>MEHQ01001469.1:11767-38064 GCA_008828725.1 Saccharina japonica
CCTCAGCATCTTAGGACCTGCGGAGCGTGCGCTTCGTCGAAACTTCGTCCTTTGGTCGCGTGCGCCACTCGCACCAGCATACGGCACCTTTGACCGGCTTCCGGGTCAAGCCATTTGCCGGTCTTGGCCCGTTC
Organism: Saccharina japonica; assembly: GCA_008828725.1. Classification (NCBI taxonomy): domain Eukaryota; class Phaeophyceae; order Laminariales; family Laminariaceae; genus Saccharina; species Saccharina japonica. Next base: position 11,902 of record MEHQ01001469.1, read on the forward strand.
CCGCTCCCGCAACCGAGACAAGGGCAGTCCCGCGCTGACCCGATCTCAGAGCGATCTGGAAGAGCGGACCGCGCCGGGAGCGCGTACCCGTGACACTCGGACGACGCTTTGCCGCCATCTACGTGAGTAGCCAGGCGTCCGGTTTCGCGGTTCTCGACGGCGGCGACACTCGTCCTCGACGACATCGCATGGGTCTCCGGTCAACGCCCGTCGTTGGCGGTCGTCGCCTTCTCGCCGAGGTCTGTGCAGACATGGCAGCTTATCGCGATTCTTCCTTTCGGCGCGCTCTTCTAGAGGGCCCGCATCTCCTTCTAGGGTGGCCGAATGCGCGAATCGATGCCTGGCTTCCTGCCCCGCGTGCTCTCCGTGGCGTGGTATTGATAGCCCCCACTGCGCGACGAGCGTTGAGTCGACCATCTCGTTCTTCCGGGACGCGTCGGGGCACGGGCCCCGTGAGAGCAAGCGCTGCTCGCCGGAGTGGGCCACCTACCCCCTGCCCTCCGGCCGCCGCTCCCCCCCCCTCCTCCTCGTCCCCCTCCTTCCTCCTTGGCAACAGGTGTTCGTCCGTCGAAAGAGCGTAGCTCCGCGCGAGAAAACGTCCGGGGCGTCGGCGGAGCGACGACCCTGCCCAGCACCGGGTAGCCGCGCGCGGCGAACATGTCCTCCCAGCCCGTGAGCGTCATCTGCTCGAAACGGTCAAGGCCGTCCAACGCGAGGTCGTCGAGCTCGGCGCTACCGTCCTTGCCCGAAGACCCTCCCGCTAGCCCTCGGGCGACCCGCCGGGAAATGTCGTGGCCGGCGAACTCTGTGTACTTTCCACCCTAGAGCGAAAGAGAGAGAGAGAGATGCATGCGGCATAAAAAGGGTAAGGGAACGAAGGTGGGTTATTTTTTGGTGTCACGTGTTTTTTGTTTTCCATCTGAAAACATTGCGCAATCGAGGCGTACTGACTGTTGTGTTGTGCTGTGCTGTCTGTAAGTATGTGCGGGTGAACTTGTTCGACCCCCGAGCGGACTGAATTTTTAGAACAGGTAAGTGCGGTGAGATACAGATGCTCATTTCACAGAAGTTTGCCCTACGATATGTAAGAAACCGAGCCGCCTTGTCCAAAATACTTGGAAAGATTAATGAAACTTACGACACCTGGTATGATATTCATATATAGGGCTTTCGAACGGAGAATCAAGGACGCAACCACTCCAGATGTTTTGCCTTCTTCCGTATGGCTACTACGTACTGCGTACGGACAGCGACGGGGGAGCGGAATCGATCGTGCTCGTGTGATACAAGCATGGTGTTGGGAGAACATTGACAACGTGGATGTCTGTCTCGTGGAGAGACACGCAGGTGGCTGATGGCACCTTGTGACCGAGAGGTTCACTTGGGTTTTTCAATAGAACAGAAGAAATAAATGGTTGAAAAAAAGGGCGCTTGCGTGACCGTGCTCTCTAGAGAGCGGTGGTGGTGGAGTATTGGGCGGAAGAGTGAGCTGGTGTGGCTCACACGTCTCTGGCGCCTCCTCCCCTCTACCACAGCACGAGAAACAAGCAAGCCTAGACGGGTGCGATAAGAAACGCCAATTTATCACCTCTTGGGATAGTCTGTGCGCTTCCGCCCATCATTGTCACCATTCCCGGCACCGATGCGCTCCATTCATTCATCACTAAATACCCGTATACAGGTGGCATAGCACACAAGCTCTGAGGATACCGACACCATTTTAAGTCGCAACTTTTCGTGCGAGTACCACAGGCCCAACAATCGCTTCACGAGTAGCAACACGAGTAGTCTCCTGGACGCAAGCAAGCAGTAGACAAACCCCACTGCCACGCAGAAGACACCCACACAACAAGCACCCAACACCAGCACCACCAACGCCAACACCATCAACATCCTTCCCGTTTACAGACACAGATAAGCTTGTCGTATCTACTGGTACCGGATAAGCTCCGTGAAAACGAACACAAAAACAACAGCAGCAACCGGCGGGGGCAGAAGCGGGGAAAAGTCGGCAAAAGGCGAAAAGGCGGGTACCAAACGCTCTCGTAGGCCTTTTGGGGCAGGCAGGCCACAGTAATATTTTACCTCGTACCTGGTACAGGTCCGCCTCCCTTTCGTGGTGTGTATGCGTACGAGTGTATGAATGCACCACTACTGCTGCTGTGTTCAGAAATATAAGCACCATTATGATACATATTAACAACCACACGGTCCACTATATTCCAGGACAGGTACATATGTACAGTAGAGTACCAGGCACCCGGTGCCAGGTACTGATATCCGGAACCAGGTACTGATACCAAGTACCAGGTATGTATATATCATATACTGGGTACAACAGTCTACTATGGTACTCGTACCAGTTTCTTGTCGCGATTTTTCGGAGGTTTGGTCTTAAGAGACAACGACACCCATATTATGCCCATATGCTCTGCTGCCGCTATTTATTTACGTCGACGACTGATGTCACGTTTCAGTAAATACAGCGTACCTGTGGTACCATCCTGTCCGGAATTATAAGGACCGTTTGTGTACTCGCATTAGCACTCAAACGGTATTTACATTTCGGGATATATTAAGGTTGTGTTCATATCATATTTATGCGTACGTACGCGCGAGAGTACCGGTAGGTGCTGACAGCCAGACCTCGTCGCAGTAGCGCAACGCGCCATGAGCCAAACATCGTTAACCAGGTATACATGGCAGTGTGATACCTGCGGTCCCTATATCCCCTCGCTCTCTCGTACTACACTGCAGTACGTACCGTCATCCGTGGCTTGAGCTGGCGTCTTCCGTCGTGCTCACGGTTCAGCGATAGCCCCCTTTCAGGACGGCACTCCCATATAGTATCGGAGACACAGTACTTGAAATTAGACCGAGATACGCGTACAAAGGCATTTGTTTCTGTACATAATGCTGTTTGAAGTTGGAGGTCTAAAAGGTAAAGGGTTAAAAGAAAACACGCAACACACAATCACTCGTACACAGCAGCAGTACCTTCGTACATACTAGTAGGACGTTTATAACCCTGTAGGGGGGCTTCAGGGGGGGAAATTGACGATAGAAATAGACGATTACATACAGCTGTATTACAGCAACGGCTACTATTATGCATACATACGTGATTGGGGGGTGATACCGATCGGCGTCCTATCGAGCACACAGCTGCTGTACGAGTACCCTCGTAGCAATGCAAAGAGCAGTGCGGCACGGGTGTACCAAAAGTCACCGGAACGAAAGCCACAGGACACACCACTGGTATGTACGGCAGCAGCAGCCTGTACGAGCATCCACCATTACGACGTACGAGCATTTACTGCGGTACCGGTCGGTATACAAGTACCTCCTGGTTGCGCATACAGCGCAGTAGTACAGGACACCTAATAAGTAACAGGAAATCTGGTGCAGGCTGGATTTCTTATTTGAGAGAAGGTGCTTTCTACACTAATTTCAAGATAACGACTCCCGAATTTCTCATTGTCCTCCAAATCTCAGCCTGGCTTTCTTGTTAGCCTGTTTCTTATTAGGTGTCCTGTACTACTGTTTTGTGTACATGTATAATATACGTGCAAAAAAACTCTGCTTGCACCTGTGTGCGTTGCGTCCTCACCGGGCCATACAGGTCATTCCCGGAGGATGCATCATACACCTTCCCCTTCAGAGCAATGTAGACTGGCCTTGCGTTGCCTGCTCGGACAAGCCCTCCCCGCGAGACCGGGACGGGTACACCACCATCGAAACGGTTCAGTTGCGCGACCGTGAAGTTTCGAAGTCCCGTTGCAGCAGAAGCACCAGCAGCACCAGCATTATCACTAGATTTTCCACCCAATACTACTCGCGCGCCGCTGCCGCTGCCGCTGCCGCTGCCGCTGCCCCTGCCGCCGGGACCGCGGGATGTTCCGCCGCGTTTGATGCTCGTGGGAGCATTTTCAGATGCCGTCGATATTGAGTCGGACGCAACCGCAGCGGCATCACCATCGGACGGCGGCGGCTTGAACCCCACCGGTCCGTGCCACCCTCTCTCCCAGGGTGTCTGGCCGTCACTCCCTGCTGCTGCTGCTCCTGCTGCTGCTGCCACGGCGATAGTGGGCTCGCCCACTAGCGCCATCGGGTCAACAGCACTCGCCAACTCTCCGCTCGTTCCCTGCTCCGCCGCACTCCGTCCGATCGAAGAGGGTGCGGTAAGGGGCTCGCTTGGAGGAGCAGCACGACGATCACCACCACCACCACCACCACCACCACCACCACAAACAGCAGAAGACGCCAAGGCATTGTCAGCGGCAGCCGGTTTCGGGGTCGGGGGCGAACCACCGCTTTGGCGGACAGGACAGCCCTTGGACTGAAAAGCGATCGGGTGACGCTGGGACAGCTCGTGCGCGAGCTTGGCCGCCTTGGGCGAGCCGGCTGCGTGCGACGCGAGTAGAGCTTCCATCGCTCCGTCGAAGTCTCCCGCCTTCTCGAGCCCCTCTGCACGCGTCTCAAGCATGGATGGTGAATCTGGGGGGGGTGATGGCTGCGAGTCAGAAGGGGGAGCCCACCACAACCGCCGTGACCTCGCGAGGGCCCAGCCACCGGCGATCATGAGCACCACAATCCAGAGGAGCTCGGAGGCATCTGATGTGGCAGCAGCACCAAACATCGCGACCGATTCTGGCTGGCAACCCGCCCGCCACTTGCCGCTTCTCAACCCTTTGGTGCTGGATCGCCCCTTTGTACCGCCCGTGTGTGCGTTGCTGCTGGTAGGCCGTGATAGCTGGCTTCGAGCTGCAGGCGTGTCAGTCACATGACACAGCAGCAGCAGCAGCAGCAGCAGAACCAAACGCCAGAACGCCAGAAAGGAGGACAAAGGAAGAAGAGGTTGCGCCGCATTTTACCAGTGACGTCACAACTTGAACGTGCATCCCCTGAAAAACACGCCTACTTATTCAAAACCTGTCCTTCTGCCGCCCTGCCCCCCTGTGTCCTTCTCACAAGCAGCTGAAGGTTCACTGAAGTTTTTCGGCGTTCGTAGGGACCACAGAGCACAGCAGCCATAGCAGTATCGAAACAGAGCACCCACAAAACACGTGCAAATTTAGCCAACATCTACATAACAAACATCACGCCTGCGCACCTTCAGCACAGCCTGCCTACGCGATACGAGAACATCACAGGACTACAGTACGTACTAACTGCTGCTGCGGTGCACACGTTTGTTTCAAGCTCTCTTGCAGACAACAACAACAACAGCGTCAAGCAGCTGGAAGTTGAGCCTAGAGTTCACACACGGAGGGAGTAAAAGGAGGAAACTCGGAATGGGGTGCGGAGGCAGCAAGCGCGGCTGCTGCGGAGAAAACAGACCGGAAGAGCTGGGCAAGTGCGCGGCCGTCTCGCCCGAGGTGCGTTGGTCGTGGCTGAGAGGGCATACCCTTTTCACTTTCAGCGAGCTCCGGACGGTCCGCAAGGTCTTCCAGGAGGCGACCTCGTCCGAATTGACGCAGCTCGGTAAATTGCCCCCAACATCTTCCACCCCGCGTGGTGGCGGTGGTGGTGGGCCTGGCCAAGCTACCAGCAAGTCCTCGCTATGGGCCCCGATGTCGTCGCCCCACGTCAAGAGCGGGAGCTCGTCTCCTGCGGCGAGGATGATGGACAAGGCGCAGTTCCTTGCGCTCTGCGACTCGGACGAAACCTTTCGGCTGTCGGTGGTCGTCGGCGCGTTCGGGTCTCGTCTCTTCGACGTTCTGGACAAGGATGGCGATGGTCGACTGGGCTTCGAGGCATTTGCGCTTGGTCTGAGCAAGCTTTTGAAGGTGCGTCCCGCTTTAGTCTGCTGCTGCTGCTGTCTGTTTGTCTTTTTCGCTTTTCTCATCAGTTCAACACAACAGAGAGCATGGTTCTTTGTGGCGGGGGGCATGCGAGGCAGGCAATTCGTTAGGTCGGGTCTACTCCGGACTCCGGGTAGATATACATATGTTCATCCCGTACATCAGAGGTCCGTACATAGCAGTAAGTAGCAGTAGTAGCGGTGGGAGTTTTGTGGCATCTCTCTGTGCGATGTGCGTCGTGGTGTGTGTCGTGTAGTCGACGCAATCGGCTTGCGATTCTGCGATGGCGTATGATAAATGTGATACGTATCCCTCTCTCTTATTGCTATCGGCTCAATTCAATGACACATTCAGTGCAGCAACAGCAGTACGTAGTTTATGCGAGATCTCCACTTCTTATTTATGCCGGGAGATTTTTTTGGAAACTACGAGAATGATGATGACGCCGGCCGGCGAGTAGGCGTATGCCCTCAGGGTCAGGTCATGCATGGCTAAGAAGACCGACTATAGACCCTGCATGCCTGATCGTGCTGGCGTTGTCCCTAGCCAGAGGTGTGCTTTGCGCCGCCCGGGCTTTTGCGCACTCTGATGTTAAGGTGCACCGCCGTGGAGTCCCTGAAAGTCAAATAATAACAAGAGTGACCATTTGACATTTCGACATTCATCTCGACGTTTCCCAATTATTACAGCAGTACCTGGTATAATATGTGCTGATGGAATGCTGAATTGCTGAATCGAAAAGGGCAGGCAGATTCGGCTGATTCGGCCTGTTGCTTTGCTTCTCCTCCCCGGTACCTTGCTATGTACGAACCCTTGTGTGTGTACCCTACTGACTGATGTACCCGTGGGTACATCGTACGTAAAACTTTTGAGAACGCTATTAATAATCGTTTTGTACACATGTCCAGTGCTCCGTACTTTAGACCAGACTAGACTACGGGTAGAGTCTACGCTTGGTCTGGTCCAGTCTCGTAAAGTACTTATAGACCAGGCTACGGGTAGACTCATATACTATGAGTCTACCCTTAGTCTGGTCCAGTCTAAAGTACGAAGCACTGGACAAGAACAAGACAATTCTTAATCTCGTACGTAGCGTTCTCGAAAGTACTATTATACTCGTACCAGGTACGTAGTAAAGTACGTAAAAACTACGAGGGTCGTCGTATGTATATACCGACACTACGTGCTCGCACCGCTACTTTTGCCAACAACGACGATGCTCTATGAATAGGCTACGATACTGGTAGCATACCTGGTATGATACAACAACATTAAATAACAACAGCAACAAACTAACAACAATTTTTGTTTATTTGTGTTGTCGTATGTATGTACACACGTGACACTGCAGAAGCAGCAGGATAAATGCACGGAGTAGATGTGCGTGGCCGACGAATAGTATCCGCTGAAAAGCGCTCTCTAGTTTTACCCCTCGGTTTCTCTGCTCTTCTCCTCTTGTTGTCGTCGTGCGAAACTTTTGAGTCCCCGTGACAAAAGAAGGTGCTTCTCTCCTTTTCCCCCCCGCCCTGCCATGATGGTATTTATGTCTCATCACCGCAATTCGCACAGCTATTATTTTGACGTAAAACAATTATTTTGAACGTCTCTATAAAAAACACAGCCAATACGTAGCCAACCCCTGCTTTCCACCTGTCCAACTACCAGCAGCTGCTCAACTGCACTGATGTTGCATATACTCCTAAACCTGTAGATATCATGCGATACCTGCATCAAAATCAACTTATTTACCGGTATGCTCAAGAACTGGTCCCACGTATATATTTGGGGACAAACTACGAGTACTTGGAATTTGTCGGGGATATTGTTTTCAGTTCTGAATGGCCCTGGATGGCAAGGAGCGGAAGCGTTCCAAATCGAATTACAGCGTGTGCTCGTAAATGCCGTACCAGTACCACGCGGTAACAGCATGCAGGCATGCTTGTCTCCCGGTTAACGACTATTTGTGTACGTACGTAAGGTTCAAGTTGTCACTCTGCAATTGGGGAGCTATTTAGGATGGCACGCTCTGGCACCATTGGCCCAACTTGCACTTGATCTTGAAAGGCAAGATAACCCAACTTGAGGTTCCAATGATCACCAATCACCGATAACAAGCCACACAGACAGCCCGTTCGGTGTTTGGTGTTTTAGTGCCAGCTGTGTGCTGTATTATTGTGTTCGGCGTTCGGCGTCCCTTTTTTCTGATTTGTCGACCACGCCCTCTGGTTTTATCTGCTTTTAGACTTGTACCCAGGTCGTACGTACGTACGTACGTATCATAGGCATCGTTTGTTATTATATTAGCGGCACCGCCGAGGCGCAGGCTGGACCATGTGGGCTGAAACGGCCACACCATCAGCATGTCAGTATATCATACGAGTACTGATCTAAAAAAAGGCTTCATGGTTGTTGTGATCGTCCCTCCTTGTCTTTGTCTCAGCTGTTTAATATTCTCGCCTACTACGTGATACGTATGCTTCTGAACCTGGAATGCACTTTCCTGGAAATAAACGTTTGGTATATGACACGTACGACGACGTATCGGATTATTTTTATATTTATTTATGAATTATTATTTATTTTTATTAAGATTGTTTTTTACANCCACCCAGTCGGCGAGGTTCTTGTTCTCCCTGTCCGTCAAGTTTCGGTAGTCCAAGACGCCCTCGATGTCCTCCGGCGTCATGGACATCTTGGCCAGGACGCGGGAGGCGTCCCTTCCCGCGAGGCACTCGTAGGCGCCGCCCTCCAAGTAAAACTCGGAACCGCCGAACGAAACGTCGAACACCTTGTCCTTCACGCCGAGGTAGATCGGAGGCGCGGCGTAGCCTGGCGGGATGTGCGGGAAAGAAGCCCCCCCTCCTTGTCGCCCACCCCGCCCTCCTCCTCCTCCTCCTCCTCCTTCTTCTTCTCCCTTCTCTCCTCCTCCGTCCTCCTGTCTCTCCCTTCTCCTCCTCCTCCTCCCTCTCCTCCCCTCCTCCTCCTCCTTCCTCCTTCTTCTCCCCCCCTCCTCCTTCCTGCTTCTTCCTCAACTACCTTCTCCATCCCCGTTCCTTCTCCTCCCCCCACCGCGCCCCCTCCCCCTCCCCTCCCCCCCTCCTCCTGCGGGTCCCCCCTCCTTCCTCCGTTGGCAACAAGGTGTTCAAGTCCGTCGAAAGAGCGTAGCTCCGCGCGAGAAAACGTCCGGGGCGTCGGCGGAGCGACGACCCTGCCCAGCACCGGGTAGCCGCGCGCGGCGAACATGTCCTCCCAGCCCGTGAGCGTCATCTGCTCGAAACGGTCAAGGCCGTCCAACGCGAGGTCGTCGAGCTCGGCGCTACCGTCCTTGCCCGAAGACCCTCCCGCTAGCCCTCGGGCGACCCGCCGGGAAATGTCGTGGCCGGCGAACTCTGTGTACTTTCCACCCTAGAGCGAAAGAGAGAGAGAGAGATGCATGCGGCATAAAAAGGGTAAGGGAACGAAGGTGGGTTATTTTTTGGTGTCACGTGTTTTTTGTTTTCCATCTGAAAACATTGCGCAATCGAGGCGTACTGACTGTTGTGTTGTGCTGTGCTGTCTGTAAGTATGTGCGGGTGAACTTGTTCGACCCCCGAGCGGACTGAATTTTTAGAACAGGTAAGTGCGGTGAGATACAGATGCTCATTTCACAGAAGTTTGCCCTACGATATGTAAGAAACCGAGCCGCCTTGTCCAAAATACTTGGAAAGATTAATGAAACTTACGACACCTGGTATGATATTCATATATAGGGCTTTCGAACGGAGAATCAAGGACGCAACCACTCCAGATGTTTTGCCTTCTTCCGTATGGCTACTACGTACTGCGTACGGACAGCGACGGGGGAGCGGAATCGATCGTGCTCGTGTGATACAAGCATGGTGTTGGGAGAACATTGACAACGTGGATGTCTGTCTCGTGGAGAGACACGCAGGTGGCTGATGGCACCTTGTGACCGAGAGGTTCACTTGGGTTTTTCAATAGAACAGAAGAAATAAATGGTTGAAAAAAAGGGCGCTTGCGTGACCGTGCTCTCTAGAGAGCGGTGGTGGTGGAGTATTGGGGGAAGAGTGAGCTGGTGTGGCTCACACGTCTCTGGCGCCTCCTCCCCTCTACCACAGCACGAGAAACAAGCAAGCCTAGACGGGTGCGATAAGAAACGCCAATTTATCACCTCTTGGGATAGTCTGTGCGCTTCCGCCCATCATTGTCACCATTCCCGGCACCGATGCGCTCCATTCATTCATCACTAAATACCCGTATACAGGTGGCATAGCACACAAGCTCTGAGGATACCGACACCATTTTAAGTCGCAACTTTTCGTGCGAGTACCACAGGCCCAACAATCGCTTCACGAGTAGCAACACGAGTAGTCTCCTGGACGCAAGCAAGCAGTAGACAAACCCCACTGCCACGCAGAAGACACCCACACAACAAGCACCCAACACCAGCACCACCAACGCCAACACCATCAACATCCTTCCCGTTTACAGACACAGATAAGCTTGTCGTATCTACTGGTACCGGATAAGCTCCGTGAAAACGAACACAAAAACAACAGCAGCAACCGGCGGGGGCAGAAGCGGGGAAAAGTCGGCAAAAGGCGAAAAGGCGGGTACCAAACGCTCTCGTAGGCCTTTTGGGGCAGGCAGGCCACAGTAATATTTTACCTCGTACCTGGTACAGGTCCGCCTCCCTTTCGTGGTGTGTATGCGTACGAGTGTATGAATGCACCACTACTGCTGCTGTGTTCAGAAATATAAGCACCATTATGATACATATTAACAACCACACGGTCCACTATATTCCAGGACAGGTACATATGTACAGTAGAGTACCAGGCACCCGGTACCAGGTACTGATATCCGGAACCAGGTACTGATACCAAGTACCAGGTATGTATATATCATATACTGGGTACAACAGTCTACTATGGTACTCGTACCAGTTTCTTGTCGCGATTTTTCGGAGGTTTGGTCTTAAGAGACAACGACACCCATATTATGCCCATATGCTCTGCTGCCGCTATTTATTTACGTCGACGACTGATGTCACGTTTCAGTAAATACAGCGTACCTGTGGTACCATCCTGTCCGGAATTATAAGGACCGTTTGTGTACTCGCATTAGCACTCAAACGGTATTTACATTTCGGGATATATTAAGGTTGTGTTCATATCATATTTATGCGTACGTACGCGCGAGAGTACCGGTAGGTGCTGACAGCCAGACCTCGTCGCAGTAGCGCAACGCGCCATGAGCCAAACATCGTTAACCAGGTATACATGGCAGTGTGATACCTGCGGTCCCTATATCCCCTCGCTCTCTCGTACTACACTGCAGTACGTACCGTCATCCGTGGCTTGAGCTGGCGTCTTCCGTCGTGCTCACGGTTCAGCGATAGCCCCCTTTCAGGACGGCACTCCCATATAGTATCGGAGACACAGTACTTGAAATTAGACCGAGATACGCGTACAAAGGCATTTGTTTCTGTACATAATGCTGTTTGAAGTTGGAGGTCTAAAAGGTAAAGGGTTAAAAGAAAACACGCAACACACAATCACTCGTACACAGCAGCAGTACCTTCGTACATACTAGTAGGACGTTTATAACCCTGTAGGGGGGCTTCAGGGGGGGAAATTGACGATAGAAATAGACGATTACATACAGCTGTATTACAGCAACGGCTACTATTATGCATACATACGTGATTGGGGGGTGATACCGATCGGCGTCCTATCGAGCACACAGCTGCTGTACGAGTACCCTCGTAGCAATGCAAAGAGCAGTGCGGCACGGGTGTACCAAAAGTCACCGGAACGAAAGCCACAGGACACACCACTGGTATGTACGGCAGCAGCAGCCTGTACGAGCATCCACCATTACGACGTACGAGCATTTACTGCGGTACCGGTCGGTATACAAGTACCTCCTGGTTGCGCATACAGCGCAGTAGTACAGGACACCTAATAAGTAACAGGAAATCTGGTGCAGGCTGGATTTCTTATTTGAGAGAAGGTGCTTTCTACACTAATTTCAAGATAACGACTCCCGAATTTCTCATTGTCCTCCAAATCTCAGCCTGGCTTTCTTGTTAGCCTGTTTCTTATTAGGTGTCCTGTACTACTGTTTTGTGTACATGTATAATATACGTGCAAAAAAACTCTGCTTGCACCTGTGTGCGTTGCGTCCTCACCGGGCCATACAGGTCATTCCCGGAGGATGCATCATACACCTTCCCCTTCAGAGCAATGTAGACTGGCCTTGCGTTGCCTGCTCGGACAAGCCCTCCCCGCGAGACCGGGACGGGTACACCACCATCGAAACGGTTCAGTTGCGCGACCGTGAAGTTTCGAAGTCCCGTTGCAGCAGAAGCACCAGCAGCACCAGCATTATCACTAGATTTTCCACCCAATACTACTCGCGCGCCGCTGCCGCTGCCGCTGCCGCTGCCGCTGCCCCTGCCGCCGGGACCGCGGGATGTTCCGCCGCGTTTGATGCTCGTGGGAGCATTTTCAGATGCCGTCGATATTGAGTCGGACGCAACCGCAGCGGCATCACCATCGGACGGCGGCGGCTTGAACCCCACCGGTCCGTGCCACCCTCTCTCCCAGGGTGTCTGGCCGTCACTCCCTGCTGCTGCTGCTCCTGCTGCTGCTGCCACGGCGATAGTGGGCTCGCCCACTAGCGCCATCGGGTCAACAGCACTCGCCAACTCTCCGCTCGTTCCCTGCTCCGCCGCACTCCGTCCGATCGAAGAGGGTGCGGTAAGGGGCTCGCTTGGAGGAGCAGCACGACGATCACCACCACCACCACCACCACCACCACCACCACAAACAGCAGAAGACGCCAAGGCATTGTCAGCGGCAGCCGGTTTCGGGGTCGGGGGCGAACCACCGCTTTGGCGGACAGGACAGCCCTTGGACTGAAAAGCGATCGGGTGACGCTGGGACAGCTCGTGCGCGAGCTTGGCCGCCTTGGGCGAGCCGGCTGCGTGCGACGCGAGTAGAGCTTCCATCGCTCCGTCGAAGTCTCCCGCCTTCTCGAGCCCCTCTGCACGCGTCTCAAGCATGGATGGTGAATCTGGGGGGGGTGATGGCTGCGAGCCAGAAGGGGGAGCCCACCACAACCGCCGTGACCTCGCGAGGGCCCAGCCACCGGCGATCATGAGCACCACAATCCAGAGGAGCTCGGAGGCATCTGATGTGGCAGCAGCACCAAACATCGCGACCGATTCTGGCTGGCAACCCGCCCGCCACTTGCCGCTTCTCAACCCTTTGGTGCTGGATCGCCCCTTTGTACCGCCCGTGTGTGCGTTGCTGCTGGTAGGCCGTGATAGCTGGCTTCGAGCTGCAGGCGTGTCAGTCACATGACACAGCAGCAGCAGCAGCAGCAGCAGAACCAAACGCCAGAACGCCAGAAAGGAGGACAAAGGAAGAAGAGGTTGCGCCGCATTTTACCAGTGACGTCACAACTTGAACGTGCATCCCCTGAAAAACACGCCTACTTATTCAAAACCTGTCCTTCTGCCGCCCTGCCCCCCTGTGTCCTTCTCACAAGCAGCTGAAGGTTCACTGAAGTTTTTCGGCGTTCGTAGGGACCACAGAGCACAGCAGCCATAGCAGTATCGAAACAGAGCACCCACAAAACACGTGCAAATTTAGCCAACATCTACATAACAAACATCACGCCTGCGCACCTTCAGCACAGCCTGCCTACGCGATACGAGAACATCACAGGACTACAGTACGTACCAACTGCTGCTGCGGTGCACACGTTTGTTTCAAGCTCTCTTGCAGACAACAACAACAGCGTCAAGCAGCTGGAAGTTGAGCCTAGAGTTCACACACGGAGGGAGTAAAAGGAGGAAACTCGGAATGGGGTGCGGAGGCAGCAAGCGCGGCTGCTGCGGAGAAAACAGACCGGAAGAGCTGGGCAAGTGCGCGGCCGTCTCGCCCGAGGTGCGTTGGTCGTGGCTGAGAGGGCATACCCTTTTCACTTTCAGCGAGCTCCGGACGGTCCGCAAGGTCTTCCAGGAGGCGACCTCGTCCGAATTGACGCAGCTCGGTAAATTGCCCCCAACATCTTCCACCCCGCGTGGTGGCGGTGGTGGTGGGCCTGGCCAAGCTACCAGCAAGTCCTCGCTATGGGCCCCGATGTCGTCGCCCCACGTCAAGAGCGGGAGCTCGTCTCCTGCGGCGAGGATGATGGACAAGGCGCAGTTCCTTGCGCTCTGCGACTCGGACGAAACCTTTCGGCTGTCGGTGGTCGTCGGCGCGTTCGGGTCTCGTCTCTTCGACGTTCTGGACAAGGATGGCGATGGTCGACTGGGCTTCGAGGCATTTGCGCTTGGTCTGAGCAAGCTTTTGAAGGTGCGTCCCGCTTTAGTCTGCTGCTGCTGCTGTCTGTTTGTCTTTTTCGCTTTTCTCATCAGTTCAACACAACAGAGAGCATGGTTCTTTGTGGCGGGGGGCATGCGAGGCAGGCAATTCGTTAGGTCGGGTCTACTCCGGACTCCGGGTAGATATACATATGTTCATCCCGTACATCAGAGGTCCGTACATAGCAGTAAGTAGCAGTAGTAGCGGTGGGAGTTTTGTGGCATCTCTCTGTGCGATGTGCGTCGTGGTGTGTGTCGTGTAGTCGACGCAATCGGCTTGCGATTCTGCGATGGCGTATGATAAATGTGATACGTATCCCTCTCTCTTATTGCTATCGGCTCAATTCAATGACACATTCAGTGCAGCAACAGCAGTACGTAGTTTATGCGAGATCTCCACTTCTTATTTATGCCGGGAGATTTTTTTGGAAACTACGAGAATGATGATGACGCCGGCCGGCGAGTAGGCGTATGCCCTCAGGGTCAGGTCATGCATGGCTAAGAAGACCGACTATAGACCCTGATCGTGCTGGCGTTGTCCCTAGCCAGAGGTGTGCTTTGCGCCGCCCGGGCTTTTGCGCACTCTGATGTTAAGGTGCACCGCCGTGGAGTCCCTGAAAGTCAAATAATAACAAGAGTGACCATTTGACATTTCGACATTCATCTCGACGTTTCCCAATTATTACAGCAGTACCTGGTATAATATGTGCTGATGGAATGCTGAATTGCTGAATCGAAAAGGGCAGGCAGATTCGGCTGATTCGGCCTGTTGCTTTGCTTCTCCTCCCCGGTACCTTGCTATGTACGAACCCTTGTGTGTGTACCCTACTGACTGATGTACCCGTGGGTACATCGTACGTAAAACTTTTGAGAACGCTATTAATAATCGTTTTGTACACATGTCCAGTGCTCCGTACTTTAGACCAGACTAGACTACGGGTAGAGTCTACGCTTGGTCTGGTCCAGTCTCGTAAAGTACTTATAGACCAGGCTACGGGTAGACTCATATACTATGAGTCTACCCTTAGTCTGGTCCAGTCTAAAGTACGAAGCACTGGACAAGAACAAGACAATTCTTAATCTCGTACGTAGCGTTCTCGAAAGTACTATTATACTCGTACCAGGTACGTAGTAAAGTACGTAAAAACTACGAGGGTCGTCGTATGTATATACCGACACTACGTGCTCGCACCGCTACTTTTGCCAACAACGACGATGCTCTATGAATAGGCTACGATACTGGTAGCATACCTGGTATGATACAACAACATTAAATAACAACAGCAACAAACTAACAACAATTTTTGTTTATTTGTGTTGTCGTATGTATGTACACACGTGACACTGCAGAAGCAGCAGGATAAATGCACGGAGTAGATGTGCGTGGCCGACGAATAGTATCCGCTGAAAAGCGCTCTCTAGTTTTACCCCTCGGTTTCTCTGCTCTTCTCCTCTTGTTGTCGTCGTGCGAAACTTTTGAGTCCCCGTGACAAAAGAAGGTGCTTCTCTCCTTTTCCCCCCCGCCCTGCCATGATGGTATTTATGTCTCATCACCGCAATTCGCACAGCTATTATTTTGACGTAAAACAATTATTTTGAACGTCTCTATAAAAAACACAGCCAATACGTAGCCAACCCCTGCTTTCCACCTGTCCAACTACCAGCAGCTGCTCAACTGCACTGATGTTGCATATACTCCTAAACCTGTAGATATCATGCGATACCTGCATCAAAATCAACTTATTTACCGGTATGCTCAAGAACTGGTCCCACGTATATATTTGGGGACAAACTACGAGTACTTGGAATTTGTCGGGGATATTGTTTTCAGTTCTGAATGGCCCTGGATGGCAAGGAGCGGAAGCGTTCCAAATCGAATTACAGCGTGTACTCGTAAATGCCGTACCAGTACCACGCGGTAACAGCATGCAGGCATGCTTGTCTCCCGGTTAACGACTATTTGTGTACGTACGTAAGGTTCAAGTTGTCACTCTGCAATTGGGGAGCTATTTAGGATGGCACGCTCTGGCACCATTGGCCCAACTTGCACTTGATCTTGAAAGGCAAGATAACCCAACTTGAGGTTCCAATGATCACCAATCACCGATAACAAGCCACACAGACAGCCCGTTCGGTGTTTGGTGTTTTAGTGCCAGCTGTGTGCTGTATTATTGTGTTCGGCGTTCGGCGTCCCTTTTTTCTGATTTGTCGACCACGCCCTCTGGTTTTATCTGCTTTTAGACTTGTACCCAGGTCGTACGTACGTACGTACGTATCATAGGCATCGTTTGTTATTATATTAGCGGCACCGCCGAGGCGCAGGCTGGACCATGTGGGCTGAAACGGCCACACCATCAGCATGTCAGTATATCATACGAGTACTGATCTAAAAAAAGGCTTCATGGTTGTTGTGATCGTCCCTCCTTGTCTTTGTCTCAGCTGTTTAATATTCTCGCCTACTACGTGATACGTATGCTTCTGAACCTGGAATGCACTTTCCTGGAAATAAACGTTTGGTATATTACACGTACGACGACGTATCGGATTATTTTTATATTTATTTATGAATTATTATTTATTTTTATTAAGATTGTTTTTTACATTCTTGATTATTTTACGAAAAAAAGTCATCTTGTGGGTCGAGATTTTCCTATTTGTTGCTTCATCCCAAAAATGAACAATCCATCATCCATCATCATCCATTTATAGTTTAAAGGATATCATAGATTCACTTTTTTTCTTTAGAAGGGCAAACAAATGCCGAAAGTTCTGATCTCAGTATCTCTGGTGGATGATTGGTGGATGAGTGGGATGATTGGTGATGGTACGACCTCGAGCCCAATACTATTGTCGCCGGGTTTCCGAGTAGCCTTTTCTGATACGGCTGTGTTCTTGTCCCACAAAACATACCAGATAAAGAACCGAATAGATTACGATTTTTGGTCCACAAATTTTCTTCTCAGTTTTCTCAGATTTTCCAAAACGCGCGGGGAAGCCGCGGTCGGATCGGCGCCGTAGGCTGGGTCAGGGTTGGGGTTAGGTTGGGTCGACGCTCGCCCGGTCTTGATCTGTAGAAAATATAACACAAAAAAACGCAAGGCAAAAACTCAGCTTGAAACCCCCTACAAAGCGTGATATATTTGGTACATTGTCTGGCATGATTTGGGGGACAAGACCGGTAACGACGCAACAGGCTTGAAACTGAACGCGCGACACGCTGTTTCCCTTCCCCTCCCTTCCCTGCACGACTGCCTGCTGCAGATGCAGCTACAGTAGTACGTGCTATTATATGAGTAGAACGTGTGAGACTACTGACGATGTGTATCACATGAGCCCTCGTGCCGATGATCATATATACATATTATACGTCTGCTGTAGGAGACTACCGATCGATGTGTATCATGTGATATGTATCATGCGTGCTACTGATATATGTGTAGTGTATAATTATGGTTTTCCACTGAGGGATGTCTCAATGAGTACATAGGACAGAAAACACGCCCTCTCCCACTCCCACTCCACATACATGCGCTATTTTAGAAGTGTTTTTGGAGACCGCGGTTCGACCTCTTGACTGCCTGCCACCCTAAACGAAAACCACAGCAGCAGCAGCAGTATCATATATCAGTAGCACGCATGATACATATCACATGATACACATCGATCGGTAGTCTCCTACAGCAGACGTATAATATGTATATATGATCATCGGCACGAGGGCTCATGTGATACACATCGTCAGGTAGTCTCACACGTTCTACTCATATAATAGCACGTACTACTGTAGCTGCATCTGCAGCAGGCAGTCGTGCAGGGAAGGGAGGGGAAGGGAAACAGCGTGTCGCGCGTTCAGTTTCAAGCCTGTTGCGTCGTTACCGGTCTTGTCCCCCAAATCATGCCAGACAATGTACCAAATATATCACGCTTTGTAGGGGGTTTCAAGCTGAGTTTTTGCCTTGCGTTTTTTTGTGTTATATTTTCTACAGATCAAGACCGGGCGAGCGTCGACCCAACCTAACCCCAACCCTGACCCAGCCTACGGCGCCGATCCGACCGCGGCTTCCCCGCGCGTTTTGGAAAATCTGAGAAAACTGAGAAGAAAATTTGTGGACCAAAAATCGTAATCTATTCGGTTCTTTATCTGGTATGTTTTGTGGGACAAGAACACAGCCGTATCAGAAAAGGCTACTCGGAAACCCGGCGACAATAGTATTGGGCTCGAGGTCGTACCATCACCAATCATCCCACTCATCCACCAATCATCCACCAGAGATACTGAGATCAGAACTTTCGGCATTTGTTTGCCCTTCTAAAGAAAAAAAGTGAATCTATGATATCCTTTAAACTATAAATGGATGATGATGGATGATGGATTGTTCATTTTTGGGATGAAGCAACAAATAGGAAAATCTCGACCCACAAGATGACTTTTTTTCGTAAAATAATCAAGAAACGAGTAGCTGCTGCTAACTGTGCTGCTGCTTCTGCTTGCTGTCTGGGTATACAGCGGCTGCCGCCGATGCTGGGTTGCGGCTGCTGTTGATATATGCCCTGCTTGTATTCGTTGCTGTTTTTGCTATATAGGATGCACCTGGTACCACGAGTCTTTTGTACATATCATACGTTCGTACTGCTGTGCTGGTACCAAGTATACGAATTTTTGTTTCTTCGTTCTTGTCTCCCCGTGCTCACCCGCTTCCCTGTTTCATACGGCACGAAGGGTTTGCAAAGTCTTTTTTGGGTTTGCTTTTGCGCAAACACTAAGAAATCGTGAGGGAAAGGAAATTCACTTTTGTTAGCGTCCAGAAAAATATTGTCTGAAAAGACTTTTGCGCAAACACTCTATTCTTGATTATTTTACGAAAAAAAGTCATCTTGTGGGTCGAGATTTTCCTATTTGTTGCTTCATCCCAAAAATGAACAATCCATCATCCATCATCATCCATTTATAGTTTAAAGGATATCATAGATTCACTTTTTTTCTTTAGAAGGGCAAACAAATGCCGAAAGTTCTGATCTCAGTATCTCTGGTGGATGATTGGTGGATGAGTGGGATGATTGGTGATGGTACGACCTCGAGCCCAATACTATTGTCGCCGGGTTTCCGAGTAGCCTTTTCTGATACGGCTGTGTTCTTGTCCCACAAAACATACCAGATAAAGAACCGAATAGATTACGATTTTTGGTCCACAAATTTTCTTCTCAGTTTTCTCAGATTTTCCAAAACGCGCGGGGAAGCCGCGGTCCGATCGGCGCCGTAGGCTGGGTCAGGGTTGGGGTTAGGTTGGGTCGACGCTCGCCCGGTCTTGATCTGTAGAAAATATAACACAAAAAAACGCAAGGCAAAAACTCAGCTTGAAACCCCCTACAAAGCGTGATATATTTGGTACATTGTCTGGCATGATTTGGGGGACAAGACCGGTAACGACGCAACAGGCTTGAAACTGAACGCGCGACACGCTGTTTCCCTTCCCCTCCCTTCCCTGCACGACTGCCTGCTGCAGATGCAGCTACAGTAGTACGTGCTATTATATGAGTAGAACGTGTGAGACTACCGACGATGTGTATCACATGAGCCCTCGTGCCGATGATCATATATACATATTATACGTCTGCTGTAGGAGACTACCGATCGATGTGTATCATGTGATATGTATCATGCGTGCTACTGATATATGTGTAGTGTATAATTATGGTTTTCCACTGAGGGATGTCTCAATGAGTACATAGGACAGAAAACACGCCCTCTCCCACTCCCACTCCACATACATACGCTATTTTAGAAGTGTTTTTGGAGACCGCGGTTCGACCTCTTGACTGCCTGCCACCCTAAACGTAAACCACAGCAGCAGCAGCAGTATCATATATGCATAAACGAGTACAGCAGGTTAAGTGCAGAACACCTTTTTAGGATGAAGAATCGGCACGGACACTGGGTGTGCTGGATGTCGACGGGTAGAAAGGAAGGTTTAATGTGAAGAACACACACACCTAATAAGAATCAGGCGGATAAGAAAGCCAGGCTGAGATTTAGAGGAAACTACGTAAGATATTCGGAAGTCGTTATCTTGGACTTTAATGTAGGGCTCGAAAGAAGAAAAAAACGCAAGATAAACAAATCTAAGAAGAGCCCTCTAACATAATCTACTATTTATACTTCATTCTGTACCGGCCATTGATGGCATATTGGCCTTACTACGTGGGAGTGTACGAGTCCTCTTACAGACAATGAGTCTACTCGTAGAGTCTACACAGAGCCTACCTGTAAGTCTACCTGTGGGAGAGTCCAGAATCTACCTATTTATGATATTAATAGTAAAACCTGTTAAATTCTAGAGTCTCGTACCTGCTTGATAGAGCCCACAGCAGTCTACCTGTGGTCTAGATATGATAGAGTCTGCCTGGTGGAGTCTAGATAAGAGTCTATCTGTGGTACGGAGTCTATCATAAGAGTCTGAACATCAGAGCAAGCTTTTCGGCTGTGGTAATGAAAGGTATTCTATCGAATACACGGCAGCGGAACAGGACCTTTCGCCTTTGGCCGTGGAGACTTTTTTTGAAGACGTGGTTCGGCGATTCAAAGCAACCCAACCATTTTATTGGTACGTGAGATTCGTTTTTGTTTTCTTTTTTTTTTCAAGTATATTTCTTGTCT
Source organism: Saccharina japonica (assembly GCA_008828725.1). NCBI lineage: Eukaryota > Phaeophyceae > Laminariales > Laminariaceae > Saccharina > Saccharina japonica. Next base: position 32,738 of record MEHQ01001469.1, read on the forward strand.
CCACGGGATAATGGTTGAAAGCGGTCCCGGATTTTATTTTTACCTGCCTTTTTGGGACGTGGGCACGCCCCCGCCCGCCCGTGGTGCCTGTGGGATGATGCGCAATACGCACAATGGAATGGCAAATGGAAACACAATCTGGGCGAGACCCTGCTGGTGCTCTGGTTGGCCAGGAGTGTGACAGCTGCGAAAGCAGCAGCAGCAGTACACGCCGGGTTATCATTGGACGGCAACAAACATGTCGCACCATGTTTTTTTTTTTCATGTTCGTAACTACTATTTGGCAAGTAAACTTGAAATACATATCATATATACTCGTATTTCTACAAAGCAGCAGCAGCAGCAGCAGCAGCAGCAGCAGCAGTTGGAAGGTATTCATACGTGGTATATATATAGTATATAGATAGAAGTATAGCCTGAGATAGATACCCTTCTGCTCCAGTTTTTTTTCGGCTGTCGTGTGACCACAGAACAGGCGATTTTGGACATGAAGTTACTACTGGGGGGCAGAGTAAATAGGGGACCTACGGTACACAGACACAAAACCTATCTATTTCCCTACTTTTCCCAACAAAAAATGGTCCTATTTACTATGGTCCCCCCCGTAATAGTCAAAATCTAAGAACAAAACCCCAACAACAACATAACCCCCCATAAGCTTGTGTCTATCTATCTCTGGATAGGCTGATGAATCGGCACGGACTCTGGGTGTGCTACAGTAGATATCGACGGGTGTATATAAACGCGATATCGAAGTGTCACACTCAGCTATTAATAGCAAAGATGAGTTTCGACGAAATCCTCGATCTCACAGCTGTTTTTTTTTTTTTTTTTTTTTTAATATTTAACCCTTTTAGGACTGCAGTCCCGTTTTGGGGACAAAGCACTCTAATTCTAAGTAATTTGTCCCCAAAACGGAACTGCAGTCCTATAAGGGTTAAGAGCGGTTTGATGTAAAAGAACAAACACGCACACACAAAACTTGTGATGCCTTTTGGCTTTATTTTATTGACAGGGCGTTCCTCGACCGGCGCCTATTCGTGCTTCCATCTCCGGTGTTCCGATGTTCCCTCCGAAACCACCACGTGGTCTCGGACGTGTAGACTACATGCCTGCACCTCTTCTATTAACACTACCAGGTATATACTCGTAGCAGCTGTCGGTGTGAGAAAAGAGTTGCCAATAGAGCGAGGCGGCCGCTGATGCCCACGCGCAACGTGTCCATCAAATCTTGATTTAGAGTGACAGCTGTTTTGGGCAGACAAGTCAGAGTGGCATTTGTTGTGGAATGCTGAGTAAGGCGTGGAATTGAAGTAAATGTGGGGTGGGGGAGACACGTGTGAACAGCAGTAACAGTTCCCCGGGGAAGGGAAAGCAGCAGCAGAAGAAGCTGCTGCTGCTGCTGCTGCTGCTGCTGCACCCTGCGCTTCTGCGGTAGCTACCGCCGCCTGTGGCTATTATAGCTACTGCTACAATACGTCCCGCAGTCTGTACGAACTGCTGTGTACTGCCTGTTGCGTGTACGACGAACCTCGCGTATTAACCCCTTAACCCATATAGGACTGGAGTCCCGTTGTGGGGACAAATTACTTAGAATTTGAGTGGTTTGTCCCCAAAACGGGACTGCAGTCCTAAAAGGGTTAACAACTGGCCCCACGTACGATATGTATTTGGGGAACAAACTACTTAGAATTAGTGTGGGATTTTTTTCAGTTCTGAATGGGTTAAAAGTATCGTGCGCCGTGTAACGTCCCGAAGCAGCCATCAATCAGTCTATGCATGGACATATTTAACAAGATTATTATAAATACGTCAGCTGTGAGTGGGACCGATTGAATAGTTAGTTGATACTCAACTTTGATTGCTGCGTCTTATGTAGAATGTTTGTTTTGTCATATTATTTGTGTCATATTTATGAACTTTCGTGTGTATGACGGTATTTTTTTGGCGCCGTCATCACCGTCACCATACTCCGTATATATGATTATACATATTATACACATATATTTATTTTTCTTTATATACCTATTATACCTATTATGTATATTATATATGACGGTATTCATTATGTCAGGCCATGGGCATATAATTCGGGCAGCACCCTGTTGCGTTTTATCGCCGAACGCCCTTCCTCCCATTGCAGCCAAGCTCCGCGTCGATGTGTTTGTGTGAGCGTGTTTTTCACATTGAACCGTCCTTTCTATATATATTATATATACATAATATACCCGTCGACATCCAGCACACCCATAGTGTTCGTGCCGATTTTTGAAAGGAAGGTTTAATGTGAAGAATACACACACCCAGTGTCTGCCGATTCTTCATCCTAGAGAGATACCAGTTCTTCTGTGCTGATACGAGTATAAGGAGGTCTTCATATTATATGATCTGATACGGAAAGATGTCAAGATGAAGATTTTTACGTGCTGCTGGTGAGCTTCGCTTTCCTTGCATTGGTTGCTTTGGTTGCTTGTGCGAGGAGGAGGGCTGGGGGGAGAAATACAAAATAAACATGGGTGCTGCTTGTTGACCTTCCTTAGTTTTGTGACCACAGAACTGGAACCTTTTTAGGATGAAGAATCGGCACGGACACTGGGTGTGCTGGATGTCGACGGGTACAAAGGAAGGTTTAATGTGAAGAACACACACACATCCTCGCAAACGAACCGCGCACGAATCGTGTCATACACACACGACCAGCCGATTCTGTATGCTGTATGGGTGTTCGCGTAGATCTGCCCGCGCAGGCGGACTTCTTTAGATGTGCCCGCACTCAAAATAGAGCCTTTGCAAACATGACGACCAGGTGGCACACCAACGAGGCATGCCTCTCGTTAGGGTTGCACACCAAGGAGGGATGCCTCTCGTTAGGGTTAGGGTTAGAGTTCCAGGTTGGGGTGGTGGCCGTCGTTAGCCGAAGCCAAAAAGAAGCTCTCACCGTCGGGAACGAATGAGTGCCTTACAGCTTCGTGACAACCCTAACTCATGAGAAACAGCATCATTTTATTCGGGCGCGTCTGAGAAGTTCGCCTGAACGGGCAGATTTACGCCAGCTGCCCTCCTTTTTTTGGAGGGTCTTTTTCTTATTTTCTTTTTTTCATCCTCCGGCGTATGGGTAAAAATGAAGCTTAAGCCCTCCACACTTCCACGTACAACGAGCACACCCAGTGACCGTGCTGATCCTTCTTCCTGTAGAGAGACATCATGTATGTACGCGTACCAGCTCTGTGGTCACTTAACTACGAGAAAGGAGAGTATCTATATTAATTTTTTAATATATATATGTGTCTGATATGAGTGATATTGTATCATTTGTGTACCTACGCTGTTCCTGTTTTTAAGTATGCTTATTATTTGTTCTTTCTGCTCGTACCCGACGACACCCAGCACACCCAGTCCAGTGTCCATGCCGATTCTTGATCCTCTATACGAGGTATATCATATGTGCGAAAGAGAGATGCCAGTTCTGTGGTCACAAAAACCACGACGCAGAGATAGATAATACATCATTGTAATGCAGTAAGCAGAGTGTCATAAATGGGCAATCCAATAAATGCTGCCGTGTCAATTGCACTGGATACGACGTACGACATACACACACCAGAAATCCAGATGCGTTGAAAAAAAGAAAGAAAAAGAAAAAGAAAAAAATGGATGATGTTGTGTACCACTCACTCATTGCTCATTACCCCCAGTTGGGCTCTTGCATGAATACGTACGTACGGTTTATGAATACCAGAGTACGTTTTTGCGTAGCGTTTTACTTCGTATGTACTGCTGTGTTGTATATATCATAGCGTTTTTTGTTTTTATGTCTCCCCGCTTTCTGTATTTGTTTTTTTAAGGTAAATATTATACGAGTTTTTATACTTCCTACTACAGGTAACCCATCTATAATATATACCTGGTACCAGTAGTATTTACGGTGAATGATAAACCACTTACCAGGTAATTGTTATCTGTGGCATCAGTTGCCGACGTAAAAGCTAAAGTCCCCTCCTATGTACGCATACCTGTATATATTACGATATGTACGATTCATATTTACCGCGGGTACATTATTAATAATAATGCTGACGAGGGGTTTCAGCCGCCGCTCGCCCGCCGAAAAAAAAACGCCGCCAGGTATTATCCGCACATATAATATATATATATATACTTGGTATATATATAATATAATATTTGTACCCAGGGTAAGTAGCAAGTGGCAAACTCCCCGGCGGGATTTAGTGTGGTATGGTCCATAATCCAGGGTCACCAAGGAAGGGGTGTCCGATTATTTTTTGTCTGCTGAAGACCACATTCCTCTCATGGTACTTACATACTCGTGCAGGCCTACCGTACGACGTAAGGTAAATCCATAATCTAGGGTCTCACCCAGCAGGAGATTTTCGGGAAAGGTTTCCAATCGTTTTTGGTGTCTGCTAAGACCCACGTTCCGGTAATTTTTGTATGCTAAGACCACGTTCCTCTCATGGTATAAATATATATACCTGGTGGTATGCATATACCCAATAGCACCAAAGTATCACATCTACAATAGTCTGCAGGGGTACGTAGAGAGGACTGCATTTGTCAGGAGAGAACGCCGGTTGAAATGTGTACGTACTACGTACGTTCTAAGAAATGCTGATACTACGCCGTTTATGCTCTCAATAGAGTACAGAGCTGGGTGTATATCTGGTATGTTTATATTCCATTTGGTAAGAATATTCCATGGAATGCCTAATGTACCAGGCATAATACCATGAATTGACGATGCCCTCGTATTTCATCGCGTAAATTCCCTTATGTACATACGAACGAGCACTGGTAGTACAACAAGATGATTCACTGGTGGTGCACGGAGTTGCAGCTGTATGTGTGTTCGTTTTTGGTGTGGGGGGTGCATACTCATTTGTTGCTCACCTTACGACGTATGTAGTCCTTTGACCATTGGCCATGCATCCCGTTCGAGACGGCACACCGTTCCTTCTCGTAATACGAGGCACCTCCAACTTTTGTTTGTGGGGGGGGGAGGGGGGGCAGGGTCATCGTGTTCACTTTCCCCTCTCAACTAGCTAGCATTGTCTGACGTTTGGTCACCAGGTGTTTACGTAGTGCTCACCCTTTCTCCCCACCCACTATATTTCCAGCTCGACCAGGGGCGTAAACAAAAGAGAGAAAACGACACCACACACGTAGGAAGGTCAGAATGAAAAACAAGCCGGATCGCTGTGATCACAGGACGAAATGAGCGAAAACCATTTTTTTCCCGTTTTTTGTTCCTTTTTTAACTTGGTTTTAGAGACCCCCCCTATTTTTTTTTTCGCTGGTGGTGGGGGGGG
>MEHQ01001469.1:40190-52944 GCA_008828725.1 Saccharina japonica
CGTTTTCCCCCATTTTTTCTTTTTCACACCGTGTCAAAAAGAGGAACTCTCCCTCTCGCCTCTCTTTTTTTTGTCTTTTATGTTGTGCCTGCCCTCGTCTCTCTCGCCCCCCCCTATTAATGCTGTGCTGTACCACCGCTCCAACACCCGAAACTCCCCCCCTCCCCGTGCGCGTCGCACAAACCTCCTCAAGGCACACTACTATACAGCCTCTTTTTCTTCGCAGGCCTGGGTGATCGGTTCTCTTTTTATGCGGGCGCTCTCACGCCCTCACGCTCTCACGCTGTCACGCTCTCGCGTGCTATCACGCTCTCGCGCTCTCGCGCTCTCGCGCGCTGTCACGTTCTCGCGCTCTCGCGCGTTGCTACGCTCTCGCGAGTTGCTACACTCTCGTGCGTGGCTACACTCTCGCGCGTTGCTACGCTCTCGCGCGTTGGCTACGCTTTCGCGCGCTTCCTACAAAAACAATCTACGCGGCGGACGGCATCCTCTGCCTTCCGCCGACTTCATGTAACGAAAAAACACAACAACCTGCAGCCCCTTACCAAAAAAACACTTTCCCTTCGGCATGGAGTGGGTGACAAATGTACAGCAGCAATGCATTGCAGTATCATACAGCATGATGCAGGGAGAAAACAAGAGAAGGGGGGGGGGGGGGGGGAGGAGGGGGGAGCAAACGGAGAACCATACCGTATCATACACCCACTACTAAACTTCACTTAGTAAGCGAACGGAAGCGGGAGATCGACAAGTGACATCGAACATGCTTCCCACCTTAATACAAGGGGGGGGGGGGGGGGGGGAGGGGGGAAGGGGGAAGAAGACTCGCGGGACAAAATGTTCCGCGAGTACAAAAACAAACAAAATAAAGTACGAGTGTTTTTTGTTCCATGTGTCGGGAAAAAGCAGAAAGTCCGACAGTCCGCTGTCCGTCGTCCGTGTAAAAAAAAAAAAAAACAGAACGAAAAAAATTCCCTAACTTTTCCTTACAACCCCCCCCCCCCCACTCTCTCTATAAGTCCGAGCAAAATCCTTGTATTATGGAAACACAACCGATGCTATTTAGTATATACGAGCAGCCCTCCTTCCCACTCCACCCTCTCTCCCCTCCCCCCCCCCCCGCGCCTCAAGTCGGCCACCGATGGACCACCATACGAATTTACCAACTCTTGGGCCGGGAAAATATAGTAAGATTCCGTTTTAGACTCTTACCTACTACTGTGAATATCACACGGATCCTTACATTTCCCTCGCATTCTGGTAAATATATGCAGCATAATATATAGTATACCACTCCGGACGATAATGCAAGGAGAGCGCTTTAGGCTTCATTCCTATCGAATGCCTGAGAAACCGTCTCCTCACATGATGTGTGTGTCAGACCGTCCGGAGTGGTGCATTCATTACGCTAGCCGCACACCCTGGAAAGGAGCAACGTTGAGATCGATCGAGAACTCGTTGATACGGCACCGCAGCACCGGGCCCGTCTGCACCCACTTCTCGAACTCCTTCAGCGTCAGGGCGCCGTCCTGCACCTGGCCGAACTCCGACACCGCCCGCGCCGCGTACGAGGCAGCGTTCCTTCTCGCCAGCTCGTGCAGGAGCTCCTCCACCACCTTCGGATCGATCATCCCTCTCGGCCCCCCGCCCCCGCCCCCGCTTCGCCCGCCGCCTCCCCCTTCCGTCGAAACCTCGGCTCTGCCACCTTTCCCGTGCGCTGACGACTTAGCTTCCCTCCTTCCTGAGCTGCCGCCGCCGCGCCGTTTTCTCGCCGACGGTGAGTCGTCGGACCCTTTAGATTCTCCGTAGCCGCCGCCGCCGCCACCACCACCGCCCCCTCCGCCGCCGCAGGTGCCGCTTAAATATCGGTTGTTGTTGGCGCCCTCCATACACCGCAGGAGGGTGGGGTACGTCCTCTGGGAGGCGCTGGCGAGGACCGCGGACATGTCCTCGAGGGTAAGGTACTTGCTCCGTCGGGGCGCTTTGGATTTTCCTCCTCCAAAGGCACCGCCGCCGCCGCCGCTGACGGTGCTGCCGCCGCTGCTGCCGCTCAGGCTACCGCCGCCGCCGCCGACACTGCTCCCGCTTCCTTTCCTCCGCTCCTCGCTGGGGGCGACGCCCGACAGGTCGTACGCCGCGTACATGAGCTTGAGCCTTTCGCTCTCCGGCCCCTGATTCGATCGGTTCATCGGTGCGTATTATATGCGAGAACATTGAAAATGGAGGGCGGCATCAGACGACGATAAAATCATGCCGCCGGGGGGGGGGGGGGGGGCGGAGGTAAACGAACGTGTCAGTCTTGCGGTCCACAGCAACAGCAGGTTCGTTTTTACATATAATCATCTACGAACGTACGTACGTACGTGATTACGTACGCAAGTATATACATATCAGGTATATATATATGCCTATTTGATACTAATAGATAATATAAGGTCTATAATTTAGACTCGCCCGAATCGGGCGTTAGCAATTCCGAGGACTCTACTTTGTTCGTAGACCCAGGGTCGGTGTTTTCCCAGCGGTACATGGGGCACACTCCGAATTATGTCCACTACGCGCGACAAAAATCAAGGCGTGCACTATACCGGGGGGGGGGGAGGGGGGGGGTGGGGAGGGGGAGGGGCGTGAAACCTCATAGTCGTGGCACGGCCCGTAGTCGGTTTGACATAGGCCTCGCATCCATACAATGCCCGGGACGGAGCAGTGTCTCGGGTTTTTCACCGACCGCAGTCGAACATTTTAACCGGGGGGAGGGGATAAAAATAAAAACCACAACTGAGCAAACTGTCCCACGCTGCCTCGGTCCCAGAAGGTGGACCACAAGCGTAGATTACGTATAATTTTCAGACGGCGGTGCTATATACGACAAATGATAGCGAGTCAAACTGTTTTTATTGGCTGTTTTTTTTTTTTTTTTTTTTTAAATAAATATTACTGGGGACCATACATAGTAAGGGCCCTAATTAACGAGTATAAAATAAATTCAATTTGGAAAAAATAAAATTCAAATTCGCTTTTCATTGGTCAACACACGCACCAGCACCAAATATTATGCCCCATAGATCCTAATCTTTGGTGCTGCTGCGTGTGTTGACCAATGAAAAGCGGATTTGATTTTTTTTTTTCCAAATTGATTTTTTTTCTTCTTCGTTAAAACGGGCCCTTAGGGCCCGTTTTAACGAAGAAGAAAAAAATTCAATTTGGATTTGTTTTTATTCAAATCCGCTTTTCATTGGTCAACACACGCACCAGCACCAAAGATTAGGATCTTGGGGCATAAAAATTGGTGCTGGTGCGTGTGTTGACCAATGAAAAGCGAATTTTTATTTTTATTTTTTCCAAATTGAATTTATTTTATACTCGTTAATATGGCCTAAGGGCCCGTATTAACGAGTATAAAATAAATCCAATTTGGAAAAAATAAAATTCAAATTCGCTTTTCATTGGTCAACACACGCACCAGCACCAAATATTATGCCCCAAGATCCTAATCTTTGGTGCTGGTGCGTGTGTTGACCAATGAAAAGCGGATTTGAGTGTTTTTTTTTCCAAATTGATTTTTTTTCTTCTTCGTTAAAACGGGCCCTTACCTTAACCCAAAATCTTCGGCCTTTTTTTTTTTCCTTCTTGTGTTGCAATATTTTTCATTGAACAGATACGTAGCCCATGGCATATCGTTCGTCGGGTACTGTACTGCTGTACCAGGTAGCACTTTTATTTTCCTCCGCAGCAATCGCTTTTTGACTTACTATTAGTATAGTGGTCTCTGAAGTGACTGACTTGACTGACCACTCTCAGAAACAAACAACGGTGGTGCAACCTCTACGGTAAACAGCATGCGTCGTTAATAGATAATAATAGAATCTCTGTCCCGCTCTGTAGTAGCTCTCGCGGTGTCAAATCATGCGAGAGTCGAAGCCGAGTGTATGCGCGAATCTGAATCCCAGATACCCCACACACCCCCCCACTATATTGGAGGGAAGAAACCGGACCGTTGTGATTCCAGAAAACAATAAACCAAGTTTTTCTTTAATTACCCCCCCCCCGTCTCGAAAGGGATGAGTGGTCAATGGTCAAATGACTAAGGCAAGCAACAAATGAGTACGACCCCCCCCCCCCCCCCCCCCCGCCACCGCCGAGGTTGGCACATACCACCCTTGGCTGGAAATTCGAAAGACAATATTTTGGGTGCAATACGTAAGTAGCCCCTTTTTTAACCCCTTTAGAACTGGTCCCACATGTTTGGGGACAAACTACACTTGGAAATAGTGTAGGATTTTTTTTTTTAGTTCTGAATGGGTTAATATGGGACCGCTTGTAGTGCGGTCGGTATTGGAGGCCCCTGGTATACCAGCGTCCCTTATCAGGGCTGGTACCGACTGGTCACTTGCGCCGTCGGTAGTGACGCCGTCGGTAGTGGTGGGCGAAAATCGTGGGGCAGAAATCTGCGTTCCCTTGTTTTACCGTTCGTTGTCCCTTATCTCGCGTGCGCGGGGGGTGGGGTCCCTAAAAAAAGGGGGCTTACCTGTACTTGTAGTAATATCATCCAAGCGTTCCCCCCTTACGTACATACATTTCCGGAGAGACTGAAAAGAGTTGAGTGGTAATATGGTGTGGGTGCCTTTTTCCTTTTTTCGTGTTGTGGTTTTGATATATTGTTCCCAGAGGGCGCTTTTATGAAGTGATACGTAGGGGCCGTAAAAGTTCGAGGTGGCGATATAGATCAAATAGATAATAGCCGAAATAAATAGATGCATAGCCGGTAACGGTGCGTGTTGCTGCGATATGGCGTTTTTCGTGTAGCACACAACAAAATGGCTCTGCTGTTTTGGTGTACGTACATACCGACTTTTTCTTTTTTTCGGCTATTTTTTTGTTTTCGTGTTGTTTTTTTCCGTTTCTTTTTTTCTTTTTTTCTCAAGAGTATTGTAGTCACGCGGCTGTGCTTGTCGACAGCTGCTGACTGGCTGCAATTCTTAATTTTGTTTAATAATAGTTTGTTTGGGCAAAAAACATGCTTGCTTGTTGCTGTTTGCTGTTGTTTGCTGGGTTTTTTTTTTCAGCGCTGATGATGTCAATTCATTCAGTCAACGTCCTCGGACTTCGGTTGTGGTTTGTTGGCTTGGCTTGGCTTGTGATATTCCAAGAAGCCCAACCTCCCCCCAAAAAATCAAAGGAAACAAAAAAAAAAAAAAGTCTCAGAATGACCCCTTGTGCGTCAAAACATGATGATTTCGTGAGTCAGTTCCCCCAATCTCCCCTCTGCACGATCAAAAAAGCGGAGGCACGTTTTTTTTTTTTTTTTTCCTCCTTATTTATCATTGTCGCCCTTCCTTTTCTCTCTCCTTCGTAGTCGTATATAACTCAAAGATCTGGGGTCACAAAGTGGGCTATTGTCCCCATAAACGGGACTGTAGCCCTGAAAGGGTTAGTAAGGGAAAAAGTGCAGTTAACCCAGGGGCGTCCAAAAAAAAGAGAAAACGACACCACACCCCCAGAGGTCGGAATAGAAAACCGTTGCAACCGTTGTGATCACATGATGAAATAAGAAAATGGGAAAAAATATCCTTATTGTCATTTTTTTCACTCGGTTTTAGTAACCCCCCCCCCAAAAATTTGTGGGGTGGGAAAAAAAAAAAAAAATTTTTTTTTTTTTTTCCTGTTTTTACAACCCCCCCCCCCCCCTAACGAACAAAAAAATTCTGTGAGATGTCGAAAAAAAAAATCGACCACCCTCGGTTAACCCCTTGAGAACTGGTCCCACGAATTTGGGGACAAAGTACTTGGAGTTAGTATGGGACATTTTTTTTTTCAGTTCTGGATGGGCTAAGAGAGAGGCCAAGTCGGCTGTGGACCAGCCTAATTTACGGGGGACCATACACAGTAAATAGGGTATACCTACGGTATACCTAAAAACCTATTAATAAATGTTTCACCTATTTTTACTTACAAGATTTGGTCCTGTTTACTATGTATGCCCCCCCCGCAATGACGCATGCCACGTACGGTAGAGGTGCGTTATGGTACTGCTGCTGGAATGATGTTGGAAACGTTTGGTAAATACCCGTGGTTATCAGGTATAAGAATCGTATTGGTAGTACTTGGAAGGTGTGTCTTATATGGGAACCAGGGGGTTCCCAGGTGGTTCTTGGCACGCACCAAGCATGCCTTCCGTCTTACATGTGGGGAAAAGGAATAAAGCTGCTCTTTCTTCTTATATCTCTAAGCAAACAGCACACGTGAGTACCAACGAGTACCTGTTCAATAGGCTGACCTCGCTAGGGATACTCTTATGTGTCCTTACTCTAATAATACTATAACAGGTGGTCACTTCACCCTTGTAGGACTCTGCAGTCCCGTTTTGGGGGACAAACCACTCTAATTCTTAAGTAATTTGTCCCCAAACGGGACTCCAGTCCTATGAGGGTTAAGGGAGCTCTATGATACCCGATGAACGATCAATCCTATTAACCCTTCTAGGACTGGAGTCCCGTTTTGGGGACAAATTACTTAGAATTAGAGTGGTTTGTCCCCAAATCGGGACTGCAGTCCTAAAAGGGTTAAGGCCTAAGTATACAAATGCACAATATTGGAACACGGAACAATGAAAGTCCGACGATTTTGGGTTATATCAGCCCCTTAAGAAATGGTCCCACGAATTTGGGGACAAACCACTTGGAATTAGTGTGGGGTTTCAGTTCTGAATGGGTTAAGAACCGGTCCCACGAATTTGGGGACAAACCACTTGGAATTAGTGTGGGGTTTCAGTTCTGAAAGGGTTTCTATGATACCCGATGAACGGTCAATCCTATTAAGGCCAAAGTATACAAATGCACAATATTGGAACACGGAAGAATGAAAGTCCGACGATTTTGGGTTATATCAGCCCCTTAAGAACTGGTCCCACGAATTTGGGGGCAAACCACTTGGAATTAGTGTGGGGTTTCAGTTCTGAATGGGTTACTAACCCTTTCAGAACCGCAAAACTTATTCCACACTGATTACATGTAGTTTGTCCCCAAAATGTTGGGACCGGTTCTTAAGGGGTTGAGGGGGCCCGCCCGATCATTCAGAAACCATTTCAGCCAACAAAACAAAAGTGCTATCGTACGAGTACCAGGTACCTGTTAACCCATTCAGAACTGAAAACAATGTCCCACACTAATCCCAAGTAGTTTGTCCCCAAATTCGCTGGACCAGTTCTTAAGGGGTTAAGGCGTTATTAGCCCGTTGGGCTCTACTGATATACCCCAGAGCCAGATTAATGACATCTGGTTCGGAAAGGGCTTTACGTATGATATACTCAGAGAGACATTGGACTCCTAATACTCAGAGAGACATTGGACTCCTGAAACGGACCAATTACCTACGATACAGAGGTAGTTACCGGCCTTCCTATATAGCCCATACCATTACAATATGGCCCTCCCGATCTTATAAATACCCCGAATACGAATGCCATCCAAGTATTACCTCCCGATCTTATAAATACCCCGAATACGAATGCCATCTAAGTATTACGAAAACGAACCAATTACCTATAAATGAGGTAATTACCCCGGATTTCCAAGCCCATACCATCACATACCATATATCTCTATCGTAGCACGGACGGGTCTAACATATAGACTGACGCATGCTGCCTTAAGGTAGAGGTGCACCACCATGTTTCTGCCTTCTGAGGGTGGTCACTTGAGGAGCTCTATACCTGCAGTAGCCTGCACACTGATTTTGGAGGGGAAATAAAAGTGCTACGATACCCAATGAACAGTCCCATGGCTTGAGTACACACTTCCCCAGGTGTCAAACCTAGGGTTACCTAAATCAAAAGCTCCAAACCTGTCTGTCTGTCTGTCTGTCTGTCTGTCTGTTTGTCTGTTTGTTTGTTTGTTTGTCTGTCTGACCCCGGGTCCAAAGAGAGAGGCTCCAACCCACGGCTTTTTTTCCCACCAAACCTGATGCGCATAGGAAACATGTTGCAACTCGATAATTAAATTCGCCGACGATTTTGGGTTAAGGAGGCTTTACTTGCCTTTAATAGGTCATTCCGAAAACGTTTCAGCCAAAAAAAGGTATACCTCTACCTCTATCGTAGCACGAGTCTATTGTTAGTAAAAATAGGTAAATAAATGGTATATATACCACTCTGTTCCGAAAAATAAGCACCGTTTTCATTCAATGTGTATCACCCAAAAACTGATTTCGGAGGAAGCTAAAACTTTGAGCCGATGAAACATCCCATCCATGGCTCAAGTACACAACGAAAAATAGTGCAACAGAATAATTAAATTCGCCGACGATTTAGGGTTAAGGAGGCTTTACTACTATTATAGGTCATTCAGAAAAACGTTTCAGCCAAAAAAAGGTATACCTTGCATACCTCTATCGTAGCAAGCGTTCACTTGAAAGTCTAAATATTTCCCACTGTACCGCCTTCCAAGTACTACCAATACGATTCTTATACCTGATACCAGGTATTTACCAAACGTTTCCACATCATACCAGCAGTGCCATAACAACTGTACATATTTGACGCATGCTACGGCGGTATACTTCGTATATTTAAAAAAAAATAGAAAAAAAAAACAACAACAGCTGTGAGCTCGAGGATTTCGTCGAAGCTCATCTTTGCTAGCTGAGTGTAATACTTCGATCGCGCGTACTTACGGATTTTATATGTCCTCATGTAGGGTGTACATCCCGATAGCTGTTCATGATCCAGGAGAGATGGAGAAAACCGGGCGGGGGTTCTCCGTATCGTATATACAGACCGGATGGGATGCCAGGTATAAATCGCAAAATTTAGGGTCAGTAGAGCTCTCGCTACTACTACTGTTGTGGTGCGGCGCCGCGCCCGCTGTTCCCACCNTAACTCATTGAAGCTGTCGTCCATATGCAAGTCCGCCTCAGAGGCGGTTCTTAGCAGGATGCAGCTCACCCTCCATGCGACTCGCCCAATACCTCGCGGCGCTTCGCGCTTGGTGCAAACGATGTCTGCCTGGTTGGTGAAAACCCAACGTGATCCGTCGGGTGCGAGGGTCTATGGTCATACGAAGTATACGACTACGGCCGTGCACGACATGAATTAACAGCCAATTTTCCTAATGGAGAATTGCCTTTCCGATGAGAATGAAAATCGATTTTGGTACTTCGTTATTGTTTAAGAGTTGTATTCCGCTCACGATCAAAATTTGACCAGGAGAATATGTTCCTCGATGGTAGGTATCGATCCACGAAAAAAAAGTTGAAATCAGCCTTGACAGGCTCGAAATATCAAGGAATTAAGGGACTTTGCATTTATGAGCGAGGTACCTCGCCCATAAGTCCAGCTTTTCTGGGATCTTCGATATCTTGAGACTACCGATACCGATTTCATTTTTTTTTGTCATCGACGGGTGTCACAATTGACAATAGTTTACAGTGAAAAACATGACTGTGAGGGAAGTACATATCTTACAATTCAAAAAACAATATTTTCGATTTTCATTCTCATCGGAAAGGCAATTCTCAATTAGGGAAATCGGCTGTTAATGAGTACATCCCCACCCCCACCCGTGCTTGAGGCCTGCAGCAAAAGCACCCTGTGCGCAGGGAGAGCGGTGTGTGGTGGTGGTTCTGACGGCAAATCATTTTGGATGCCCGGGGGATGGAAATTCGCAAATAATTGCACCCCCTCTGTGATAAATCTACTGGGAAATAGATGGTGGGGGGGGGTCGCAATCTAAAAAGAAAGGTAAACTAATATTATTAGCCCCTTTGGGATCCCTTTTTAAGGATTCGAAACTCGTTGTGATTTCACGCGTAGGTTGTAAGTGTCCTGCCGTCGACGCCATTTGTTAGGGTATTAGTAATAATAGTCCGCTGGGTTACACTGGCAAAAAAAGGTTAACCAAAATTACCTACCCAATCTAACCCTTGTAACAATAACGACCACCCGAACAATGCTGTACGTATAACGTTGGGGTTATCAAAACCGTCTATACGTGTGGCTACAGCGTCAGAGCAGCCCGCTCAGCTGCAGTAAGTAGTAAGACGAGACGGGGGGGGGGGGGGATGGTACTCACTCATGCATGGCCGAAGATCTAATGGCCATAGACCCTCGCACCCCTATAATGGCCTGAACGGAGCTAGTCGTTTCAAACAACCAGCAGACCAATTCTATTGATACACGCAAACGCAAGCGCCCGCGAGAGTTGGCGAGTCGCGAGACGGCGCGGGAGGGTAAGCTAATTCGTGCAGGCCGTAGCTATAACCATAAGACCACTCGATCCCTACCAAATGCCGACGAGTAACACCGGTTTTCACCCAACCACACATGTTACACCAACCGAACGCCGTGAGTGTTCGCCGAGTCGCAGTGAAGTGACCAATACCCTGCTAAACCGCTTGTGAGGGCCGACTGTGATATGATGCCAGCGTCAATGAGTAGTCTGCGGGGGGGGTGGGGGGGGGGTGTACTCATGTTGTGCACGGCCGTAGTCGTATGACCATAGACCCTCGCATCCCTACAATGCCGGGACGGAGCGCGTTGGGTTTTCACCAACCAGGCGGGGGGGGTATAGAAGATTCACACCCTGCGCCCGTGCAGCATATAAACAACTCCTTTCGTTTGTGGTGTGCAACTCGAAGACACCACAAGATTATTCTCATCCCCCGCCCCCCCCCAAGCACGCAATGGCCGCCGTCGCTCAAATCATCCGTCAATAGTACTATAGTAATCTATCCCTTCTGCAAGAAAATAAGTCCCGAAGAGAGCAGTAGTATAATCGTAATATTAATAGTTGGATGAGATCGTTGGTATTCGACGAATTGTGTCAGCTTTTTCATTCTGAATTAATAACGCCCTGCACATTGTCGGAAGGCAAATCATAGAATAATAGTAATAGTGGACGAACCAACCTTTCTCTGATGGCTCTAGCACTTTTGTGACCACGGGCCGTGATCTTGCTAGATCAGACTATAGGGATTAGCAACTGAAACGAGTTTAATGTGAAGATAACAACAACATAACAACATAGTGTCCGTGCCGATTCTTCATCCTAGAGAGGTACCAGTTATGTGGTCACAAAACTACGACACAGCAGAGATACTACGCTGCAGTGCAGTAAGCAGAGCAGACAATGCAATGCCACATACGACAGGCAAGACCTACCCTGCTAGCAATCCAGGTGCATGAAAATTGAGTCTTGCCAAGAACAGCATCCAAGCACTGACCACTGGTAGTTATAGGGTTCGGGTTATCGAGTTAGGGTTACTAGGTTAGGGTCGGAGGGTTTCGGCTTCAGGGACCAAGCACAAAAATTTATCCGTAAATATTCCCTCGTATCGATGATGTGTGTCCACCCCCCTCCCCGATGAGGGTTCATCATCATTATTATTATTATTATTACATGTATTATCATATTTGCCATCCGACAATGTGCAGCATGATGAACTTCAACGTTGACCACTCATAACATTCCCGAAAGCAGAAAACCACGGAAACAAAGGAAACCTATGCGTAATTATCAATAGTCTAAAAGGTAGAAGACTGTTCATGTAACCCTTCAGTGCTGTGGCGGTAGAATGGCGCTTGCGGGGGGGGGGGGGGGGGGTCTATGTAGTGTCGTGGTATAATAAATACACCAAAACATCAATCTTGTGAGTGAGTGACTGACTGAGGCGTCTTGTCTCAACCTTCTTTCGGTGTTACGGGGTGGGCTAATGTAGTAAACACTAGTAAATAGGACCTACGGTATACGCAAAAACCTATATATTTCCCTATTTTTACTAACAATATTTGGTCCTATTTACAAGTGTTTACTATGGTCCCCCGTGATGGTCGGGGTAGTTAGCCCCATACACCCTCACAAATAGACGCACACTTCCTGAATTCTACAGCCTCAGATTGTGTCCCCCTCATACGGGATGTACACCCCAAATGAGGACATATAAAATCCGTAAGTACGCGCGATCGAAGTATTACACTCAGCTAGCAAAGATGAGCTTCGACGAAATCCTCGAGCTCACAGCTGTTTTTTTTTAAATTTTTTTTTTAATATACCGCAGAATTGTAATCCACTAGTACCAAACCTGCCCAGGGCATACAGCAGTACCTTAATACTGGCGTCTATCTACTATTTTTACGGGGGGGGGGCATAGTAAATACTAGTAAATAGGGCCTACGGTGTACACGAAAACCTAGATATATTCCTATTTTTAGTAACAACATTTGGTCCTATTTACTATGGTCCCCTGTAATATACCGGTACGCAAGAAGAGAAGAGCACCTTTTGTTTTTTGTTTTGTTTTTCCAACCCTTTAAGTAGTGCACACTGACGTGACTGCTAGTGTGCAGAAACCTATTTATGACTATAATTCCAAGTGTTTAGTCGCCCAAAACGGGAAGGGAAGGGATGCAGTTCTCAACCCACTCAGAACTGCAAAACTTATCCGACACTACTTATTTCCCGAATATGTGGGACCGTTTTTTTTACCCTTTTAGAACTGCACTGCTGTCTCGAAATAGATATTTCACTCTAATTCCAAGTGATTTTGTACCCACATTGGGACTGCAGTCCTAAGTGGGTTAAGTAAGGGGTTAACACAAGGCCAAAACGGGTGTTTTTTTTTCCCCAACCATTTTCACGCTCTGTCGCTGAAAGTGCGCAGGAAGGGAGGGAGGGAGGGAGGGGGGGATAGGGGACGGGCACTCAGCCCTTCAACTGGATGGCGCGGTAGCCAAAACCCCGTCATCTGTTTTCAATATTGA
>MEHQ01001469.1:55980-95888 GCA_008828725.1 Saccharina japonica
GAAAGAGAGAGAGAGAGAGAGAGAGAGGAGAGAGAGAGAGAGAGAGAAGGAGAGAAAGAAGGAGAGCGATAGCCACGTAAATATACATATATTTATATCATATATTTGGCTGAAACGTTTGTCTGAATGACCGGAGTCCTTAACCCATTCACTACTGAAAAACTTATCTTACACTAATTCCAAATAGTTTGTCCCCAAATACGTGGGACCAGTTCTTGAGGGGTTAACCCAAAATAATCAGGATTTCATAATTGAGTCATCCCACGATAGGGGCGGAGCGGAAAATGAGGAGCTCAACATGTCACCCGAAACATGACTTCGGAAACACATTCGCTCGCGCAATCCGACCAAACCTTCCAATGCGGTAGTTCAAATTACAAATATACCAGTAAAGTAATAGTAATATCCGGTGGTTACTCACGCGAGAAGCACAACCGATCAAAAAATATTGAGCCTAAAACTGGCACTCCTACTGTGGGATTGCTCTTACACTACTTCCAAGTAGTTTGTCCCCAAATATACGTGGGACCAGTTCTTGAGGGGTTAACCCAAAATCGTCAGGATTTCATTATTGTGTTGCAATATATATATTTTATATATATTCTACTTAGGCGATGGGGTTGTCCAACGGATATAATAGCACTTTTATTTTGCCAGCAGAATATGTTTCGGGTGACGTATACGTAGTAGAGCTTCTCAGGGTGACCGCTCTCAGAAAAAAAAAACATGTACGTAAAGGCACCTTTTTTTTACCGTATAGCATGCGTCGATATTGTAACAATAGTTCGCCTTGTGTTTTCTTTTCTTTTCGGGGAGGGAATGTTTTATGAGTGATCAATGTTGAATCTCTTTTACTCTGCGCATTGTCGGTCGCCCCCGATGGTCTATTACCCTCGAATGCTTCTAAACATTGGTTTACAAGGGGTTCGAACTTCACGTGGGTCGGACGTTTGAGTTTATTTGCAAAAAATATATTTAAAACAAAAAAACGGAATCAACTGACTGCTGAGAGCGCCTACTGCCTGTAGTATAGGGTGGGTAGGTACAATTCGATGCGATTCGACGAGGGAACAAAGGGCTGAAGTCTCCTCGCGATAAAAATGCAAAGGCACGAACCGTAGTGGGGGAGGGAGGAGGGAGAGGAGCCTACTTTGTGACCCCGGATCTGAGTTACGACTAGGGAGGAGAGAGAAAAGAGGGGTGAAGCTAATAAAAGGGATGGGAAACAAAAAAAAACAATGTCGAAAGGCAAAGTGCAGTCATTGGTCGGATGGGCGAAATGACAAAGTTGCTTTGCTATCCCTTGGTTTTCTTGTCATTTCGGGGGAATGCTAATTGTAATGGTATGGGCTTGAAAGGCCGGTAACCACCTCAAGATAATAAGGTAATTGGTCCGTTTTCGTATTACTTGTACGGCATTCGTACGTGTTCGGGGTATTTATAAGATCGGGAGGGCCATACGTGAAGCCCTTCCGGAGCTAGATGTCATCACGGCTCTGGGGGAATACTAAAAGCTGCTTCTCTTCTACGCTTGGTTATATAATACGTGAAAGTGAGGAACATCAAGGATGCTTAATAGGCAAACCTGCAAGGGGATAGATACTCGGTGTCTCACCCAGTCTTATCGCGCGTGGCGTCGTCGGCAGGACATGGTTTTTCGAGTCATCAATGTTGAAGGTCATTCATGCTACACACACATTATCAGATGGCAAGCGCTACAATGAAATAGTAACAAAAATATATATTTTTTGCCCATCCGGCAATGCAATGTGTGTATATAGCATGAATGAGCTTCACTTCAGCACTGATCACGCAGAACAACCAGCACTCCGAAAGAGAAGTAAAAAAAAAAAAACACGGACGGACGGACGGAAGCGCTATCTATCTATCTATCTATCTATCTATCTATCGATAATCCCCCGTCGTTTTCGAGAAAGCCAGCTTCCAAATTCAGTCCTAGGCAGAGAGAGGGGTGTGTGTGCGTGTGTTAATATTATCACCCGTGACGGGTGCTGCGATGATAGAGAGCTATAATATGAATACGTATATAGCACCTTTTTGTTTTTGGCTGAAACATTTTCTGAATGTTCAATCAAGCTCCTGAACACCAAATCGTCGGACTTTCATTCTCGTGCTGCAATATGGCTTTCATACCGCCGCCGCCACCCTCGATAGTTTCCCGTTTTTATGGACTTCGGGAGCTGGGAGGGTTCCTTTCTCAAGGCCTTAGAATAATAGGCATTTCTTGCACTTTCGGCGTGGGTTTTGCATGTTTGGGGGTTTGGTAATTTTATTTTGGGTTTGGTGTCTTCCTTTTTGTTTTTTTTCTTTCGTCCTGCCGACGACGCCATTTGTGAAGGCATTAGTATTAGCCCGTTGGGCTACTGGTAAAAAAGGTTAACCGATTGCCCACGACCCAATCTAAGCCTTATAACATTAATCGTATACTTAGGACGCGGCATTCTTCATCGGGTACGAGTATTACGGAGGACCATAGTAAATACTAGTAAATAGGACCTTCCGTACACACAATGAAGACGTGTGCTACGGTAGAGGTAGCACTTTTTGGCTGGATCGTTTTCTGAACGATCGGGCTCCTTAACCCAAATTCGTCGGACTTTCATTTTTGTGGCGAATCATGCTTCAGACTATACTTCAGTCATGAGATTTCGCATCCGGCAGCACTTTTATTTTCCTCCAAAATTATTTTTTTTAAGGTGAGGTATGACGCTCCTTAAGTGAGAAGCTCGGAAAAAACATGGTGCACCTCTATCGTAGCATGCGTCACAAAAACCTATATATCGACGTATTTTTACTGACAAAATTTGGTCCTATTTACTATGGTCCTCCGTAATACCACTTTGGGTGAGGTATAGCGCTTCCTCAAGTGACTGCTGACCACCCTCGTAAAAAAAAACCACTGGAGGAGTCATCCCACGGTAGGGGTGCAGCAGAATTTTCTGAGCTCCTCCTCCCATGAGGAGAGCTCAATATCTCACCCGAAACATGACTTTCGTAAAACATTCGTTCGCGCAATCTGACCAAAACTTCCAATCAATGCGGTAGTCCAAGAAACAAAATATACCAGTAAAATAATAGTAGTAGTATCCGGTGCTTAACTCGCGTGAGGAGCACAACCGGTCAGAAAATATTGAGCCTTAAAAGTGGTACCCCTACCGTGGGATTGATTGCTCCATGGTGCACCTCTACCGTATGTAGTAAAGTAGCATGCGTCCCGTGTGGTACGGTATAGTACGTCAACTACCACAACACCTATACGAGTACCTACCTGTTGATTCCTTGCTTCCTGTTTTTGCCGTGAACACTGTTTATTGCGGGTGGGGGGGGGGGGGGGGCTTTGAGCACACTCGCCAGGAAAAAACATATATATCACAGGGCCAACAGGAAGGGTATCCGCTATAAAGGGGGGCCATATAGTAAATAGGACCTATGATATACACAAAAACCTTTAAATTTAGATATTTTTACGCACGATTTTTGGTTCTATTTACTATTTATGGATCTCCGTAAATGCTATTGTTAATAGTAGCTGGCACAGAGATTATAGCGACGGATTTTTAATAATTACATGTCAGAACAAACACAAGAAGAAAAGAAAAAAAGAAAAAAAGTGATGCGATAACATCGAGGGTGCTTTGCTTTGCTTCGCTCGCTTCGTTGCTTTGCTTGCTTTACTTGCTTTGCTTGCTTCAACTTATGATTATGATTAGCGTTTTTTGGCATCCGACAAACAATGCGCAGCATGAATCAAATAATTAATTAATTAAATAATTAATTAATGAGCTTCAACGTTTGACCCGTGACACGATAGAGGTATATACCTTTTTTTGGCTGATTTCGTTTCTGAATTAACCAGGCTCCTTAACACATTTGCTCATTCTTGTGTTGCAGTATTGCTCATTGCATACTTAGCCCTTTTAGGACTGCAGTCCCGTTTTGGGGACAAACCACTCAAATTCTAAGTACTTTGTCCCCAAAACGGGACTCCAGTCCTATAAGGGTTAGGCCATGGTATTATTGCTTATCGGGTAGAAGGACTTCTGTTTTCCACCAAAAAAAAAACAGTTTTTGGGTGAGGTATAGGGTATACAGAGCTCTCCTCTTAAGTGACCACCCTCAGAAGGCAGAAATGGTGCACCTGCATGCAGGCCACCGTAGCATGCGTCGCTGATCGCTCGTGAACATATTTCCTGAACGGAAAAAAACAAAGGGAAACCAATTTTCTACGGTATATACTACTATTTCATGCTACTATTAGTGATTACCAGGTACTGGTACAGCACCACACTATATTATCTACCATGATTGATGGTTTTCAACGTACATAGTTTGTAGGCAGTTTTCTACAAAAAAACGGCTTTTGATTGATGATCGATACCGCTCTGTCCGGAAAAGTACGGTCTGTGTCAGATTTACAAAGAACACTGAATGACTGGTCCCTAGATTCCCAAACAGAAGTGAGTGGTAGAGGGTTAGGGTTTCCACGTCTCCCGACTGGTTCCCATTAGGAACATACGGTAGTATTATTAATATTCATTTCTGCCCTCCTGCTCGCAAGATTGATCAGCGACTGCCCGCCTGCATTTTTGAGACAGGTAAGTCCTGTACCGATAGGCAGCCGCCCCGAGATACATCGCTTCCTTCGCCACCCAGTCATGACACAGTACTACTACTACTGCTACTGCTGCTGCTAGTGCTACTACTACTACTACTACTACTGCTGTTGCTGCTGCTAGTGCTACTGCTACTACTACTATTAATAGTTACTGTTACTACTACTATACTACTACTGTTACTGCTAGCAGTAGTAGTACTACTACTACTACTGCTGCTGCTAGTGCTGCTGCTAGTGCTGCTGCTAGTGCTACTGCTACTACTACTGCTACTACTACTACTACTACTACTACTGCTACTACTACTACTACTACTACTACTACTACTACTACTACTACTACTACTACTACTACTACTACTACTACTACTACTACTACTACTACTGCTACTACTACTACTACTACTACTACTACTACTCCCCCCCCCCCCCCCCCCCCCCCGGCTACACAACGTGGGCATAAAAACAAAACTTGTGAGGACATTGATTGACTGACTGAACAATTTAGCAAACTCCATAATAAGGTGTCGACGCCTGCTCAATTCGGTATGCGTCGTATTACAGGAGGACCATACATACTGTACTAAATACCTCGTAGGACCTATGGTGCACACAAAAAAAAACTACATACGCGTATTTCCCTCTCTTTTCACTACGCAACAGTATTTGGTCCTACCACTATGTCCCGAAATATAAGAACCTTTTTATTGAATATTAATGTATAAAAGGTGCTTATATTTCGGGACATAGTGGTATTTACTACGGTCTCCCGTGTAATAGTAGTGGAGCGCTGCATTGTTCAACCATAGTAAATACCACTATGTCCCGAAATATAAGAACCTTTTAATTGAATATTAATGTATAAAAGGTGCTTATATTTCGGGACAGAGTGGTATTTACTATGGTCCCCCGTGTAATAGTAGTGGAGCGCTGCATTGTTCCATGTCTCCACAAGTATTTATTATTATCATATTTGCCATCCGACAATGTGCAGCATGATGAGCTTCAACGTTGATCACTCATAACATTCCCGAAAGCAGAAAACCACGGAAACAAAGGAAACCTATGCGCAAAGTCTATTAACTTATTCATATGTCTACCTTCCGCTAAGCTTCATCCACAAAAATACTCAACTTTTTTGTTGTCCTTGCTCCCTCCTTCTTCTCAATATGCACTCTTTACGTTCTATTCTTAAGTCCTACGCCGCATCTAAGCTCCATCCCCACGCCATCGGTGTGGGTCTGGCATCCCCCCCCCCGCCCCCCTGCTCTTTCTCGCTGTTTAGTATTGTTATTTGTAATTATGACCCTTGTACGTAGTCCTACAAATGAATGTGTACGTAGCGTGAACGAGCTTCAATGTTGAACACTCACAATAAATAATAAACACTCCGCGGATGTGTTCGTAGCGTGAATGGGCTTCAAGGTTGAACACTCATAATAGGAACTCCACGAATGTGTAGCACGAATGAGCTTCAACGTTGAACACTCATAATGATAAATAATAAAGCACTCCTCGAATGAATCGTATGTTCGTAGCGTGAATGAGCTTCAAATGTTGAACAACTCATACCACTCTGTCCCGAAATAGAAGCGCATTTTATACACTGGTATCCAATCAAAACGGCGCTTGTATTTCCGTACAGACAGAGTGGTAGCAAACACCCCGGAACAAGAAAACCACAAAGAAACAAAATAAAAATCTCTCTCTCTCTCTCTCACTCTGCACAAAAATAGTGATTTACGGCGGGGGGGGGGGGGGGGCCCGTACGCGGGGGGGGGGGGGGGGGGGGGTCCCGACCACCTCTATACTGCTACGATTACGGGGGAACATAGTAATCAGGACCAAATTTGCTTAGTAAAAATACTGGAATATATAGGATTTTGTGTATTTCATGGGTCCTGATTAGGGCCCGAATTAACGAGTATAAAATAAATTCAATTTGGAAAAAATAAAATTCAAATACGCTTTTCATTGGTCAACACACGCACCAGCACCAAAGATTAGGATCTTGGGGCATAATAGTTGGTGCTGGTGCGTGTGTTGACCAATGAAAAGCGTATTTGAATTTTATTTTTTCCAAAAATTGAATTTATTTCATACTCGTTAAAACGGGCCCTTACTATGGTCCCCCGTAATACCACTATTAATAGTCATCACTGCTGCTGCTGCTGCTGCTGCTGCTGCTGCTGCTGCTGCTGCTGCTGTTGCTGCTGCCACTATTATTAGTGGTCTAGTTGCGTCAAGCATACAGGTCTGATTCGTAACATCTATGTACGTGCATATGTATGTCGGAAGTAGTCGGGTGCTGGATTCCGTTTTTATATGTGGATTGGTTATGATTGGAACAAGCGCTATACATTTGTCATATGGCAAATACAATAATAATAACTTCCGCGGTTTTCTGCTTTTTTCGGGAATGTTAGGAGTGACCAATGTTGAAGCTCATGCTGCACATTGTCGGATGGCAAAGATAATAATAATAATAATGATACTATCCACGCACCCACGGCTGCTGTTGTGGTACACACTTACTACCTACCTGTGGGTATATTACACAAATAAACATAAAATCAACATCACAAATAAAGAAATAAATAATAAGCCGTTTGGCCCGAAGAAAAACATCTCTGTCCACATACCGGACTAAACTACACACACCTATATACATACATAGACAAACAAACAAACAAACAAAAGCAGGGTGTTAACAATCTGGAAAAAAGACGAGAGACGAGGTATTATTGATGGCGGGAGGGGGGGGGTGGTTCAGAATCTATGAATAGTGTGTTGATTAGCTGGATGTTGAATCTGAAAAAAAGAGGTCTTGATGGGGAAAAGGGGGTTCAGAATCTTATGAATAGGGTGTTGATTAGCTATTAATAGTCGTGCTGATGAGTAGTTGATCCCTTTCTACGCCACTGCGAGCACATGCCAGCTCTAAAATCAGTCAGATTCCAAGTTTCAGCTATTATTGTAGTTTGTTGTAGAAGGGGGGGTGCACTGGAATTGGCACCTGTAACTGCTATTGCTATAGAACTGGCTCGTGCCGGAAATTAACCCAGGGCCTGATAGCCGACCATGTCCGATTGGGCCCACACACACATATTTATATAATATATATATAATATATATATAAGCCGCGTTGCACGTTGCCGCGGCACGTCCGATCGCAGTATATATATATAATATATAATATATATATATGTCACCACACAGGAGAGAGCCGTCGTACCTTGCCGTCACGCTCCACCCTCATTTCGCGAAAGGGGAGTGTGGGTAATCAATTAATTTAGGGGAGGGGGAAGAACAATATATAGTTATGTACGCTTGCGATTAATATATACATACATACGCGTTGTGCATCGAAAGAAAACACAAAACATACCCCCGGGGGTGTGGCGGTGGCGGTGACTGATCCAACCACGGGAGGGGGGGGGGGTGTACTCATGTCGTGCACGGCCGTAGTCGTATGACCATAGACCCTCGTATCCCTACAATGCCGGGACGGAGCATGTCGGGTTTTCACCGACCAGGCAGACATTGCTAGCACCAAGCGCGAAGCTCCGTGAGGTGTTGGGCGAGTCGCATGAAGAGTGAGCTGCATCCTACTAAGAACCGCTTGTGAGGCGGGCTTGCATATGGATGACAGCTTCAACGATTGAATTTAATTTCTGGTGTGGCCACTTCCTGAGACAGTAACGGAAGCACTATGTAACTGCCTCGCGGGTGCCTTACCATATACACACTACTTGATACGATCATTCCCCTTGTGCTGAGGAAAGGTTCTCCACCCCGCACAAATGATCTATAACTCGACCGCCAGCTTTGGTGACCGCCAAAAACAAAAAAACGGTACCCTGGGTGTCTAGCTCACGCAGTGAGAGGCGTGTTTTACAGCGTCGTCGCCAACCGACGCCAACCCAACCTATAAACATATAATATATGTATAGGGGGGGGTATGGGGGGGGGGGGGTTATCGTATGAACGGGCTCGTACGAAAGCGTGTGGTATATACGAAGTATATACTGTAGTATATACGAAGTATATACTCGTATATATACCATACATGCCTATAAAAATAGTCCGTCTGTCCACATGGCAACCTCTCTACCTACACAACAACGGCAGTGGGTGTCCCGACTCAAGAGAGGTTGCGGTATGTTACAGGCCGAAAAAACTCCTCTCTCTTTTAAGCTACTGCTGTAACCCTCTCTCTTATCCACGGTGGGAAACATATACGAAGTACGAGTATCGTTTTTTTGAGTGTAGGCGGGTCCACCCCAGCCGATTTTTCCCTCTGTTAACCCCTTAAGAACTGGTCCCCCGTTTTTTGGGGACAAACTACTCGGAATTAGTGTTGGATAAGCTTTTCAGTGGGGGGGGGTGTAACTATATTTTGGGGGGGGGGGGGGGGGGGGGGGGGGGGGTACCCACCACTGCTGTAGTAGTATTATTGACGGTATGTATACTATATGTGTTTCATTTTTGGCACCCGACAAATGTGCAGCGTGAGCGTCACTCGCTCTTCTTTTTTTTTTTCCGTCGCGTTTGCCGAGTGCATGTAAATAGTGTTACCGCACACGGGGAAAACTTTCACCAGCACCTATATATGTACCTGTTGTATATTATTTTCCCTCATTCGCTAAATTAAATAATTATATCCCCCCCCCTACCACGAACAACCTACCCAAAACAATATTAGGTTTCCTTGGTTTCCGTGGTTTTCTGCTTTCGGGAAGGTTATGAGTGATCAACGTTGAAGCTCATGCTGCATATTATCGGATGGCAAAAATAATAATTAAAATATATATATATATATATATACTCCTACTGTAGGAGCACCATGCGTATATAGATACAAACAAGACACTTCCTTGCCACACAGCAGCATCATACATCGATCACACCTACCATGCAGTTGTAGCAGTAGTAGTGGTAGTTACACATATATATAGGCTGGTCGCTGATGATGATGATGATGTTTTTTTTTGCCTTCCGACCGTGTGCAGTGTGCAGCATGGATGAAAGAGAGCTTCAACATTGATCACTCATTAAAACAACCCACCCAGCAGAGACAGAAAGAACAAACCAGCTTACTTAACCCTTTTAGAACTGCAGTCCCGTTTTGGGGACAAACCACTCTAATTCTAAGTGATTTGTCCCCAAAACAGGACTCTAGTCCTATAAGGGTTAAGACTCATCCCCACGGCAGATAGAGGTTTTCCCTTTTTACTCGATTATAGTACGAGCGTATAGGCTTCACATTTTCTAGCCGACTGAGCTTTTTAACCCTGTCAGAACTGCAAAACTTATCCCACACTATTTATTTCCAAGTGGTTTGTCCCCGAAAACGTGGGACCGGTTCTTAAGGGGTTAAGTGAGTGAGTAACTGCCGGCTAGAAGCTATTTGATTGGTCTAGCGTTTTGGTTGTTAGGAGTCGGTAAAGCTTTCACAAAAAAGGGGGACTGCATTACATGTTGGTGTAAGTTTGCCAGGTATCCAGAGATGATTTGACAGGTATATTTGAAAGGTATTATATCATATAATTGAAAGAAGAGCTGCACATCATTGTCAGATGGCAAATAGCAAATAGAACAATAATAATCATAATCACCTTAATCAAGTTGCTCGTAAAATTCGTTTTAGGACGAGTATATATAGCTCCTACAAAAAAAATGGCCGGGTTGCGTACGAAGAACCTTCTTCGAAGTCCATGGTTCGGGGGAGAAAATAATAAGCCGCCACCCCTATAGGGTGGCATTGATCTTAAGAGAGTACCAGAAGTAGGACATAATAAGGCAAATAGGACGATTTTCGGAGCTTTGTCCCCCCCCCCCCCCGGGTATAACGACACAAAAAAACAAGTGGCCCGTTTGCCATCCGACGTTGTTGTGCAGCATGTAGCATGGTGATGCTGATGGCCTTCCACGTGTGGGTCACCCATACACATTTCTCGAGAGAAGAAACCCACGGGGAACAAAAACAAAAACTGCTCCATCTATCTACCTATGCCTATGCACGAAGTATTTCTCCTCCCTTGTGTGCCTTTTACTTCTTGGTTTAACCCTCTATCTACTTATTAACGTAACCCGTTCATAACTGCAAAACGTATCCCCCACTAATTCCACGTAGTCTTTCTCCGAAAACGGGGGACCGGTTCTTAAGGGGTTAAGTATTGGTTGCGGAAAGTAGCAAAATGCGCGGTCTGACCTGGCCAGCCGTCCAGGGTGGTGGTAAGATCTGCATATATAATATATATATATATATGCCTCGAGCGCGTTGTACAACTCCCTGTAGTGCATACATATAGTTCCGCGGTGGTACTATACTGTGGTAAATCATACCATCTCTAAACGAACCCAGCACAGCATGTAGCGCCGGGTTGTTGAGTGTGGCGGCGGATGGGTGCTATCTCTGCACATACAGCAGTACGCAATTCTCAGGAATAATAATGTGTTTCGCTCCCTTCTTGTCGCGTGCCTATCGCCTATTCTACGAGCACGTGACCCCCCCCCCCCCGCGCCCCCAGAAGAAATGGATGGGATTATTTATCCGTTATTTGCTGCTGCAAAACAAAATCTCGAATTTCCTCGGAGCTTTTTCTCCCCGCCCAGCCCCGCCCCATGTCTATTTTTACGGGTGGTGGTTGGTGGGATCGTGTGGTCGCACGGGGGGAGGGGCAGGGAGCCGCGAAAAACGCCGGAGACCAACAACAACAACAACAACAACAACAACAACAACAATAACAGCAGCTGGCCCTCTACATACCAACCAGGCAAATCAATTAGAAAATTCCCGGAAAATAACTTGGCGTGTTGGCAGAAGGCCCACACTATTCACGGGGGACCATAACAAACAGAAAATAGGGGACCAAATATTGTTATTAAAAAATAGGTAAAAATATAGGTTTTTGTGTGTACCATAGGTCCCTATTTACTAGTATTTACTATGGTCCCCCGTGATATATACTTCGAAGTTTATGATAAATAGGTTAAACAGCCCAACGCCATGGGTCGAAACTATCCCTTCCTGTGTGTATACCGCCCCCTGGAGGAACCGAGAGGTACGGAGTAGGTGTTCACTCAGTCAGGTGGCCTACCATCCCGTTCGTTGTGCTGGCGACCAAAAAAACACGGGCGGTGATACGTAACTAAAGCGGGACAGAGCGCAACGGCGAGGGCTATCATACGTAGACATACAACAGAGGAAGCAAACATGAGCAACATTCATTCCAAGCGACTTTTCCCCCCGCAAAAACAAAACGTGGGTGGGGATTCAAAAGGGGCCATTACGAGGGGGAACATACAATAGTACGAGGCAATAAATAGTCGGCGTGTCTCTATCGGCGTGTTTCTATCAGAAACACGCCACCTCAACAATAGAGGGGAAACGGGGACGCCATGAATACCATGACAGTACGTAATCAGAACCAAAATATGCCCAAAGTAGTATTCATAGGGGGGTATATAGTATATAGGGGTATACTCCAAAGTATGCGGTTTTCGGTGTACATCGTGGGTTCTGAATACCCACCTGTGTTGCAGTGCCCACAAAACCAAAAAAACTCTTGACACAGAGACCCTGGAACCACACCTGCCCCGTTTTATTTTCCTGTAGGACATTCCGTAGTTCTGCTCTAGCTCCGAACTTTCCCATTAATCCAATATTTGGCAAGGCAGATATGAGCTCCTTGGTGCACTCCCGTGAGTGTGCCAAAGCGACAGCAGTTTCCGCACCCTCCTTCGATGCGGACCTCGTCGCTGAAAATTGAAAATGTGGTTCCACGCGCTTGAATTTGTGGATGCCAGTACTGTAGCCAAGTCTTTTTTTTCCCTGCCGTAGAACGAGCTCGTGCTCGTTCTACAGCAGATTTTTTTTTTCGAAAAGTACCTCGTGCTCGTTTTAGGCCGTTTCCTATGCGGTTCGATTTTTGAGCTTCAGATTATGGTCTGATCGATTTTTCAGCGACCTAGTTCGAAAATCGAAACAGTCTTCTTATGCGAGAAAACACGGATTTGTTGTATCATACGAGTACGTGCAGATATTTGAGCAAACGGCAAGACCAACTGCTGTTGTTGTGGTCTGGCGCCGCGAAGAGACGCGCCGAGTGCGCTGTACTGGGCGTAGAACCCAAGCGTTCGGAGCCACGCTGGCTGCCTCTGGTCTGGCTGCGACGCGCCGAGTGCACTCGAGTCGACCTGTCTTGGTATTTATTTTGTATTTTGACACAACGAAGCATCCGAGCGTTGACTGTGTACTGAGTACTGCTGCGCTGCTGCTGTAAAATCTACGAGTACGGAGAGGCGCGCGGCCGAGTGCGCTTCCCTTCGTCTCTAGGCCCGAGCCCGCGCCAGCCGACTGTAGTTTGGCGACGGAGAGGCCCACCGATCGTCGGCTGCGCGTCGGGCGCGAAGCAACGTCGCTGTGTCACCATCCAACTCATCGATCTTGCTGCTGCTGCTGCTTGCTTGCTGCCTGGATAACATCTTGAATTTAGAGACCATGCCATTTTTCGATTTGAAAATCTGATGACCCAAGTCGTCGGATTTTGGGCCAAAATCCGACGACTTGGGTCATCGGATTCTCAAATCGAAAAATTTCCGGTCAGATTTTGCATAATCGGACTGCATAGGACGGTGCTTTCGTTTTTGAGATCGAAAAATACAAATCTGAAGCTCGAAATCGAACCGCATAGGAAACGGCCTTACAGCAGGAAAAAAAGTACTTGAATAAAGTACGAGAAACATCATATTCAAGCGGCTGGAACCACATTTTCAAACTTCAACGACGAGGTCCGCATCGAAGGAGGTCACGGAATCGGCTGCCGCTTTGGCGCACTGACGGGAGTGTACCAAGGAGCTTATACCTGCCTTGCCAAGTTTTGTATTAATGGGAAAGTTCAGAGCTAGGGCAGAATTACGAAAAGTCCTACAGGAAAAACAACTGGGGTAGACGTGGTTCCAGTATCTCTTTGTCAAGAGATTTGATAAAATCGTGTTTTTTTCGTGGGCACTGCAACACAGGTGTACCGTACTCGAATTTGCTCGGAGCTTTTTCCTCCCCCCTCCCCCCCCCGCTACAAGCGGTTTGTTAGCAATCCTGAACATCAGGTATCAGGTAGGGGTGGTGTTGGTCTGCAGAGATGTTCGGACTACGAGTAGGCACGTCATGACGTAGTCCCATACGAAGACCAAATACCCCGCTGTTCTAAAGCTGTTCTAAAGGGGGGGGGGGGTGCTATTGGCTATTGGACGAAGACGCACTCAGATCCTTGGGGGAGCAAAAGCGCCACAGGTTCACCCAAGACTCATCGGTATACCGACACCATACGTAACTTGTTATGTATTTCCCTTGTCAACGGCACGTGAAGTTTAGGTGGTGAGAAGCTGAGCCCTCGTCCTGAGGCCCGAGGCTCGTTGTCTGGCGGGGGGGGGGGGGGGGGTTATCTACACAGCAGGTACAGAGTATACACTTGAACGTACGAGTAGACTACGAGAGGTACGTCGTAGGTCGTAGGTCGTAGGCGTATACACGAAGCACAACATTTAAAATTCAAAATTTTTAAAAAATAGTTGAGTCAAAAGAGTGCGTGGAACTATCTTGATGCCTTACTTGTGTTGTTGCTGGTGCTCGTACTGTAGTCTAGTATCAGGGGACGCCACTCCATGCACTTTATCCTCTTCGTCTTCCGGGGGCTAGTCTCACCTCCTGTCTCGTAGCCCAAAGCTGCCACCAGCCAGCAGCCAAAAATGGAAAAGAGGGTAGCGAGGGTTTCAAGTGTATCGACAGGCGTTTTAGTTCGGGGCATACAGAGGCTACCCTACCTCGCAGCAGGCCAGCAGCTCACCTGTCACAGCAGTGGTACCGGTACAACGCACCAGGGGCACCTAAGTCAGCTCGACACTCTCCAACTTATCGTGCTCTAATGAGTGCTGCTGTGGCTTTCGGTCGGACTGCCAACCGGATGGCTGGTTGCCGTCGAACAGCGCTTCCAACTTTTGCTTTTGTGAGATCGACGTCAACTGCTACTACCAATACCCGTACTTCGGGTGCGCTCAGCAGCAAAGCGCCTGGAGCATGGCGGCAAGCAAGAAGAGCCTCGAGCACCCTGACCGACGATGTCATGTACCTCCCCATGCCCAAGTTGTCCCCCAGTATGGTGAGATTGTTTCCGATTCCTGGTGTTCTTCGTCTCGATGCTACATAGCTCACTACTCGTAGTGATGTGCGTTCATCAAAGGAGAGAAATGTTCCTTTTGTGCATATAACACATGTTCAACAGTGTTCAATGTTAATGTTCAATGTTCAACTTTCGATTCAACGCGTGCACCCCCAGTTCCGCCAACTCCATGTTGATACCAAGGTAGCGCCCTGGCTGGGTCCTGACGCCAACCCCCGCGAATGATCATACCTGGTATAAGACAGGTGTCAGGTGTCCTGTACTGCTTGACACGCGTGCTACGCTAGAGGTGCACACCACGTTTTTTTCTGAGGGTGATCAGTCACTTGAGGAGCTCTAAGCCGGTCGCCCCGGTGGGCTACGTAGCAGGTAACCACGAAGCTTGTTAGCGCCAAGGTCGCGAGTTCGAGCCCCCCCGAGTGCATGCTCATAGGGACTTTTTCTCGCAAAAAAAATCTTGACTAGCGGAAAGCTCGAGAGCGTGAGTTGGCAAAATTCGATGAAAATCGACGAGCGT
Organism: Saccharina japonica; assembly: GCA_008828725.1. Taxonomy (NCBI): domain Eukaryota; class Phaeophyceae; order Laminariales; family Laminariaceae; genus Saccharina; species Saccharina japonica. The sequence continues at coordinate 71,315 of MEHQ01001469.1, forward strand.
TGGGAAGGCTGAACCCTCTGCGCGATAAAAATCAAGGCAAGCACCGTAGTGGGGGGGGAGGGAGAGGAGCCTACTTTGTGACCCCGGATCTGAGTTACGCATATTATAGCGTGGGTAAGCAAAATTCTTCGACGAGAGTTGACGGAAGAAAGTGCTGAAATCTTCTCGCGATAAAAATGCAAAGCAAGAACCGTAGTGGGGGGGGAGGGAGAGGAGCCTACTTTGTGACCCCGGATCTGAGTTACGACTAGGGAGGGAGAAAGACGGAAGTGCGAAGATAATAAATGGGATGGACAAAAAAAGAAGGAAAAAAAAATTGCAACACGAGCTGATACCAGACTGAAATTTAAAATTTCGACGGCTTTTTGTGGTAATTAAAAGGAGCCCCCCTGTCATTCAGAAAACGTTTCAGCCAAAAAAAAAGTGCCACGGCCACGAGTACTCGTACGTATATACGTATATACCTCTATCGTAGCGCGCGGCTTGATGGTACTACTGCTAAACTATACCATGGTACCTGATATGGCGTTGCTTACTCCCGTTTTTCAATTGCTTGCGTTGTCCGCTGTTGCCTGGCGTGTCGTCGCCGTGTTGCTGCTGCTGCTGCTGCTGCTGCTGTTTTTTTTATATATATCCTTCGTATATACAAGACCCGAGGGAAGGTAACGAAGTGGCTCAAGGCCGAAGGCGACGAGATCAACGAATACGACGCGATCTTGGAGCTGAGCACCGACTCCCTCTACGCTCCGGGGGACGCCCCCGTGGAGGGCGCGGCGGTGGACATGATCATCGAACTGGCGGAGTCCGGTTATGTTGGGAAGATCCTCGTGGCCGAAGGAGAAACAGTAGAGGTACGCGATGGTATATCCCGTAAGTACGCGCGATCGAAGTGTCACACTCAGCTTGCAAAGATGAGTGTGGACGAAATCCTCGATCTCAAGGCTGTTTTTTTTTTCATAAACATGTATGTGTGCCTCGTACAGTAGAACAGGTAGAGTGAGGATGTTGTTTGCTCGCGGTTGTGATTTGTAGTAGTTGTTGTTGTTGTCGAGGTGTTTTATTTGATGGCAGCTGACATGCAGCAGTAGTTATATGTGGTTTTCCATCTACTGTAGTATGTTTCCTGTTGCTTCCAGGGGCCGATGTGTTTTGCTATGTGTACGCACGACTCCCTACGGGGAGGGGTCTGGGTGTTTGGTCAAGCCGGAGGGCACTTCTTGAGGACACACAGTAGTAAGTAGTAACGCCTGTCGGTACAGTTGTAACGCCTGTCGTTACAATAGTAACGCCTGTCGGTACACTACTACGGGGGGCCATAGTAAATAGGACCCGGGGTACCCACAAAAACCTACATACTTCCCGATTTTTACTAACAATATTCAATATTTGGTCCTACATAGGAGGTTCCCTGTTTGAGGGACACCCCAATCGTAGCGCACAGGCCACACCGGAAAAAAGATACACCCATTCGGACCTGTCAACCATATGCAAGTCCGCCTCACAAGCGGTTCTTAGCAGGATGCTACGGTAGACGCAAAAACGTACATACTTGCCTATTTTTACGAACAATATTTGGTCCTATTTACTACGCCCCCCCGTTATAGTAACGCCTTTGGGTGTAGTAGAACCGCCTTTCGGCACAGTGGCACTCCACTCCGGCACAAGCAGTAACGCCTGTCGATACAGTAGTAACGCCTTTTGGTACAGTGGTAACGTCCTCTGGTGCAGGAGTGTAACGCCTTTCGATACAGTAGTAGTAGCGACTTTCGGCACAGTACCAACGACGTTCGGTACAGTAGTGGCACCTTTCGGCACAGTAGTACCGGTGTAGTAGGACCGCCTTTCGGCACAGTGGCACTACATTCCGGTGCAAGTAGTAACGCCTGTCGATACAGTAGCAACGCCTTTTGGTACAGTAGTAACGTCTTTTGGTGCAGGAGTAACGCCTTTCGATACAGTAGTAGCGACTTTCGGCACAGTACCAACGACGTTCGGTACAGTAGTAGCACCTTTCGGCACAGTAGTAATGACTTTCGGCACAATAGTAACGACTGTCGGTACAGTAGTAGTAACGACTTTCGGTACAATAACAACGCCTTTCTGTACAGTAGTAACGCCTGTCGGTGCAGTACCAACGCCTTTCGGTACAGTAGCAACACCTTGCGGCACCCACCCACGAGGTAGTTACAGAATAAATCATTTTCTGTCTCTGGAAGTGGCCACACCTACGCGTAGCCCACGGGAGTGTGTATATGGCAAGGCATCCAAGAGGCAGTTACATAGTAAACGCATTTCTATCTCTGGAAGTGGCCACACCGGGAACCAAATAAAGGCATTCAACGTTGTCATCCACATGCAAGAAAGTACACGCAAGATGCCGAATCCCGCCTCGCACGGGGTTCTTAGTAGGATGCAGCTCACCCTTCATGCGACTCGACTCGCCGAACACCTCACGGCGATTCTCGTTTATTGCAAGCAATGTTCTGCCTGGTCGGTGAAAACCCGACGTGCTCCGTCGGGGCATTGTAGGAACCCAAGCGCCTATGGTCATACGACTACGGCCATTGCGACGTGGTGCGGCTTGTTCGTTGCCACTGGACATTGACCAGGTCGCCTCTGCTCTTCTTGTGCGCCTCTGGCAGGTACTGATCCGACTTTAGATAATACTGTCTCATAAAATAACCATTTATTAGTTCCAACACTAGTATATTATCATACGTATCGTAACTCAAATCTGGGGCCGCATATCAAGCCCTTCTCCCCCCTCTCCACTACGGTACGTGCCTTTGCATTTTTTATCGCGAGAGGGTTTCTGCACTTGCTCCCCCCCGTCGGCTTTCGTCCAAGTGTGCCTCCCCGCGCTAGAATAGGCGCTCTCGGCAGTTGGTGTCATTTGAGAAAAAAAATCCATGCGGAGACTAGAACCCCCGATATCAACCTTAGCAGTTATTACATAGACCACCGAGGTGTACACCATAAACTGTTACGTCGTACCTAGCGCCTATTACGTACCGGTATATCGTTGATATGGTGATGCGATGATACCAGGCACATATATACATAGCCCTTCTCTTGTTTGGTCCGCGTATGGGCCTCCAACTCAACCGTAGAAACGTGTTTTGTTTTTTTCTCCACCCCGAAACAGGTCGGCCAGGCGGTGATGTCCATGTGCGAGGAAGAGGAGACGGTCGAAATTCTTAGGAAGGCTCCCAGCCCCGGGGTTGACTTCTACACCGATGCCGGCGCGGGGCTTAGAATAGCCACCTATCAGGGATACCTCAACGGGAAGACGCCGGAGGAAGAAGACTAGCCGTTACAGCCATGCTGGTACCAAGTTGCGCGGAAACCGTACGGATTAGTCCGGAGATGCAAGGAATGTTTCGGGTATTAATAGCCACCTTACCAGAGGTATGATACCGCGACGGTATGACAGGAGGTACATAGTCGTTAAAACCTTACAACTGTTTCCGGAAAATCTACGAACCGTTTTGGGCATTTCTAGCCACCTATCAGGGGTTACTTCACCTGGACGGGCAGACACCGGAGCGGGGGAAGTAAGTAAGTCGCTAAAACTATTTCAACTCTGTCCGGAAACGTAAGTATCGTTTTTTTGAGTTATATGCCGGAAAAGGTAAGGACCACTTGGGTAATAAGCAGCCACTCTACCAGGGGTCTACCTGAACGGCAACAAGACAGTTGGAGCGGAGGAGTATTCGCTAAGCAATGCCACTATGTCCGAAAATATAAGGGTCGTTTGGGTATATATACGCAACCTGTGTCCTAAAATGTACCTGGTACCTGGTATGGACATTGGGTATGTAACACTCTGTCCCGAAGTGGATGGACCCTTTGGGTATGTACCACTTTGTCCGGAAATATACAGAGCGTTCCCTTTGTTGTTGTTGTTGTTGGTGTTTTTTTCCCATCCCGTTTATTTTCTTCGCGCTCTTCTTGCTCCTGCCCCTTCCTATCAATAGTACTTAGTCGTAACTCAGATCCGGGGTCACATACTGGGCTCTTCTTCTCCCCCCCGTCCCCACTATATACTGTACGTGCCTTGCAATTTTGTCGCGAGAACCGGTTCGGCACTTTCTGCCCTCCTCGCCGACTCGCGTCTATAATTGGGTATTATCCCACTCTGCCCGGAAAAGTTAGGAGCCGTAAGGGTGTCCGTCTTAATGAACACACGGCCCTCACATTTCCTGACAAGAGTGTTATCGTGTATACCAAGTACGTCGTAGGTATAATAGGCACTCTTAGACTACACATTTTACAACAGTAGGCGTGTGTTTGTCGTAAATAGCGTCGGGACGTCCATCTTGCCAAGGGGCTTTTGATGCGTTTTGTTAGTTTTTGCTGATTTGCGGCCGTGGGTGGGGCTGGAATGGCGCTCGGGATCCTCGGAATGGGGTGCGGCTTTGTTTCGCAGGGATCTCAAGGTCTCCCCCTTGTTGTTGTTGTTTTTTTGTTTTTTTTTCGCGGCTATGTACGTAGCCTGTGCTCCCCGTCTTTACGTTCTGTGGTGTCCCCACGACAAGAATGGCTCGTTGCATATCAACTTCCGGCTCACAAGTTCTGCATTAGCTTACCGTATATGACTCTGCTGTATACCACACCCCCTCGGACGAATTCCAGCGCTGATTTGCTCGACGACCGGTATAGCGCTAACCCCGAGCGACCCGTCTATGGAAAGATGTCGACGAGATGCTCCGAAAGCCGCCTTTTTCGTTGTCTGTGCCCCCCTGGTTATGGAGAAAATTGACTTTGAAATTCACCCCAGGGGGTGGGATATACACTGTTATATACGGTAACAACCTTTCTCAACGCTGGTGGACTGACTGTCTGTGGGCATCATGTTCGCATGAATAGTCGACGGCGTATTGTGATGCTGCTTGCTGACAAGAGCTGCGTTGAAGTTAAGGAAATAGTGTACTACGAGGTCACTACAAGCAGTAGCACCGTCACGAAGGAGGTAAATACGTGCCGCACGAGTACTCGCGAGTACGCTCTTAAGAAACTGCAATACGAGGGCCACGTTTAGTAGCACAGGAAAGCCGAGCAGCATCTATACACCCTGCACTGCAACGCTCAACAGTATCGTCATCATCATCGGCATCAGCGAATGCGTGCACATATCACTCAAGCGTCCAGGGCACACTCTGCTTCTGGTACGGTGCGCTCCAACCTCGTTATTGGTGAGACGTTGGGATCGAGTTCAACCATCCTGCTTCGTTTCCTACAGCGAGCAGTGGACTACGTACTCGTACGTATATACGACGAGTGATTGTTTCATCATTTTGTTGACTTTGAAAAAATAGCTGGACAGGGTGGTGTTTCCGTGATATATTTGATCGATGCACGATTGAGACAATGGTTGCCTGGTGGGATAAGTATCGCACGGCTCTTGGGCACACCGTGCCGGTTGGGGTCTGCGTGATAAGGGGTGGGTATAATTTGGTGTCCCGATACTAAACGGTCTACACGTACTGTAGATATAAAAAAAATAGTTGTGTGTTTTCTTGCCTTCTTCCTGAGCTTGATCAAGACAAAACAAACTTAGCCGTTACTCCTACTGTACCAGGTACCGGTATATTTATAAAATTAAATAACAGCTGTGAGATTTTGGGGATTCCGTCGAAACTCATATTTGCAAGCTGTGTGAACGATTATCAACTTTCAACTATCCATTTTGTTTCGTCGATAGAGAACATGATAGTGTCGCCATCAGAATCACTGGCCGGAATGAACTCACGCCTTTTTTTATCTTCGCGGCCGCAGAGAAAAGAACACCGTACCACCAGTGGTCACGGACGCGTTTTAGTCGGACACGTTTGGAATTTTCGGGACAGAAGATCCCAGTAAAAACTGGGGGGGGGGGGGATGATACAATTTAATCACCTTCCAATCAAGCAGCCGCCGGCGCTGTAATAGTCATCGGTAGATCGCCACTTCTTCCCTCTCCAAGTCCTGCCTCCCCTCCCAAAGGGACAAAACGACACGAACATTGGCTTGGTCGGTATCGAGTGCAGTATCGATCCGACGCGGCGCCCAAGAAAACGTCGCCCCTGCAACGCCGTACGACAGTACGCACTATCCCAACACTTTGTAACTGCTACGTACTGATTGGTGTGTTGTTTTATCAAAGGAGCCTCCCTCGAACGCTTCCGGTATACATGCCTGCTCGGCAGCAGCGGCAGCAACAGCAGCAACATAAACTCAGAAAACACTCTGCAGTGAGATTTGGGCTTGAGTGCCGCGGGCTGGGGTCTCCAACTCGATGGCCGAAAAAAAACAAACCTCCAAACAAAACCGTCCCAAGCAAAAGAGCCCCCCGCGAAAAACCGGACAACACACCCAGCAGTCTGGACGTTCAACAGTACGCATTGCCAAACAGCCCAAAGGGTAACACGATCGGAACTAATGCGCCACGAGTCATCGGTCCGGTTCAACGGCTTGGACTTACGTTTCTGCTGGAGAATAAACATGTCGACGGCTGACGGCGCTTTAGCCAGCTGAGCGCAGACCCCAACTCACCCCGCTCGGTTCCGGACAAAAATAAATATGAACAACTACTGTATACCTCGTATACGAGCAAGTATCGCTGTACTTGCTGCATATCCCGTCAAAAAAACGTCCGAGAAGACAGAAATCACAAACGCCATGGAAAAACAAAACAAAACGGCCTGACGCGTACGTACATATTGTAGTTTTACAGCTACAAAAAACAAAAAACAAACAAAACACTTCAAGAAGAAAAAGGGCTATGATACGAGGTTTGACAGCTTTAAAACACGCTCACAGGAACAACTGGTCTACAGATTTTGCAACATCTGAAATTGTCAGATGAGGCTCGCCCACGCTCCAGTCCTGAAATTGTCAGTTGGGGATCGCCCCCTCCCCCCCCCCCCCCCCCCCCTCCCTGAGGTGTATGCCAACATAAATGGACTCCCTCGGTAGGCCGAGTTGCCCTAACTCCCTCGGTAGGTCGAGTACCCGAACGGACTGAGGAGCAAGGGGATATGGAAGTGCTCCGAGGGGTTATCAACGCGAAACATCACGGCAACCTCGGGGTAGAAGCAGGGGGCTCCCGTCGACCGAAAGTAGGCCTCCGTGTCGAACGTGACGCGGTAGGTGCCCTTCACCAACTCCTGTAACGGTTGGCCACGACAACGGCGAAACAGCAGGTACGCACGTAATAGTTTCAGGGAGCCATTAAAAAATAAATAAATTATTTTCTCCATGTTTTAATGTTTCCGGCGTATACATATATGCTACGACGTATTGTACTACCGGTACAGCATAAGGTGGTGGTGCTGTGCGGGACACATGTAATGGCTTGCCAGGTTTTCCTATTGAGCAGGTTTGTTCGCATGTTTTTATTGACGTGTGAGGCGTGCTGCGATAGGGGTAGCACCTTTTTTTTTTTGCTAAAAAAATAGTTTCTGGGTGACGGGGCTTCTTAACCCAAAACCGTCGGAATTATTTTATTTTCATTTTCGGCAATATGATTGTATTCCTAAGGGCCCATGTTAACGAGTACAAAATAAATTCAATTCGGAAAAATAAAAATTCAAATTCGCTTTTCATTGGTCAACACACGCACCAGCACCAAAAATTAGGATCTTGGGGTATAATCTTGGGTGGTGGTGCGGGTTTTGACCAATGAAAAGCGGATTTGATTTTTTTTTTCTTCCAAATTTAATTTTGTTTTTCTTCGTTAAAACGGGCCATAAGGCCATGGGGATTTTTTCACTGGGTTGCACTTTAATTTTCCTCCAAAGTCAGATTTTGGGTGAGTTATAGAGCTCCTATACTGTAATCAATACTAATCAAGTGATGACCTTCAGAAAAAAAAAATGGTGTACCTCTCTCTACCTTAGCATGCGCCGTGTGCGTGTGTGCTGATCGCTTAGAGATAAAAGAAGAGCAGCATTATTCCATCCAAGTACGAAGGAGAGATGACATCTGCAACAGCAGCAGGCGTTTTTTTCGTCAGGGGTCCATGTACTGTAGTTCTTCATGCTTAAATGTCTCCGGCGTACTGACTGTACCTACAGAGGTGGTATACCGGTAGCCTGACACAGCGGAAAGGAAAACTTGATATGTGTGCGGATACGGGTGGATTAAATTAAGTACTGCGGTACTGCAGTCGCTACTGAACATTTATCACGACAATAGTGTCTACTAGTGTTGCCTATTTCTTGACAGATTTACTTGAGCTATTAATAGAGTGGATTCATTGATTTTGACAAACGAGGGACACGATAATTACTTTTCACCTCCGAAGGACACGTTTTAATGAGTTCATACTTTTAATATTCATAATTCAAGACATTAATTAGTGTTCAACTTTTTTTCAACTTCGCAGGACACGGCATATTGTATTTGTCAGGGATCCTTTTTTTTGTTCCAAAATATTTTCAAGTTTCCGTCGATTCCGACGGACAGCAGAACTGTGGTGGCCTGACTTATATACCCGACGGATAGCAGGGCTGGCGGCACTACTTTGTTGGGCATGCAACTCCTCCCTCGCCCGTGTCTGCTGTAGTGGGTCAATCGACCCGACCGAAAAGGTCCACCACGCACCGCAAAAACAATCTGCAACACGGAACGGGCAGGGGCCACGACTTCCGACGCCGTTAAAATCGCTGGAAACAAGAAAAAACCTACCAGGTGTACGAGTACATGCTGCGACATACCACTACGTACTGCTGTATATAGTTAGCTTTCAGTACTATTGGAACAAGGGTATACCTGGTACGCATTAACTCGATCATACAAGTCAGCATGTTCGACAGACAGCAGTGCTCAGTCCGGTGAGGTCGTGTATTCCTTATTTTTGCAAACACGTGAAGTTGCTGTTGTTGTTTTTGTTGGTTATGGTTGTTGTTTTGTCGTCGTCGTTGTTGTTGTTGTTGTTGTTGTTGTGGTGATGGTGGTGTTGATGTTGGTGTTGGTTTATTACTTGGTGCCATTACAGATGCCCTGTGCTGCGACGCTTCGGACCCGGTTTTCGGCGTGGGTCGGGGGGGCGGGAGGGGGGTGGCACAGTGGCACCATGGGCGAAAAGCGTCGTCTTGCGCCGGGCCGGCTCGTGTTCGGCGCTCCAAGCCAGAGGCCCTGGACCTCTGGACCTCTGGAGCGAGCCAAAACGCGGCGTAACCTCAGTAGTAGCAGTAAACGTAAAAAACAGCTGCAACGCTGCAACTAACTGCTGTAAGATCTCCTTACCTCCATAGAGCCTACAGATCGTGGGCCTCGAGTTATCCACAGTTAACAACAGCAGGAGCATACCAGGTCAAACAATTGAAGCTTGAACTGGTGCCACCGCTATGCAGTAGCTACAGCAGGACAGTAGCTGCTGCCGGGTGCACGTGAGCCGTAAGCATACAGAACAGCTCCATTCTGAGCGGCAACGCAAAACAGCACTCACGGTTCCTGGCACTAAAAGTCCCGGCGCGCGGCCGTCCTCGTCTGTAGTGGTCGCCCCCAGAGCCAACCAGCTCCCCGCCACAGCTCCTCCTAGCTGCTCAAGCTTGAGAGGAAGACCTCGCGCCGGCTTCCCCGTTGCAGTGTCGAGAGCATGCGACGTAATGGGCGGACGGGTGTGAGAATTTAGTTGCGCCGCCATCGGGGAAGAGACCACACAACGTGTTGTTGCTCCAGCTCCAGATGCGGACAGGTGGCGCGCCAATCGATCTATCCGCTGGTGGGCTGAGCTTGGCATGGGCTGCAATGAGTGAACGCAGAAAAGCAGCAGCAACTGACACTGGCACTGCTTGTTGAGACGGTGGCACGCGCAGACAGCAGAGCCAGGGGCAGAACACGAAATCCGCGTGATATACCCCCCCTTCTGCATAACGCACAGATCGCATGTTGGAACTCCCACTTGATCTCTCACAGGTCACAGCTCGCACAAGGTACAGCACTTTGTAGTGCTTCACCATGACGAGAAGGTCACGTGCGGAGCTAGCTTTGACTTCCGTGCTTTGCGCACTGTCTCTCTCTCCGATTGAGCCCTTCCTGGCTCCCGCAGCAGTGTCACGGCGCGAGACTTCGACGGCATTGTGTGCAGCATCAACATGTGGCACAGCAGCAGCAGCAGAGGTTACTGGTTCGTTGGCAGGCGGACAAGAGCATAGGTTGACAGGTGTGTGAGTGGTTAAGGACCCACTGCGGCTGACACCGATGCGCACGACTGCCAACATACCGTGGTGGCAGTGTTGGATATGGGCATGGATCGTTGAGTTATCGTTGAGTTATCAAGTGCGGGCACGTTGTGTGTTTCCATGCTGGCCTTTTTGTTGCTTCGTTGGCGGATCGCCTTTTTTTTATGGTGCAACCGAGGAGCAACTGAGATAGATCTGATGGATGGGAAGTTGAAAGAACCAGCAGTAAGCGTATATAAGCCGTTGGTTATGAGTCGAGACTCGAGAGCGATCCGAACCAACGGCAAGCAACCTACTGCTGTACATCAGGCACTACGCTGCAGATGCGTGCTGTGTGTTGGTTGTTGTGCTGCTGATGTATATCATACCAGTACCTGGGTAACTGGTACTGATACAGAGGGTTCTGCGTCTGACGACGCCCGCTCATTGAAGCGAGCCAAGCCCTTGGTATTGGTGGGCAGTGGACGTACGTACCTACAGCGGACATATTTACAATGAGCGAATGTAAAACACCACCACCACCACCACCGGGCTTGCATCTGGGCATCGTACATAGAGGACGCTATATACGTATGTGCTGGATGGGTTGAAGACGAGGAACGCATTATCAATACGAGTAAAAATGCTGGAATTGCTACGAATGACATGTACGTATGATACGTATGTACAACGAAAGAGACCACGGACACGAGTCAGTGCACTTAAACCGCGTCTCAACCCTCTTCGACCACGTGCACTTCTGTTGTTGCTGTTGCTGTTGCTGTTACTATTGCCCAATACTACCTCCCCCTGGTCAATGGTCAAATGACTAAGGCAAGCAACAAATGAGTACGCCCCCCTCCCCCCCACCTGCGGCAGGCACCCGAGACGGCTCTGCCCTGCCGAGAGAGTGGCACGCCCGGAGACGACGCCGCACGGCCTCCTCCAGACTCTATCAGACGTCGCCGCGGGGGCTACCGAAGGGGGACGAAGGCATCGCAGGTGGGTCGCGCGCCGTCGGGATAAGGTGGCTGGGGCAGGGGGTGGGGTTGGGGGGAGCGGGGAGGGCAGGAGGCGTGGGGGGGGGGTGTACTCATGTGTTGCATGGCCGTAGTCGTATGGCCATAGACCCTCGTAACCCTACAATTACGAGATGGAGCACGTTGTGTTTTCACCGAACAAGCAGACATTGCTTGCACCAAGCTTTGCGAAGCGCCGTGGGCTGTTGGGGCGATTCGCATGAAGAGTGAGCTGGATGCTACTGAAAACCGCCTGTGAGGCGGACTTGCATATGGACGACAGCCTCCAATGAATTGATTTGATTTCTGGTGTGGCCACTTCCAGAGACAGTAGCGGGTGTACTATGTAACTGCCTCGTGGGTGCCTTACCGCATACCTGGTACACACTACCCACATACCTGGTACACACTACCCGGCTCCGGAGAGCTTGCACGTACGTGCGAGTCTAACGAATCTGCACGTACATTCAATACGGTTTTATGTATAGCAGGAGTTGTTGTAGATATGTATGGCCTACATGGGTACCAAATGGGATCGAGGTGCCAGGTGGGGCTCCGGCGGCTCCTGCGGAGGGCTGCTTATATTTCTGCACCTTGTGGGTGGGAGCAGGGTGCCAAATGGGATCAGATCCGGGTGGGATCAGGTCCGGGTGGGAGCAAGGGTAAAGATGGTGCAAAAGTACGTGCAGATCTAACAGCCCACAGCACGTACGTGCAATTATACGGCTGCTGCACACTACTAGGTACCAGGTATGTGATATGACCATTCGCCCTGTGCGGAGTGGGGGGTGCACTTCATTTTCATGCATGGCCATAGTCGTATGACCAGAGACCTTCGCATCCCTACAATGCCAGGACGGAACATGTCGGGTTTTCACCGACCAGGCAGACATTGCTAGCACCAAGCGCGAAGCGCCGTGAGGTGTTGGGCGAGTCGCATGAAGGGTGAGCTGCATCCTACTAAGAACCGCTTGTGAGGCGTACTTATATGTCGATGGCAGCGTCGAATTAATGTATTTGTTTTGTGGTGTAGCCACTTCCAGAGACAGCAATGGAGTACTTTGTGACTGCCTCGTGGGTGCCTTACCACACACACTACCAGGCACCAGGTATGTGATATGATCCTTCACTCTGTGCGGAGTGGGGGGGGCGGGGTGAGTACTCATCATGTCGTGCATGACCGTAGACGTATAATATGACCATAGACCCTCGCATCCCTACAAGGCCAGGACGGAGCACGATGGGTTTTCACCAAGGAGACCGAGTGGGGGGGGGGGCATCCACAATATCGAACGGCAGTATAAACAATATAGACTATACACGGTAGTCTCGAACGACGACAAACGGCGGTTTCTTTATTTGTGTACAAGGTGTGTCCCCTTCTTCCCGTTTCATTGTAACGCATTACCAATGAAGCCCCTACCTGATTCTGAATTCAAGTAGTTTATTTATCACATGAAAGATGGGTGCAGCTGCAACGAGATTAAGGTCGACCCCCATATATGCGCAAACCCTTGAGGTGTGGTATCAGGTACCTGGTACGGTATTCTTTTTTGTTCCCCCCCCGGTGCGTGTCTGGCGTTTTTTTGTATTGCACTTGCACTCACTTGGCACGGTTCCTCAGCTGAGCCCTCCCTCCCTCCCTCTCCCTCCCCCCCTCCCAACATTAGACCTGGAGAGCTTGGGCAACCCCGGCAAGGACAGGGACTACGGGAGCGAGAGGGCATTGCAGTACGGCGTCAGCGGCGTGGCGGCGGGGGCATCGGACCACTTCTTCTCGGCTGACACCCGCGTGGTGTTCGGCGTGAATGCCCTGGAAATCGGCCTCGTAGAGCTGTACGACACAGGCTTCCAACGGTGCGTTACTTGGCTTTACACGTATATACCACTTTGTACCAAAATTTAAGGGCCGTTTGTATGTAATATTACTGCACGAACGTTGCTTATATTTTGGGACATAGTGGTATGTCGGTTTTTAGTAGAGGTGTTGTGATCAGAGGCGGGGAGAGAGGGGGGGGGGGTGGGGAAGGTCAGGGAGTCTGGAGGGGGGGTGTACTCATGTTTGTGCCAGGCCGAGTAATATGACCAAAGCCCTCGCAATCCCTACAATGCCGGACGGAGCGCGTTGGGTTTTCACCAACCAGGCAGATGAGGTCTGGAGGGGGGGGGGTACTCGATATTCATGCATGGCCGTAGTAAAATGGCGATCGCATCAGAGGGTCCAAAATAATGGAACCACGGATTCGATCAGAATGTCTCAGGATGAGTATCCCAGAGAGGTCAGTTCTCTTTTTCGTTCCCGAAACCTCGTGAGCAGAGTTGGTCCGCACCTTGTGCTGAAAATACTTCATCCGATGTTAAGGAAGTATGGGTGAGACAACTCTGCACCTGATCAGTGGTCAACTACAGACCTACAGAGACAAGGCAACGTAACAATTAAGTATGGGCGGGACCACGGGCCGGCGCAGGAGGCCTCATCCAATCCAATACTTACTTTAAATGATCCACGGTAGGGAGACAGAATACATTAGTATTATGGCCATAGACCCTCGCATCCCTACGAACAATGCCGGGACGGAGCATGTCGGGCTTTCGCCGACCAGGCAGACATTGCTAGCACCAGACGGGGGGGGGGTCTTGATTTTGTGGCGGCCTTTACGATGATAAAACAATGTGGGATACTACAGTACAAGAGTAGATTGTGAAGAAACGTTCGCCGAGAGTGACTAACGCAAATACGAACACGAAGTATTACACACCAGGTCTAAAAGGGAGCAGTTCTTATGTACCAGTGGAAATATAAAAAATAATGACATTTTTTCGGCTTTTTTTTCCGTGTACGAAGCGTTTTTCGTTCAAACCACGGAAAAAAAGACTGCTGTGCACTAATTCGGAACTGCCCCCTCTTAAGTCCTGCTTGTACAGTAAGTCGTTGTATTCGAGGGGCTGTTGCTGCGCCCCAGAGGCTTGTGTTCGAAAGAGTGAACGACGTCAGCCCCTACTCTCGGCAAATCATCGCCGTCCTCTGCGCGCCGCTCGCCAAGCTTTCTCTGCGCTATTTTGTTTTTCCTGCAGCTGCAGGCTTGTATTTCGCTCCGCTGATTCAGCCGTTGTCACCGCTGCTGCTGCTGCTGCTACTGCTCGTGTTGTTGTTGTTGTTGTTGTTGTTGTTGTTGTTGCCGCCGCCTCCGCTGTTTCTTCCACTGCTGCTGCTGCTGCTTCTTGTACTGCTACTGCTGTTGTCGCTGTTACTGTTGTTGATGTTGTTGTTGCTGTTCCTGCTGCTGCTGCTGCTGCTGCTGCTGCTGCTTCTGCTGCTTCTGCTGCTTCTGCTGCTTCTGCTGCTTCTGCTGCTTCTGCTTCTGCTGCTGCGGTTCCTGCGTTCGCTTGGTCGTGGTGAGCAGCGCCCTTATCGTGACGGGGTGGAACCAGGCCCGCGCCGACCCGGTGGTGTGGGAGCTGCTGCCCAGGGGGTTCGACCTGGCATGGCATTCGGTATCGAGCGAACCCTCACTCACCGATGTAGCGAAAGGTGAATAAGCCGTGATGGTCCTTGATATATACCAGTGTGTAGCTGCTGCTGCTGCTGCTGATGCTGGTTGCTGCAATAAGTACGAGGGAAACCAATTTACGAGTGAAGCCAAATGTTGGTTCACTCGGACAGTTTTGGCGTTTCATTTCCGTTTAATTTTTCATGTTTTTTGTTTCTTGCCGAGTCACCCATCATGTTTCCCTCGCACTCTCCTAGCGGACACACGCGCAGCCCCCCCCCCCCCCCCCCCCCCTCCCCCGTTCCGCAAAAGGATACGTGGTCAATGGTCAAATGACCAAGGCGGAAACAAATGAAGTACGCCCCCCCCCTAATCCATTAGATAGTTTAACCTGATACTAGGTAGACCCCTCCTCTCTGCTTCCTGCGGCTGCTGCTATCTGTTTTTGTTTTTTTGGTTTTTGAGGTGTGGCTTATACGGTTGCGGTTACGATTACGGTTTTCCATTTCGGTTACTGCTACGGTTACGGGTAAAACTGCGGTCGCTGTTACCGTTACTGTTTCGGGTACGCTCACGGTTACCCTTACGGTTATGTCTTTCGTTACACGGTTACTGTTCCGGTTACGATTGGGGTTACGCGTACGGTTACGTTTGCGGCTACGGTTACGGCTTCCATTACACGGTTACTGTTCCGGTTACGGTTGTGGTTACGCGTACGGTTACGGTTGGTTCCGTTTGCCGTTACTGTTACGCTCATGGCCACGATTACGGTTACGTCTTTCGTTACACGGTTACTGTTCCGGTTACGGTTGTGGTTACTCGTACGGTTACGTTTGCCGTTACGGTTGCTGCTTTCGTTTCGATTACCGTTTCGGTCACGGGGTACGGTTACGGTTGGTTCCATTTGTTGCAGTTACTGTTACGCTCATGGTGACGTATGCTACGGTATGTAGAGGTGCATGCACCGTGTTTTTGCCTTCTGAGGGTGGTCACTTATTAAGGAGCTCTATATACAGCTAGCAAAGATGAGCTTCGACGAAATCCTCGAGCTCACAGCTGTTGTTTTTTTAATTTTTTAATATACCTCACCCAAAAACATTTTTTCGAGGAAAATAATAGTGCTATGATGATATGTACCCAATGATCAATCCCATGGCCTTAATTAACCCTTATAGGACTGCAGTCCCGTTTTGGGGACATACCGCTCTAATTCTAAGTAATTTGTCCCCAAAACGGGACTCCAGTCCTATAAGGGTTAAGTATGCAATGATAACTATTTCAACACAATAATGATGACTTTGGGTTAAGGAGCCTTTAATAGGTCTTTCAAAAATATTTTATTAACAAAAAGTGCTACCCACCTCTATCGTAGTAACCGTCTGTACCATTACGGTTACGGCTTTCGTTACACGGTTACTGTACCGGTTCGGTTGTGGTTATGGTTACGAGCACGGTTACGGTTACCTTCGCGGTTATCTGTTACGGTTGCCTGTCACGGTTTTATGTTACGGTTATTGTTACCGTTTATGTAACGGTTACCGTTTCGGTTGCCATTGTGGTTGCACCCACCGGCCTTTTTTCTTAGGGGCGGCGTTGGCGTTGGAGCACCGTGCGGACTGCGTGGTGGCGATGGGGGGAGCGGCGGTGATCGATGCTGCCAAGGCCATCGCAGCCATCGCGTACGCCGACAAGGACCACAAGAAGGCTGCCAAGAGGCTCATGGAGGCAGCCCGCAAGCCGAGGTACGTGGTTTGAGGCGTGAGTAGTTAGGTTTGGGGAAAGGGGGGGGGGGGGTGTACCCGATATTCATGCATCGCCGTAGTCGTAGGACCATGGACCTTCGCATCCCCACAATGCCGGGACGGAGCACGTTGGGTAATCACCAACCAGGCAGGCCTTGCTTGCACCAAGCGCGAAGCGCCGTGAGGTGTTGGGCGAGTCGCATGAAGGGTGAGCCGCATCCTGCTAACGACCGCCTGTGAGGCGGACTTGCCTATATGGACGACAGCCTCCAATGGATTCTTTAATTTTCGGTGTGGCCACTTGGGGGGGGGGGGGGGGGGGGGGGGGGGGGGGCGGTCTTTAGGTCGGTCGGTTTCATTGACTCATTGGTTCGTTGATGCGTTGATTAGCAAATTCATTGGTTATGTTTGTTTAGATTTGTTTTTAATTATTGTTTGGTTGCATTTTTTGGTTCGTTGGTTCGTTGGTTTTGTTGGGCAAGTTGAATTATGTAATGTGGCCTCATCCAATCCAATACTTACTTTAAATGATCCACGGTAGGGAGACAGAATACATTAGTATTATGGCCATAGACCCTCGCATCCCTACGAACAATGCCGGGACGGAGCATGTCGGGCTTTCGCCGACCAGGCAGACATTGCTAGCACCAGACGGGGGGGGGGTCTTGATTTTGTGGCGGCCTTTACGATGATAAAACAATGTGGGATACTACAGTACAAGAGTAGATTGTGAAGAAACGTTCGCCGAGAGTGACTAACGCAAATACGAACACGAAGTATTACACACCAGGTCTAAAAGGGAGCAGTTCTTATGTACCAGTGGAAATATAAAAAATAATGACATTTTTTCGGCTTTTTTTTCCGTGTACGAAGCGTTTTTCGTTCAAACCACGGAAAAAAAGACTGCTGTGCACTAATTCGGAACTGCCCCCTCTTAAGTCCTGCTTGTACAGTAAGTCGTTGTATTCGAGGGGCTGTTGCTGCGCCCCAGAGGCTTGTGTTCGAAAGAGTGAACGACGTCAGCCCCTACTCTCGGCAAATCATCGCCGTCCTCTGCGCGCCGCTCGCCAAGCTTTCTCTGCGCTATTTTGTTTTTCCTGCAGCTGCAGGCTTGTATTTCGCTCCGCTGATTCAGCCGTTGTCACCGCTGCTGCTGCTGCTGCTACTGCTCGTGTTGTTGTTGTTGTTGTTGTTGTTGTTGTTGTTGCCGCCGCCTCCGCTGTTTCTTCCACTGCTGCTGCTGCTGCTTCTTGTACTGCTACTGCTGTTGTCGCTGTTACTGTTGTTGATGTTGTTGTTGCTGTTCCTGCTGCTGCTGCTGCTGCTGCTGCTGCTGCTTCTGCTGCTTCTGCTGCTTCTGCTGCTTCTGCTGCTTCTGCTGCTTCTGCTTCTGCTGCTGCGGTTCCTGCGTTCGCTTGGTCGTGGTGAGCAGCGCCCTTATCGTGACGGGGTGGAACCAGGCCCGCGCCGACCCGGTGGTGTGGGAGCTGCTGCCCAGGGGGTTCGACCTGGCATGGCATTCGGTATCGAGCGAACCCTCACTCACCGATGTAGCGAAAGGTGAATAAGCCGTGATGGTCCTTGATATATACCAGTGTGTAGCTGCTGCTGCTGCTGCTGATGCTGGTTGCTGCAATAAGTACGAGGGAAACCAATTTACGAGTGAAGCCAAATGTTGGTTCACTCGGACAGTTTTGGCGTTTCATTTCCGTTTAATTTTTCATGTTTTTTGTTTCTTGCCGATGTCCCCATCATGTTTCCTCGCACTCTCAGCGTACACCGCGCAGCCCCCCCCCCCCCCCCCCCCCCCCCCTCCCCCGTTCTCGAAAAGGATACGTGGTCAATGGTCAAATGACCAAGGCGGAACAAATGACCCCCCCCCCTATCCCTTAGATAGTTTAACCTGATACTAGGTAGACCCCTCCTCTCTGCTTCCTGCGGCTGCTGCTATCTGTTTTTGTTTTTTTGGTTTTTGAGGTGTGGCTTATACGGTTGCGGTTACGATTACGGTTTTCCATTTCGGTTACTGCTACGGTTACGGGTAAAACTGCGGTCGCTGTTACCGTTACTGTTTCGGGTACGCTCACGGTTACCCTTACGGTTATGTCTTTCGTTACACGGTTACTGTTCCGGTTACGATTGGGGTTACGCGTACGGTTACGTTTGCGGCTACGGTTACGGCTTCCATTACACGGTTACTGTTCCGGTTACGGTTGTGGTTACGCGTACGGTTACGGTTGGTTCCGTTTGCCGTTACTGTTACGCTCATGGCCACGATTACGGTTACGTCTTTCGTTACACGGTTACTGTTCCGGTTACGGTTGTGGTTACTCGTACGGTTACGTTTGCCGTTACGGTTGCTGCTTTCGTTTCGATTACCGTTTCGGTCACGGGGTACGGTTACGGTTGGTTCCATTTGTTGCAGTTACTGTTACGCTCATGGTGACGTATGCTACGGTATGTAGAGGTGCATGCACCGTGTTTTTGCCTTCTGAGGGTGGTCACTTATTAAGGAGCTCTATATACAGCTAGCAAAGATGAGCTTCGACGAAATCCTCGAGCTCACAGCTGTTGTTTTTTTAATTTTTTAATATACCTCACCCAAAAACATTTTTTCGAGGAAAATAATAGTGCTATGATGATATGTACCCAATGATCAATCCCATGGCCTTAATTAACCCTTATAGGACTGCAGTCCCGTTTTGGGGACATACCGCTCTAATTCTAAGTAATTTGTCCCCAAAACGGGACTCCAGTCCTATAAGGGTTAAGTATGCAATGATAACTATTTCAACACAATAATGATGACTTTGGGTTAAGGAGCCTTTAATAGGTCTTTCAAAAATATTTTATTAACAAAAAGTGCTACCCACCTCTATCGTAGTAACCGTCTGTACCATTACGGTTACGGCTTTCGTTACACGGTTACTGTACCGGTTCGGTTGTGGTTATGGTTACGAGCACGGTTACGGTTACCTTCGCGGTTATCTGTTACGGTTGCCTGTCACGGTTTTTATGTTACGGTTATTGTTACCGTTTATGTAACGGTTACCGTTTCGGTTGCCATTGTGGTTGCACCCACCGGCCTTTTTTCTTAGGGGCGGCGTTGGCGTTGGAGCACCGTGCGGACTGCGTGGTGGCGATGGGGGGAGCGGCGGTGATCGACGCTGCCAAGGCCATCGCGGCCATCGCGTACGCCGACAAGGACCACAAGAAGGCTGCCAAGAGGCTCATGGAGGCAGCCCGCAAGCCGAGGTACGTGGTTTGAGGCGTGAGTAGTTAGGTTTGGGGAAAGGGGGGGGGGGAGTGTACCCGATATTCATGCATCGCCGTAGTCGTATGACCATGGACCTTCGCATCCCCACAATGCCGGGACGGAGCACGTTGGGTAATCACCAACCAGGCAGGCCTTGCTTGCACCAAGCGCGAAGCGCCGTGAGGTGTTGGGCGAGTCGCATGAAGGGTGAGCCGCATCCTGCTAACGACCGCCTGTGAGGCGGACTTGCCTATATGGACGACAGCCTCCAATGGATTCTTTAATTTTCGGTGTGGCCACTTGGGGGGGGGGGGGGGGGGGGGGGGGGGGGGGCGGTCTTTAGGTCGGTCGGTTTCATTGACTCATTGGTTCGTTGATGCGTTGATTAGCAAATTCATTGGTTATGTTTGTTTAGATTTGTTTTTAATTATTGTTTGGTTGCATTTTTTGGTTCGTTGGTTCGTTGGTTTTGTTGGGCAAGTTGAATTATGTAATGTTCTTCGTCGACTCTTTTTCGATCGATAGGGCTACGCGTACGTACGAATTTGTCTGATTTAGTCCATGCGTTGAGTAATTCATTTATTGATTTACTTTTTTTTGTTCACTGGTTGAGCGCTTGGTCATAACTGACGGGCTTCTTGTGTCACTGGTGGGCAACAAATGGTTGATAGACCGACCGGTTTGGTTGAGTGCGACCAGTACGACCTTCCCTCGTGGCGCTCGCATGGTTGGTTGCTTGATTTCCCCGACCCTCACGCTCCATCTGTCCTTCGATCTGACTACTCGTACTGCCGCTTGGCTAGTCAGCCGACCGCCCTTCATACTCAAGGGATAATAGATCCATCGACGGCTGTTGTCCCTTCTTTCCTCCTAAACCCGCTTGGCATCCACTCACAGCCAACGTTTACATTTTTTACGTATTCCCTTCTCTCTCGCTCCCCCCCCCCCCCCCCCCCCCCCCCCCCTCCCCCCCCCCCCCCCCGCCCCGTCGCTCCCCGCCTTCGTTTTCCCGATAGGGATACCTCTCCGGAAGCGGGAGGGGGGGGAGAGGAGGCTGACTCGGCGCCTTTGTTGGGGCCCGTGCCGCTCGTCGCGATCCCCGTTATCGCCGGCCTGGGGTCAGAGGTCACCCCTATGGCCACGATTCTCGATGACGGGGACCCCTTAGAGCCCGTCAAGGTAGGTTTAGACGTACGTACGAATATACGTGGTATGACTCATCCCACGGTAGGGGCGCAGCAGAATATCCCGAGCTCCTCACATGAGGAGCTCAATATCGTGAGCACCCGAAACATGGCTTCGGAAAAATTCGTTCGCGCAACCCGACCAAAACTTCCAATGCGGTAGTAGTCTAAAAACAAACACACCAGTAAAATGATAATAGTATCCGGTGGTTACTCGCGTGAGGAGCTCAACTGGTCAGAAAATATTGAGTCGAAACGTGGTACCCCTACCGTGGGATTGCTCGTATACACTGTTAATAGTAAATATGTCTACACGACGTATGTGGTGGTATATGTGCACTTTGAACATTACCGTGTATATATGTGTATGTGTATGTGTATGTGCTGGTATGTATCTGTATATGTATACTGAACTGTACACTCGTAAGCTGCCTTTTTTTGCCGTTGAATGAACGACAAAAAAAAGTTTAAAGCTCTCTCGTGCAAGGCTATAGCATATGCGTTGGAAACTTGTATATCATAGTACCGTTGAAAACGCTTGACAAAAATGAGTTGAAAACGATAGTACCGCTGAAAAGGTTTGAAAAAAACGTTGAAAAAAACATGGTAACCGTTGAAACTAAAGGCTTAACAAAACGCTGTAACTCTATGTAATAACTCTAAAACTACCAGTGAAAAGTTTAAAATTATCGGTGACAAATGCATTACTGGTATAGTCTATACGTACAAAAGAGGTGAACTATCGCGCACCCAAGCTAGTTGCCGCGCCGAGTCGTGGTGGGCACGCGCGACGCTTTGTAACCGCGAGGACTGGGCGGGCAGACAGGCAGGTAGAGGATAGGCAGGCAGGAAGGCAACCCCCCCCCCCATGCGACTCGCCCAACATCTCACGACGCTTCGCGCTTGGTGCTAGCAATGTCTGTCTGGTCGGTGAAAACCCGACATGCTCCGTCCCGGCATTGTAGGGATGCGAGGGTATACATTATAGGGGTGCGAGGGTCTATGGTCATACGACTACAGCCATGCATGAAAATGAAGTACACCCCTCCCCCCCCCCACCTCCCCCAATTCATTCGACGCTCTCATCCAAATGCGAGAAAACCTGCCTCACACAAAGCGGTTCCTGGTGGGATGCAGCTCACCCTCCATGCGACTCGCCGAAAGCCTCACGGCGCTTCGCGCCTGGTGCAAGCAGTCAATGTCTGCCTGGTCGGTGAAAACGCGCCCCGTCCCGACATTGTAGGGATGCGATGGTCTATGGTCATACGACTACGGGGCATGCGTGGCATGAGTACCCCCCCTCTCCTCTCTAGGCCTATAACCTCTCCGCTTGTTTTTCTCGATGGTGTGTTTTTTAGAAAGGAGCATAAAAAAGTAGGCTACCATGTTTCCCCCCCCCAACTGTGCTGCCTATGCTCAAACCTCCCCCCCCCGCCCAAAGCCCAAAGCCCAAATGATGCTAGTTTCGTTCCCTTAACCCATTCTCACACTACTAGTTCCAAGTAGTTTGTCCCCAAAAACGTGGGACCAGTTCTCAAGGGGTTAAAACCACCCAGTTAAGCGTAAATAATTGCTTACCCCTTTCCCCCCTTCCATCATTCCCCTCCCACACAAACACCCCTCCCCCTCTCCCCCTTCCAACATCCTCCTCCCTCCCCCCCCCCCCCTTTTACTCCCTTCCTCTTTTTAGCCCACCGCAGTCGACCGACGCCTGCTGTCGTACTATGGTGATTCCTCCACCCCCCCCCCCCAACCCCCCCACCCTCGCCCTAGGTTACTTTGGGGTTTCACAACAGCGCGGCGGCATTACCTGCTCCCTTCATGGCTATCGTCGAGCCCCGCCTGATGATGAGGCTTCCTCTCGAGACCACATGGCCCAGGGCGTTCGTGGCTCTCGCTGGCTGCCTGGAGGGCTACGTGGCGGGGAGAGGCTTCGTGCCTGACCTCCTCAGGTATGCTGAGACGGGAGATGAGGAACGGGGGAGGGGGAGAAGGAGAGGGAAGAGGGGATGAAGGGCGGGGGGGGGGTGTACTCGATATTCATGCATGGCCGTAGTCGTATGACCATAGACCCTCGCATCCCTACAATCCCGGGACGGAGCACGTGGGGTTTTCACCGACCGGGCAGACAGACATTGGGGGGGAGGGCGTACTCATTTGCTGTTCGCTTTCAGTCAGTAACCATTGACTCACGCATCCCTTTCGAGACGGAGCAAAGTGGGGGGGGGGGGGGGGGGGGGGGGGGGGGTGGGTCCGTCGTCAGTCGGTATGCAAACGTAGATTTTCGTGGCTAACTCGAAAGGGGGTTGAAAGCGCGCAAATCGATCCAACGGAATACCGTGCTCAAAGGAATACGATCTGGTGGGATTTTTTTTTGTATGATTGTACCGTTTTTCATCGGTTCAATCACGTCGTCACGCCCCGACCCCGCCTGTTCGTTCTGAGCGAGCGAGCGACACGATGGGGGGTCATGACTTACTTTTGTCGCTATTTTATGTTCGATCGAAACACGAGAAAGTGGTTATCTTACATGTCATCGCGTCGGGTTTTCTCGCTCGCTTTCTTCCGTTGCCTCCCTCCCTCCCTCCCTCCCTCCCTCCCTCCCTCCCTCCGCCATCCTCGATGCATCCACCGTGCTGTAGCCACCAGGGGATTGAGCGGGTGTCGAGGTGCCTCGAGAAGGACCTCGGCTTCCGCGGCCCGCTTTACGAAGAGAGGGAGGACATCGCCTTCGCAGGTATATACTTATTTCGGGAAAAAAACACACCGTCAGGTGTATCACATTATCATGCTGTTCCAGCTTTCAGAAACGATCGCTTCGATCCACACAGCGGACTCGAATGTTTTGCTTGGATTTTGATGTTTGGTATTTGTTTTTCTATACGATATATATAGGACATTTTATGTTTTGTTTTGATTATGTTCGGTGTCATGTTTTGTTTTGTTTTGTTGTGTTTTATTTGTTTTGTTTTGATATGTTTTGTTTTAAGTTTAGGTTTTTGACATGTTTGGTTTTTCTTTGAACGTGTTTTGCTGTTTTTTGTTTCGTTTTAGTTAAATGTCTGCTGTTTCTGTGTCGATTTTTTCTACATACCGCTCCGTTCGTCGCTTGATCTATTTAGTGTACGTGTACAACGCGCAAGAGCCGCAGGGCCCGGGAGGGCTGACAATGAAAACGAAACGTTGCTTGACTTTTACTGCGTGTAGTTCTGAACACGACTTGGTGCCTGGTACCCCTGGTAAGCTTTAGTACGGTGGACGCATTTATTGATGTTTTGCCCGCCCGGACTACCTCCACCGCTGCTACCGCCCATACATATCGAACTCCGCCATCGCGCATGCCGCCACCAACACCAACACCAACAACATCAACACCCCCCATCCCCCCATCGCCGCCGCCAATTAAACGTCAAACTCCAACATCGCGCGTGCTGCCATCCGTGACACGCAAGGCGTCGCGCGCGGCCTAGTGGCATCTCGTACGGAGTGGGGTTTCCTGCACGAGTTGGCGTCGGCTGTTTCGGTCACAAGCGGCGCCCCCTACGCTGTCTGCGTCGCTCGACTGTTCCCGAGAGTCCTGGAAGCGCAGGTATAGGTTTGTTTCGAGCGAATACGAATTTCTGGTTTGTTGGTTCTGGCTGTCTCACAGTCGATTTCCTTATTTACTGGGGTGGGGTGCGGTGGGGTGGGGTGAGGACGGGTACGGTCGGGTGGGGTGGGGTGCGATGGGGTGG
>MEHQ01001469.1:95912-109543 GCA_008828725.1 Saccharina japonica
AAAGAGAGAGTATTGGGGCAGAAGCTACTGGAATGTAGTGTGGGGCTATTTTTTTTCAGTTCTGGAATGGGTTAAGCAATTCAAAACGGTCGGTACCAAAATAACACAGCGTGGGCAGGGGGGCAGTTGGTAGGTGGCAGGGGACTCGTACTAGGAAGACCATAGTAAATAGGTACCAAAATATTGGTTTAGTAGAAAATGGAGGGATTATAAGATACGTTTTTGTGCGTTACCGTAGGTTCCTATTTACTACCACTCTTGTCCCAAAATATAAGCAATCTTTTTTATACACTAAAATTTAAACATTAAATGATGTTGCTTTATATTTGCGGATCAAGAGTGTAGGTTTTACTAGTATTAATCTATGGTCCCTCATCCGTAATAGGGTCAGAATATTTGACGACTTAGACAAAAGGAGTCCAGAAAATCACTTTGGTTGGTCATCTCACCTTCCCACTTAGCGCAAACGCTATTTAACGTACCTAGTGCCTCCTCTTGTTTAGCGCATGTCGCCCTTAAAGTGGCACCGTTTGCGGACAAATACTTGGAATTGAGATCCTACTACGGGAACCATATAATAAATAAGACCTACGAATAGAAACAAATAGACCCTAATTTCCGATTTAGGGACAAATTGTCCAATTACTATGGCCCACCGCATAACTAATAGTATAACTTGTTCTGGAAATATAGCCCCGTTTCATACTAATAATGAATAAACCGTGCTTATAGATTATCGTACATAGGTAATTTACTAACAATGCAGAGCAAAAGGGTTAAGCTTGAACCATCCGCCGAAGGAAATAAAATTAAAAAAAAACAGCGTTTTGATGGTGCAAATTAAAAAAAAAAGAAATCACCAACCTCTATATTACTCAAGCGAAAGGCCCTAGCCCTAGGCTTACAAACAAGCCAGTGCTTATCGTCCACTTATCGTAAATCGCTTACATCCCGCGCTAAACCGTTGCAGAAAAAACTGGATGGCACAACCTCAATGAGCAGTACCCTCCCACTCGCGTCAGTCCGCTGCTTGGTGCAAGCAAAGCCTGCCTGTTGTTGAAAACCCAACGTGGCTCCATCACGCGGGCATTGTATGGGAATGCGAGAGGTCCATAGGTTCATTACGGGCTACGGCTCAGTCAACGTGACCATTGTGAGTACCGCCCGCCCTCCCGCCTCCTACTCCGCGCCTCCCTTTGCCTGCTGTGCTGCGTGCTGTACGTCCGGTAGGGAGTATGAAAACGTCCGTCCGTAACAAAGAAAAACCAAGGCTTGTCTCTCTTCGAGACGGGCCAAATGTATATATGTTTTCATTCAGGGAACGAAACTCAAAAACGTAGCAATTACTCAACGTAGCAATACCCTAACTGAGGCAATACCCTACTGTGAGCAATACCCACTGTAGCAACACCCTACTGTAGCAATACCTACGGAGCAATACTAGCCTGTAAGCAAACCCTACTGTGAGCAATACCCTACTGTAAGCGAATAATACCGTACTGTAGGAAATAACCTTACTGTATTCGCATACACCCTATCTGTAAGCGCAATACCTTTACTGCATGCAATACACACTGCTCTACGCAGACCCTACTGCAGGAAAAATACCGTCCGCCCCCCAATCCAGCCTAACATGTACATGTCGCCTAGTAACCACAAAATAACCAACTGACAACACCTCTAACACGTAATCTACTATTAATTTAAGTACACTATTAATAAAAAACTAATTATTATGATGTTGATATCGCGTAGCAAAAAGTTTCGACATATCCAGGAGCATCGAAATTTCTACAGAATATCGTATCGAGCGTTTGCTCTCCATCACACTTGAATCACCCCCCGTATATTTGTATGCCAGATTATTGAACGAAACTTCCAGTATATCAAAATATATATCAAAAACCGTATGGCTAAATATCGATTAGTGTTTTTTGTTATGTATGCGTTATCGTCCGAGGGTCGTTTCCGTTTGATCGTGATATTCCGCAACACTAACTCTGAGCAAACCACCAACACACAAAACGGAGCATAGTAAACAACAGACCTAAATTCGCCAAAAAGAAAAAAGAAAACAATCGTTTCACATGGTGAATATAAAGGGAATACAGACCGTTTTTTGCGCAACGTCCGTCATGAGCCAAAGCATGAACGTCTTGTCCGGGCGGAACGGCGGCGATAAGACCAAACGACGAAAAAAATCATGGAAACCGATGTAAACGTGCGGAGCGAACGGGCCACCTTGTGAAGGGGAACGTGTCGTTCTAAAAAGACAACAAATATTAGCACATGAAACGATTAAGCAGACCGCGAGCGTTAATACGTCGCACCAATGATGGAGGAAACGTGTATCAAGACAACAGACGACAGAAATATAGCTGTTATTGGGGTCGATCAGGGTTAAGGTTACAAATAATGCGGCTAAATTATAATCTCATGACCAGCTGAAACTGCTCGCGAGCGGTACGAACGGTTAACGTTACCTGTGATGAGGGAACTTGTCATATCTCCAAGGATGCACTCACGAGCTTGTTCTCTCAACGTCGCGTCTCGTCGCGTCAGTCTAAAGAAAGTAAAGAAAAAAAAAAACAGAAGCGGTTGTAGAAGCAGTGTTTTCATTGGCGCAATGTGAGCAGCACGTAGCTAAACAACTAGAAACGTAAACAAAAAAACATGACGAGAAGTATGCTAGCATGTTCATAATTAACAAACCTGACATGTCGCTGGTGGCGTTTCTCTTCGTTCATGCAGTCGTTGTATGAGCATCGTCGGCTACTTTGAAATGCTGCCGCTGTCTTTCGATTGACATTTTCCAGTCGCTTAAGGGTGTCGCAAGCGGGAAAACAACAAAGTACCTTCAAAGATCGAATGCGCTTTATATGATATTCGGCAACAATGGCAGGAAATCACAAGGAAATAACGTGATTGATGATGGTAAACAACATCAGCTACCAACATCTGGCACCAGCTCAGCCAACACCAAAGCAATCGCGCTCTACGAACACCAGCTATCAGCTTACGACTCGCACCTTTCACCACCACAACCAGAACAGTGCCTCAGTACAGCAGCCCCACCGCGAAAAACCCCCCACACCCACCCAAAAAACCACTGGGAAAAGCTCCCCCTGGAACAGACCATGATCTGACATCTGTACATTCTGCCAACGTAATCGGGTTCCAGCCCAATGGTCACTGCAATGTATGCACACCTCCGACAAAAAGACAAACTAATACCATTACTAGATAGATTAAGATCAGTAAAATTCCCAAAATAATTCAAGATCGAGATAGATCAGATCATATCAGATAGATCATCGATTCCCACTGGAATTGATCTCAGATAGTTGACGGCACGTTACGGTAGAGGTGTCATCCGTTGCTTTTTTTCTTTTGCCTTCTAAGGGTGTCACTCATCACTCTGAGGAAGTCTCTATACCTCACCTGTCAATAAGAAATGTTGTGGTTTTGGGAGGAAATAAAAGTGCTAGAAATATGTATATCGATCATTGACTAAAACCACGACGCTATAGCGCAAAACGAAAAATATAGGCAAACACAAATAATGTAACCGACATTCCGAAGTATTTGGGTTATAGGAGGCTTTATCTTACTATTGTAATAGCTTTTACTAGCCTTTACTTAGCCTTACTAGGCGCCTTCGTACTAAGCCTTTAATGAGCCTTTAAGCTAGCCTTGTCGATAGCGCTTTTTGAATAGCCTTTGAATAGCCTTTTAATGAGCCCTTTACGTGAGCCTTTAATACCTTTAACTTGGCCCTTTACTTAGTCTATACTAGCGGCGCGTGATAGGCCTTTTATAGCCTTTTATAGCCTTTAATAGCCTTACTTAAGCCTTTAAATAGCTCTTTAATAGGCCTTTAATAGCCTTCGATACCTTTGATAGCCTTTGAATTAGCCTTTAACAGCCTTACTAGCCTTTACACCATACAGCCTTGATAGCCTTTAACCTTTAATAGCCTTAAAGCCTTACAGCCTTTAATAGCCTTTAATAAGCCCTTTACTAGCCTTACAGCCTGTAGTAGCCTACAAATGCTTTAATACCTTTACTACCTTTATAGCATTTAAATACCTTTAATTGCTTGATAGCCTTATAATTAGCTGCTAAAGCCTTTAATACGTCAGCAACAATATTTCAGCCAAAAAGAAAAACGTACACCTCTATCTAAGCGACGGGCCATTCGGCCAAAAGAAACGTATACTCTACCTCCTATCGCGTATATACATCACTACGAGGACCATAGAAAATTAAGGACCTACGATAAACACCAAAACCTATATATACCTATTCTCACTCAAACAAAAATTCAGTTCTATTTACATATGGCCCTCCGTAAAAAGCTCATACGCGGTGGGAACCTACATCGCATCAACCGACATCTTCTGGACAGATATAACTTATGCAGATTCCTGCACAGTCCCTAGTGTCAAAAACAGCAAGGGTAAGAAACTAGGTGACTAGATGATCTCTGTAGAATGATTCGTACTGTCAGCAGATCATACTACTTAGATCAATGTTCGAGATGTCAAAGTATTTATATCTTGCCAACCTAGTCGCAAAAAAACGCCGACCGCTCGCACTCTTACCATAGCAACTTCAGTCGACATCTCGGCAAGTGTCAAGCGAAAATCGGCACCCCCGAACTTGTCAGCCCCCTGAAAAAAAAGAAAACGCCAGCGCAGATTACAAAGACGCTACGAAAAGAAAACCATACTGAAACGCATCACTATTCGTAATGACGAAATCGTATGGCACATAGGCATAATCCGTAAATTGGTAAAGGCAATCCGGAAATGAAAACCCCAAATTAGCCGTGATAGTAATACAATAATTTCCAATCGTGACGCGATCGGGATCGGAAATCGACTCTCAATCGGACAATCGGTCGCACAATCGTAGTCGGCAATCGGATTGCAAAAAACAGCGGGGAAATCGTCTAACTTACACTCTGTAATTGAAATTGCAAAATAAACGTGATCGATCATTCGTAATCGTTAGTACTACAATCGGGAATCGGCGAATCGTAATCGAAACGACTTTCGCAAGCGACAAACCAGAAATAAAATCGGCAGGCCGGGCATAGCGGTAACCGGTCACTCGGCAAATCGGTAATCGATAACCAAAGTATCGACATGCAGCAATGCGCTGATCAAGCAGGTATCATTCGTGCGAAACTTGGTTCTAATCGGTAACTACCAGCGGTAATCATCAAGAGGGGTATCGTAAACTACTCTGCAGCTCTAGGCAATCCGTTTAATTTCAGCAATGCGGTAAATGTGACACTGGCTGCAATTCGGTAATCACTAATCGTTAATTGAACACTGCTGCAATAGATACGCTCTAGATCGGGTATCCAGGGGGGGGGCGGTAAACCCATGCAAGGATATCAAGCACTCTGGCACTCGCATTCCGAATCGGCAATCGGAGTTGACACTTCTGCTATCGGTAATTCGGTCAATCAGCAATATCGTCAATTCAGTAATACCGCAAGCAAAGCACCTCTGGAGCCAATCGGGCAGGTCCACGTCCTGAACCGGACAGGTCTCGTCAACGTCCTCCTCTTCCCCTCCTCATCTCCTCTTCCTCGCCTACGCAACCGACCCGGCCCTTTTCCGCAGCCTCCTTCCTATCCCAATCCTCAATCGTCCTCCTCGCCCGACTGACCTCGTCCACCTCAGAGTCTCAGTCTTCCACTATGTCATCGTCGAACACTGCATCAGCACACCTATTGTAGCGAGCGGGGGATGGGCTAAGTGAGGTGGGGTGGGGTGGGTGGGGGTGGGGTGGGGGGTTGATGCGGGGGTGGGGGGGTGGAGGATTGGAAGGGGTGGGTGGGGTGGGTGTGGTGGGAAGTGTTAGTGCAGAAAAAGGAGCCCCGAATATATGAATGGAAATGATTCAACTGGGCCGCTGCTCACCCATCTCCTCGTCGATGCTGTCCTGTGGTCGTCGTCGTCTTGTTCCAGCGCCCTCCTGTAATTCCATTGCCCGGTTATCTTCGCGGCGCCTCCACCCGAAAATCATTCAAGTGATCTCTTCGTCCAAGGCCACCAGCTTGGCCATACGGGGGGCGCCTGAGAAGAAACCCAAGCAGTGCGTTTGTTTAGAGGAAACTACTAGTATAATCCTGTCAATTTAAATAAATCGACATATGTTTACCGCCCACTAAATTATACCCCCGTAATAACTCTTACCTTCATCTAACCTGGTACAATCACAACAACATTGCAAACCTCGGGGCAAAAAGATTATATTACAGATCATATGAGATCAATCGATACCAATTCCATGATCTATTCTTTTCAGGCAGATACATTGTACTGAAAATGCTGTTATACTGTATGATCTGTAAGGATCTAGCTCATCACATATGCGCGGGGTATGCCGTATAATCTGCAATGACTCAATAATCATGTTTCCTTCGGTCGTGAATCTGGTAACTATGCTCAGATCCTCCGGGAAAATCCTCTCACAGGACGGCAGGGTGATAAACACTACAATCTAGATGAATCTACAGTAGATCAACTGATCTATTCTGTCGATGATCTGCCCAATTGTGCCGATGACCTGGTAACTTGCATGACCGCCAAAGCAAGTGTGTCTCCCTCCCTCCCCCCTCCAGTCCCTGCCCTCTCCTCTCCTCTCCCCCCCCCGCCTTCCTATCCTGGTGCTCTAACCTTATGAATACCGCTCGGTCTTCATTTCCCAATAATTTCTTTCGACGGTCCTTCCTTACGCTTGTGGTCGTTGATAGAGTCGTCCTGCCAATATGCGACAGGACTAGAAGGCAGCGATGATCGACAACGGTCACATCCATTGGTACTCAAGTGTGGGAATCGAATTTGCAAGTTTTACATATATCGAAAATTCGGTTTCCGATATCAAACCATCGGGATTTCGATTATTAATACATAGAAATACGGGGGGGTGTCCATATGAAATTTCGAGATTTCGAAATGTAACGCCAAAGCGACGAACACAATGAAAGTTCGCAACCATATCTTCGCTGTGTGCGACAAACAGTCGGCTCTGAAATTCCGGCCCAGCGGGGGGTGGTAGTAAGCTTATTATATTTCGATTACAGTAAAACGGTAAAAGCCCCATTCGGGTTTCGTAGTGAAAAAAGTGGCCAAATAGAAAATGAGATTGTAACGGGGGCATAGTAATCCCAGACCATGAATTACGCTAACCTCATATGTATTCTCATATGGCTTTACTGGGCATATTTGGCCTAAATTGCTATCGTCTTCCCCCGTATTTATAATATGCATTCGTCCAACCATGACGACCAGCACTGCTGTTAAGGTGGCTACCACTAAGGTACCGAAACGTCAAAGCAAGGAGTTTGCAAAATACCTGCGGGCAGCATTGTAGCCATCTCCCGACCTAAAGCGTGCCGTTCCCATACAACACATTTTGACAAAGAGCGGCAATTGATTTGTTATGGATCGCTACAACATAAATCATAGTCAAAGATAATAGGATAACACCACCGACGCCATCAGCACTAATAACCGATCACCTAGCTGCATCAACACAAACACAAACCTAACGCAGACGCCGACAAAACCAAACACAAGCAGATAACAACGATAACTTAACACACGATACCGACGCCGAAACGAAACACAGTGGAATCGCTGAATTGAAATGAAAAAGCGACATGCTAGACTACACGCGTCACGCATAGCTCATCAATGCAAAAACGGGGGGAAGTCTATTCTTGCCACCGCCCCCCCCCCCACCGCCCCAAAATTCTGGCCGAGAGATGCTCCTTGGGTTTCCAAGGGTGACCCAAGGTGGACACAATGAAACAACAGCACAAACACTAATTTCGATAGGTGCTGTCCATAGCAAACGGTAGTAAAAAACATTAAATAGCAGCACACAATAAGAATGGAAACATACAATAGCAAAAGCTTGCTAGCGGCAAGTACAGCACTACAGTAGCCAGTAGTTATAACAAGCACACATTAATAGCAAGCATACAATAACAATAACAATAACTAAGCAGCAAGCAAGTTCGCCATCACAGCCCGCTTCGATCGAAAAAACCTGTAACCTATGAACGCGTCGCACATACGTACATATCACGGCACCTTGATGCCAGGCGAGGAACTTCAAACCGCAGCCCCCTGAGCAACATCCTGCGGCTGATCGCCCAAGCGAACCTACCCATGGTTGACAGTACCTTCCCATACGCCACGCTGCTTTCACATGCACGCATAGGTAACAACAACTAACAACAGGTACAGCACACGACCATAGGCAAGTTTTTTTACGATATTACCGATGACCGCTTTGGAGAGGTGAAGAGACGACGACAATAAAAACGATTACCGAGGTATGTATAGTAGTATACAGCATCAGATACATGAAACAGTCCTCTGCTGTTAGTCTACTCTAAGGTGACGGTACAGTGAATGTCCCAACTGGCTAACGATATCGTGCCTGCATGACACCAATGAAACTACTCGAAAGGGCGCGATAAACATCACGGATAGAATGTTGTAAGGGCCCTTGCCTGCCGTTTTATCGTTCGGCGTAACACACAAACAACACATACCAACCGTCCGAACACAACCCCCGCAAATCCATTGCTAACCATCCTAACACCAGCCTTACTATCCACCTAATCACCGTCAACCAACACAACCACACGCAACAACCGCAACAAGACACCACCACCGCCATACCCGCTCAACACCAACATCAACACCTAACAAATCAGCACCAACACAAACACCCAACAAACAGGCAACTACCACCGCCCACACCGCCTAACATCCAAACATGCAACACCACACCACCAAACACAACACCCACAAATCACGCAATACCACACCACCACTCAACCACCACCACCACCACCACCACCACCACCACCACCACCGGACTCAACAACAAACAACAATAGCAAACAACATAAACACACCAACTAACACCAACCATACAAACAAAACACTGAAGATCCCCTACCGTCCTCTTACACGTAAACCAGCAGGGAATTAGCCTCAACAACACAAAATAACGTCCCCGAACATCTCGTCAACCAACCAAGCGCGATTTCCCCCAACCCACCAACCCCTCACCACGCCACTGCCCACCCACCCACCCACCTGCTCTGCTTGGTCTTGGGTCGATAGTTGATACTATCCAGCTCCTCCGTCTCTGTTAGCACTGTAGACCCCTTCCCAGCAACGAAGACCCTCTGCATTCTGCTCCGCTTTCTTTCTTGCTCCTCCCCCGTCGCCTTCCGCTCTCTCTTCTGCAGAGACTTTTTCTTCCTTTCCTCCAACTGCTCGTTACGGTCAGTCAGGTCATTGGGTGGGGTGGGGTGGGGTGGGGTGGGATGCGGTGGGGTGGGATGGGATACAGTGGGGTGAGATGGAGTGAGGTGGGGTGAGGTGGGGTGGGGTGGGATGGGGGTCTGTGGCCACGGAGTTTGCCCCCCCCCCCTCCCACCGCTATAAAAATAAAAACAAAAGTTCCGCCCTTCGCCTGTGTCTCGCAACTGCTAATATTAAAGTTGTGACAGTTTTTCATATTCATTTTACGGTGTTATACGTACGTACTACATTGACGTTTTTTTGTTTTGTTTTTTTTTCTCTTATTTGTCTCGCAGTTCTGTGACCACCTGTTTCGTCGTATATATATCTCTAGGATAAAGAACCAAGACGGGCACTGGGTGTGCTGATGTCGTTGGGTAGAAAATACGCTTTCATGTGAAGATATTTCACACACCCACACCCACGGTTCCGAAAATGAGGGCGACCTACCCTATCGAGTTGGCCGAAGCCGGATTTTGCTTTGTTTTACAGGAGGTGTTGCGACCGCCGACCTCTTACGATTAAACCTCGATACGAGCTGTTTTGGAACCCTTCCAAGCAACGCACAGAAGTTGACGGCAGTTGTAAATGTCCTCCTGCGTGGGTTGTTAGCGACAGCTATACTATCTTTACGGTTTGTCCGGAAATGTGAGGATCGTTTTGGTGTTCCCCTCCCTCACGTGTGTTCCCCTTCCTCCAAACTCAAGACCCCAACCTTTGTGGAACGTCTCGGTGATTTAAATCGAGTCCCCGTCATATTATCCCGTCGTTTATCTCTTTTTGTCTGTCCGTTTGTCTGTTTGTCTGTTTGTCTGTCCGTGTGTCTGTTTGTCTGTCTGTCTTGTCTGTCTGTCTGTCTGTCTTGTTTGTCTGTCTGTCTGTCTGCCTTGTCTATCCGTCTGTCCGTTCATTCGTCGGTAACAGATATCCGCCCTTCGTCGTGAGGAAGAAGCTTTCACGGACCCCGCCCGCCGGCGCAGGTCACCGAGCAGCCCCCGTCCCCTGCAAGATGATGCCTCCGACGACACCGTCACCGTCGATGTTTCCACCGCGGACGGCACCACCACCACCACCACCACCACCAGTACTAGCCCCACCAGCAGCAGCACCACCACCACTACCACAAGCGGAGGCGGCAGCAGCAGCAGCGGCAGCAGCACCAGCAGCACCAGCAGCACCAGCAGCACTAGTAGCAGCAGCATGAACGGCGAAGACATGTTCGGCGATGACTTCCCCGAGGTGTTTCTTCGCTTGGACGAGAGCGGCGACAAGGACGACGACGACGATGACGACGACTGGGAGCCTAGGGGCTCGGGTAACCGGCGACGCCCCGGCGAAGACGCTACCTCGCCTACCGCGGCCGGCAGCAGTAGCAGGGATAGCGAGACTGGCGGCGGCGGCGGCCGTGGTACATCGTACGCAGACGACTACAACGATCGAGCTTGCGCTGCGCTGCTCAAGTACAGGCGCGCCGCCGGGTTCATCACAGGGGGCAAGCAGCAGCAGCAGCAGCAGCAGCAACCGCAGCAGCAGGATGAGCAGCAGCATGAGCAGCGACGAGAGAAAGACTCACCGTCGAGCCCCGAGGACATCGCACTGTGGCTGGACGAGCGCCTGCTGGACAAGAACGTCGCGCCGCTCTACCGCACGGGCCTGAGGCCTGAGCACGTGGCCTCCGTTCTGGAAACCCTGGTGCGTGATGAGCGAGGGGTGGGGGGTGGCGACGGCGCGAGGGATGCCTTCGGGGGTCTCGGAGAGGCCACCGTGAGGAAGATTGTTGCCGACGAGGCCACCCGTCGAGACGTCCGACGTGAAAGAGGCCCGGAGGAGGAGGGAGGGGCGGGGGGCCGTCTTCTTTTTTAAACTTAATTTGGTTTAAAAGAAAAGAGGGGCGGGGACAGGGGCGGGGGGGGGAGAGGGGCCGCCCGCGTCGCCGGAAGGAGGAAGGAAGACGCAAAGCGGCCCGTGGCACTAGTGAGCCGAGA
Source organism: Saccharina japonica (assembly GCA_008828725.1). Taxonomy (NCBI): domain Eukaryota; class Phaeophyceae; order Laminariales; family Laminariaceae; genus Saccharina; species Saccharina japonica. The sequence continues at coordinate 107,245 of MEHQ01001469.1, forward strand.
GAGAGAGAGAGAGAGAGAGAGAGAGAGAGAGAGAGAGAGAGAGAGAGAGAGAGAGAGAGAGAGAGAGAGAGAGAGAGAGAGAGAGAGAGAGAGAGAGAGAGAGAGAGAGAGAGAGAGAGAGAGAGAGAGAGAGAGAGAGAGAGAGAGAGAGAGAGAGAGAGAGAGGAGCGGGGGGGGGGTTGATTTATCTTCCTCTTCCTTTTCTACTTGGGGGTGTTGTTGCTTTTGCGCCAGCCCTTCCTTTTCAAATTGGAGGTCTTCATTTTTGCACCCTATATGTAAGGGTGGGGGTGCTTGCATCTACTGCAGGCAATATCCTTTTTGTTTTTTCGTCTTTTGGCGCCGATGGTTTGCGTCAATTAATTGTTCATGCGTGGGAAAAGCGGTCTGACCTGATTGTGGGTTTTGTAAGTCCGCCTAAGTCCGTCGGGGCTATGTAATAAATAAAACAACAGGCACAGCAGTGTGTGCCCTTCCCGGCCCGACAGTCTTCTTTGGCCATTCCGAACTATACACGCGCACGAGTGTATAAGCGTTCTGCAAAAAAACTAATCGAAAACAAAAACAGGTCAAATTACTGTACCCTTTTCTTCTGTTGTTTTGCTCGAAATCTCGTCGAAGGAGTAAAAATCGACCAATTTGACAGGAGGTGTTGTGTCTCGTTGGTATATGGTATAGTTGAAAAAAACTGACCGTAACATCGGCAAAGCACAGAAAAACGCAGGCAGCGATGGCACACGCCCCATGAGTTGTGGCCGGTATCACTTGAACGATGAGTTTCAAGTCCGATCATCGTGTTTTTTTCTTGACCGACCCAAAGCCAGAGAACAGACGTTGTGTGGAGAAAAACTGAGGGTAGAAGAGGACCCTCAGGCCCACCGGCTGGGGAAGAAGGCCTTATCTAAATTCAATAGGGTTATGCCCCGTCCGATCATCGTGTTTTTTCTTGACCGACCCAAAGCCAGAGAACAGACGTTGTGTGGAGAAAAACTGAGGGTAGAAGAGGACCCTCAGGCCCACGGGCTGGGGAAGAAGGCCTTATCTAAATTCAATAGGGTTATGCCCCGTTCATACGCACAATCACTCTCCGTAGTTTTACACAGCAGAAGGATATATTATAACAACATGTAGATAGATAGACTATCCAGCGAGTTAATCGATAAATAATATGTTATGGCATATCCGCCCCCCAAAAGCAAAAAGCAGTGATCGATATATATATGCTCATTAAGGGGTTGCTTGGGTCATGTAAGGGGGGGGTGTACTCATGTCGTGCACGACCGTATAGTCGTATGACCATGGACCCTCGCATCCCTACAATGCCGGGACGGAGCACGTTGGGTTTTCACCAACAAGGCAGACATCGCTCGCACCAAGCGCGCGTGGGGGGTAGATGGCGTGTGGGCTATACAGGGGGGATTGGGGAAGAGGCCGACAAGCTTGCACACCTTAGCAGACTGATCATGATCTATCTATCTATCTATCTGTCGGCCTGACGTGCAGAAGGACCCCCATCAGGGGCCATGCGCCGGTATCAATTATCATTATAGAGTTCCATAAGGAGCATATTGTCTACATACATAGGCAGGTCTAAAAGTCTCTCTTATCTCTTACCGCCGGTATCAGGTACGATACGTATAACTTTCGCGGTTCACTTTCTTCCGGTACCGTCCCTCCACTCGTCAGCTCCTCTTGTACCACCACCACCACCACGAACACAGCAGTATCAACCACGTTTCGTTCCCTCCCTGGCGTGTGTGTGGAGTCGCTATAATAACCGTCGCACAGCAGTTGTTTCAACGCACTCGAGAGCGATCGCGATGCTTTTATATTTCCATACGAGTAGCAACAACAACGAACTAACTCCGAGCCCGCGTCCTCCGGACAACAAACACGGCAGACTGCCCTTCGTAGCCCGTCGACACGCAGCAGCAACAGCAGCAGCAGCAGCAATGTTAAATGTCCTGGGCCTATTCACCCCCGACATATTATACATACATATATATGATACCAGGTACCCAGTAAACTAAAAAAATAGGTTCAAACATAACCACACATCTACACCACGAAGAAAGATCGATCGCCTACGTATCGACCATGATGAATATAATACGACGATACCAGCGAATCAATGCCTTGAAAAAAACAAACAAACAAAACAAACAGCACCAAAACGAAAAAAAACAATGCCACTGAGAAGGGCGACTGCTCGTCATCGCACGACGAGTATTTTACCGCGCGCGGCAGCAGCAAGCGTTACGCCCGAATGGCAACCCCCCCCCCCCCACCACAACCCCAC
>MEHQ01001469.1:109882-161384 GCA_008828725.1 Saccharina japonica
CCTCCCCCGCTCCCCTCCCCCGCCACAACGCTCGCCCCCGCTTCATATTATACTCATACACTCAGGAACTCAGAGCCGACAGCCACCCCGACACAGCAGCAGCACGAGTCAAAATGTGCAAATAATACCCGGTACATGGAATGCGTTTGTTTGCCTACAATGATTTTGCCTGATGTTGTACACAACGGATGCAAAAAAACCCCCCACTACTTTGTGGAACTCCCGTTCTCTTAGCCCCCGTTATTTGCCACTAATAACTGCACCCACCCGCGTTAATGGGGGCACAAAATAACCTGCTGGCGAGAGTATTCGTAGAAATTATTTTTATTTTTGCAGTTACAAGCCGTTTCACATTTTAAACAGATCACGATCTATAGTAGTAGATCATCTACGAGAGATCCTATGTCTGCCGTTATGATAATATTATCTTGCGCAAGAAGAGCCGTAATATATCACACAGATCCCCATGCGGTCAACGCGTGAGCAAGAAGAGTCGTGTCACACAGGTCCCCCCGCCCGGCAATCACCATCTAAATCGTTCAAATCATACAGATCAGGGATCTATCTGACCTGAAAGCTCTGAATAATGAAACGAGGATCTGATCCGTCCGACGCTCCCTTTTACCGAAACAATATACTGTTATGGGGCATCATAGTAAATAGGACCTACGTACGGTACACTCAAAAACCTACCAGGTATATTTTTACCTTTTTCTAGTAACAATATTTGGTCCCACTTCACTACGGTGCTCCGTAATACAGCAATAAAAAAAAAGCTACCAGGTACCCGACCCCGCAGATTCCAAGCACTACTTTCTCCCCCACACATTTATAGATATAGGCGCATCAGTTCCAAACGAGTCCGTCCGTCCATCCATCCATTCACCCACTAAAAAAAGAAAACGCCCGCTCATCGCCCTCTCTAGGAAATCCTTGCGGTTCGGGCCCTAAGCTCATCCAAAAACGACCCCCCTCCTCTGACCGCACCCGAGGCCTCCTTCCCAGACACCCCCCGCGCTAACCCCCCCCCCTGGCCCGCGCTAGCCGAAACCTGTCCCCCACCCCCCCCTTTCACAACACCCCCTCCTTCGGTGCCTCCGCCTCCACCGTCTATATCCCCTGTTGCGAGGCTCTGACCAGTCTTAGCTTTCGCCCGAGCCTTAAGTTCGTCCAAGAACCCAAGCGGCGAGGCGGACGCCGACCGTTTACCGCCTCCTCCGCTACCTCCACCTCCACCTCCACCACCGCCGCCTCTAGCCAACCCCCCCGATCCGTTATTCATACTTTTTTGCGCAAGCAGTGCTGCCAGGCTCTTCGACATTGGCTTCGCCGCTGCGGGAGGACGAACCATCGCCGGTGGCGGCGGCGGCGGCGGCGGCGGGCGTGGCACCCCCATCGCATCACCGACACCACCCGACAGACAGCCATCAGGCGCCGTCGCGGCGGCAACGGGAGGGAAGGGCGCCCCCGCCGCCGCTCCCTTTGCCACTACGGACGCGGTCAACGCCCTGTCGCTATACTCCTTCGTCAGGAATGCCAGGACCCCCGGGGCGACTTTGACACGCCGTCGCCGCGGTTCGCCATTTTCGTACCCGTCTTTTTTGTTCGCTTCGACGTCGCCGTCGCCACCCCCACTGTCGTAATTACCTCCAGGAGCCAACGCTACATCAGCATCAGCAGTAGCAGCACCGGTGACAACCCCCCTCGCCGCCCCAACCTCGGCCTCCTTCAAACCTTTCTCGCACCCTCCTACTCCTCGCCCCACCTCTCTACCCTCTCGCGGCAGGGCAGCAACAGCTGCGGCGGAAGCAGCCGAAGGTACGGACATCGCCCGCCCGCCGACACCATCCTCTACCGTAGCCGCAGCAGTCGCCGCCGCCGCCGCCGCCGCCGCAGCAGCAGCAGCCGCGGCCACCTCAGTACCGGCAGCACCCGCCGCTGCGACGCCACCCGAAGCGCCAGGCATTTCTCTGAGCCCCGAAGACTGCTGCTGCGCGCCCCTGAGAGACACGGCGTTCTGCACCTCGCTAGCTCTGAGACGGCGCTCCTCCTCGGGGTTGAGCTTCCTGGCGGCCGCCACCGCCCTCCGTCGGAGCTCGGGCTCCGCGCTGAACGCGCCCGGCACGCGGATCAGGCTCACGGGCACGGGACCCTCGGGCTCGGCGGGGGCCCCGGCCCCGGTCCCAGCGGCGGCGCTACTACCGTTACCTTTGCCTCTACGGTTGCCATTTGAAGCGGCAGCGCCAGGGTTGTTGGTGGTGGGTGCCTTGCTCCCCCTGTTCGCCTCCCGGGGAGGGGTGTTGTCGTCGACGGGAGCGCTGCGGGAGTACACCTCGGCAATCAGCTCCGCCTCGGACTCTAGCTGGGGTAGGGACGGGTAGGTCGAAGAGAGCTGCGAGAGAGAGCGTGGGAGGGAGGGAGGGAGGGAGGGAGAAATGGGAAGGAGGGAGGAATGCGAGGGAGGGACGGAGGGAGGGTAGGAGAGATGGGAGCGAAGGAGGGACGGAGGGGGGCGAGGAATGGGAGGGAGGGAGGGAGAAATGGGAAGGAGGAGGGATGCGAGGGAGGGAGGGAGCGGGGGTAGGAGAGATGGGAGGGAAGGAGGGACGGGGGGGGGCGAGGAATGGGAGGAAGAGAAGGATGAGAGGGAGGGAGGAACGGAGAGAAGGAGGGCGAAAGGGAGAGCAAGGCGGTAATCAAGTCAGAATTATCTCGGGGGGGGGGGGATGGTGGAGAGATAAGAGAAAAAAAACATCGCGAGAAAGCCAAGTGGGCGGAAACAAGCCGGGCGACTCACACCTCTCAGAGCGTTCAAAAAATTAACCGTGGGGCCCTGGGGGCGTATACAGAAAGCGTCGGCCTCAGAAAAACCAGGACGAGTGGACCAATAATCGCTAGTGAACCAAAACCTCGACGAGCTTTGACCCGGAAAAGAAAAGGAAACCATGTAGACGACCCTACGCAGCGCGAGCAATGTTTGCCTGGTCGGTGAACGCCCGACGTGCTCCGTCACGGCATTGTATCATAGGGATGCGAGGGTCTATGGTCATATCCTTACGACTACGGCCATGCATGAACATGCGTACCCCCCCCCCCTCCCTCCTCCCCAGCGCTCAACTTCAACCCCTCCAACTCTCGTAAAACCGCCACCCCCCCGTCTCGAAAGGATGTGTTGGGCCCAATGGTCAAATAACTAAGGCAAGAAAAAACATTGAGTACGCCCCCCCCCCCCCCCCCCCCCGCCTGGTTGGTGAAACACGCAACGTGCTCTGGCGTCCGGGCATTGTAGGGATGCGAAGGGGTCTATGGTATACGACTACTGGGCCGTGCACGATATAGTACCCCCCACCCCCACCACCCACGCTGTCGCCACCTTATTGTCTGCCTGGTTCGTGAAAACCCGACGTGCTCCGTTCCGGTATCATAGGGATGCGAACGTCTATGGTCATTCGTCTACGGCCATGCATGACATGAGTACCCCCCCCCCACACGTTGGTGAAAACACAACGTGCTCCATCCCGGCATTGTAGGGATGCGAGGGTCTATGACCATCCGTCTACGGCCATGCACGACACGAGTACCCCCTCCCCCCCGTGCCTCATTATGCTCTGCCCTCACCATCCGCTCCGCCTCCGCCGCGCTCGCGGCAAGCGACTTACGCTCCCGCGTCACCGCCGCATACGCCTTCTTCGCAGCCTCCCGAGCGCTACGCAGCGTGTCCGCGCCGTACAGCTTCCGCAGCTCGCCCGACCGCGCGTCGGCACAGGCAGAATCCACCTCCGCCTTCGCAGCCACCACCTCGGCATCCAACGCCGACAGCCGCTTCTTGCGCTCGCCCAGCCTTCGGCGCTGCTCCTGGAGCCGGGCAACCCGCGCCCCCGTCGCCTCCACCGTGGGATAGGAGTAAGCAGGGTGGCGAGCGCGGTGGGCCGGGAGGGGCGGCATGCGACACGTTGCTCGGCGCCCACGCACGGGGTCCCACCTGAACCGTTTTAGGGGGGGGGGGGGGGGGGGGGGGGGGGGGGGGGGGGGGGGGGAGCAGCGCGAAGTGGGGGCGGAGCGGGATGGGGTGAGGTGGAGAAGAAGGTTTCGAAAGGATGTGGAGGCCGGGTGGGGCGGAGGGTTTTGCGTTAAGCTGGAGCTCGTACAGAAAGGCGCCGCCGAGGAGGGGGGAGGGTGTACTCGATATTCATGCATGGCCGTAGTCGTATGACCATAGACCCTCGCATCCCTACAATGCCGAGACGGAGCATGTCGGGTTTTCACCGACCAGACAGACATTGCTAGCACCAAGCGCGAAGCGCTGTGAGGTGTTGGGCGAGTCGCATGAAGGGTGAGCTGCATCCTACCATGAATACGAGGGGGGGAGGGGGGTTGTAAACGGTTACGAATACACCGCAGACTTCCATGCTTCAAAGGCGACGTCCCGGTCCGGCTTTCCAAGAAAAAAAAAAAACATGGACCCCGCGCTTTGTCGGCATTCGGAGAAAAGTATTCACACGTGAACTTTCTGCGAAGAGTGAACGCCTCCTTGCCAATGAACACACAAAAATGAGCACGAGCGGTCAATAGCCCTTGCGTGTCAGCAATATGTGGCTGCTGCTGCTGCTGCTGTGTGATACTTCTACTGACCGATTCCCCAACCACCAAAAAATAACCAACCAGCAAAACCGTATAATAGTATGTACGAGGCTGGGCCAATGGAACTTGGTGTCAGAAGACTGACCACTTTCGATAAAATATAAAAAAATTGAACGTGTTCTGCCCTCCACCCCCCTGGCATCCCCGTGTTTTATACGCGAATACTCAGCGAAAAGCTTCCATGTATCAAATATTATCAAAATATCGAAATCGTATCGATTACGTTTTTTGCTGTTAATCGGTACTGCTGTATCGATTTCAATTATCACTCGATATACAACAAAATAAACACTACACAGGGTACAATGGTATATACGACCGTCAACAACGCTGGTGGGGTTTATTTACTTTACGCTCGATGCATTGGCACTCCTTTCAGCACTGCACTGCACTGCACTGCACAGAAACACAAAATCTGCCTCTTTTTTTCTTTCTTCTTTTTTTTATCCCACTTATTGTCTTCACCCATCTATTATCTCTCTCTTTATTAATAGTCGTAACTCATCTCCTCACCCTTCTATTCTCTCTCCCTCTTTAGTCGTAGCTCAGACCCGGGGTCACTATAAGTAGGCTCTTCCTGCCCTCCCCCCCCCCCACTACGGTACGTGCCTTGCTTGCATTGTTTATCGCGAGAAGATTTCAGCACTTTCTTCCCTCGTCGACTCGCGTCGATTTCTCTGCCTCCATGCAAATTGTCCGCGCACCAGGACTACAGCAGTCCGAAACAGGTACATACATTCCCTTGAGACACACGCGACACGTACGTACCGTACCCCCTTCCAAGTTATATAGCCACTTATCTAGGGCTGGGCACTGGCTGACTCAGTCAGTATCATAGCGATTTTTCTGTCTTCAAAAATAATATGTATACTGGATTGCAGCAGTATACCGTCTCTCGCCCCTCGTCTCTCCTCCCGACACGCATTTGGTGGGTTTCCGTACGATAATATGGCGTGTTCCTTGTATGTACGTGACATAAGACCTACCAGGTACTGACAAATACACTGGCCGGGCCAATCAGTGGATTAGTCCGGGCAGTAGATTGCTACTGCCAGTACATACTGCGCCAGTGCCCAGTCCTACCATTATCTCTTTTACCACTGCACTTCCATCTCGGGAAAATAAAAAACCCTCGGGAATTAGACTATTAATAGAAAAAAAACTTAGGAGTGTGGCAACAAAAGGTCAAGCAGGTAGGCCCCTCGCGTTGTCGTTCCCTCGTGCTTTTTTCTTGCAGGGCAACCAGCATCATAAGGGCCCAAATTAACGAGTACAAAATAAATTCAATTTGGAAAAAATAAAATTCAGAAATACGCTTTTCATTGGTCAACACACGCACCAGCATCAAATATTAGGATCTTGGGGTATAATCTTGGGTGGTGGTGCGCGGGGGTTCTGACCAATGAAAAGCGGATTTGTTTTTTTTTTTTTCTTTCCAAATTGAATATTTTGTTTTCTTCGTTAAAACGGGCCCTAAGAACATTGTCAACAGCCCACCATCAAAATAACAACGCTTGCAGCGGGTCTGTTGGGTGACCGAAAAAGGCCACACCAGCCACTCAAGACCCAATCCCCTGGGCGGTGGCCTTTATTATCGCCGGCACACGGCCACACCAACACGCGAAACCCCAACTATGTTTTCCTCCCGCCATCCAAAACCAAAACACAACAACCCCCCCCCCTCCAGCTGTCTCCGTCTCGAAAGGGATGCGTGGTCAATGGTCAAATGACTAAGGCAAGCAACAAATAAGTACGCCCCCCTCCAGCTGTCATCCCCCTATGCAAGTCCGCCTCACGAGCGGTTCTTAGCAGGATGCAGCTCACCCCTCATGCGGCTCGCCGAACATCTCACGTTTCGCTTCGCGCTTGGTGCTAACAATAGCAATGTCTGCCTGGTCGGCGAAAACCCCGACATGCTCCGGTCCCGGCATTGTAGGGGCGCGAGGGTCTATGGTCATATGACTACGGCCACTCATGAATACCACTATGTCCCGAAATATAAGCAACTTTAGTACATCAATATTCAATAAACGGTGCTTATATTTCGGGACAGAGTGGTATCGAGTACAACCCCCCCCNATACCACTCTGTCCCGAAATATAAGCACCGTTTATTGAATATTGATGTACTAAAGTTGCTTATATTTCGGGACATAGTGGTATCCCCCCCCCCAGAAAAACAGCGTAAGCCCCCCCCCCAAAAAACAAACAGATTCGTAAGATGCACAAACAAAAAACCAGGTATATACCGCACATATTTATGTATGGTACAATCTTCTCAAGACAAAAAAAAAACTCACCCGGCGGTAACGGTTGCCCGGTCCTGTTGCCGAGCAAGCCCTTCCAGCTGCACGCGAAACCTAGCTCTCCACTCCGCCTTCTTGCCATCCGCGTCTCTGGAAAACTCCTTCGGCAGGACGCACCACACCGCGCGCATCTCCGTCAGGTCCATCGCCTCCAGCTGCGTGAACGCCGCGGCTCCCTCCCCGGAAAGGAAGTTCGCGCCGGCGATGTCCTCGGGGGAGCTAACCAGCCAGTGCAGGGGCCGGCACTCTCGAAGCCGGACGCAAAGATCCGACGGGTAAAAATGACCGCCCTTCCTGACACGCCCACCACCGCCCCCTTCCCCCTCAACCTTCTTATTCATCGTCGTCGTTGTCGTTGCCGCCGCCACCGCCGCCGCCGCATCTTCCACAGCTTTTTCTCCCCCCACTACCGCAGCCTTCGACGTCTCTACCGCCACCCCCGACGACGCTCCCGCCACCGGCGCCGCCGCCGGCGCCGCTGCTGCCGCTGCCGCCTGAATATCCCCCGCGTTCATATCCCACACAGCTTCCGGCAGCAACGCGCGCATCTCCTCGAGCGCGGCCACGTTCGCCTTCCGGTTCGCCTCGCTCCAGGCCAGCTCCCGCGCGGCCTCCTCCTCGGCAAACTCCGGCGCCTCCGCCCGCCGCTGCTGCCACGACTCCATCTGCCCCACGGCCCCCTCCACCCTCCTCCCGACCGCGCGCAGCTCCCGCTCCACGCCGTCCGCCCGCGCCGCCAGCGCTGCCGCCTCCGCGCCCACCTCCCCCGCCACCGCGGCTCGGTCCACCTCCGACCCGATGCTAACCGTGGCCTCCACTGCTGCCGCCAGCTTCGCCATGCGCTGCCCCGCTGCCCTCACCTCCGCCGCCGCAACATCCGCCGGAAAACCACCAGCACCAGCACCAGCACTTGCACCTGCGCCGGCGCCTGCGCTTGCAGCGGTAGCAGCGGTAGACGCACCACCCCCCCCTCTTCCCCCGGCGGAGGCGTTATCTTGAAGAAGCGCCGACACCACGGCTTCGGAGGACGACCGTAGACGGGAAAGCGCTCGGTCGTCCAGGGTTCCCGCGACGACCCTCGCCATGGCCGCTGCGAAGGCCGAGGTGGCAGCGTCGCCGCCGATACCCCTGCCGGTCAGGCGGGCGCGGGCGACCTGCAGCTGGCCCTGGTGGGGTGGCAACAGATACCGTTTTGATATTGGTTGGTGAGTGGAACAGAACAGGGCACGGATGGTGGGGGACAAAAAGGGGAAGGGCAGCGTGGGGTGTGGGTGGGTCGATGATGCTTGGAAGTATGCCGATAGTGTGGTGAGAAAGGTGCGACCTCAAGTAAATACCTGCAGGACGTACATACGTACGCACGAAGGCGAATTCAGACCCCTCAAACTGGCGTAAAGTATTCCTGAAGTACGCCCGCAGTCGAGTCTATCCCAGTATCCATCCCACGTTAATTCCAAATTATCCAACTAGCAGTTTTTTTTTTTTTTTTTTTTTTCCCCATCCCATGTATTATCTTCGCCCTTCTATTAGGCCGTTTCCTATGCGGTTCGATTTTTGAGCTTCAGATTATGGTCTGATCGATTTTTCAGCGACCTGGTTCGAAAATCGAAACAGTCTTCTTATGCGAGAAAACACGGATTTGTTGTATCATACGTGCAGATATTTGAGCAAACGGCAAGACCAACTGCTGTTGTTGTTGTGGTCTAGCGCCGCGAAGAGACGCGCCGAGTGCGCTGTACTGGGCATAGAACCCAAGCGTTCGAAGCCACGCTGGCTGCCTCTGGTCTGGCGGCGACGCGCCGAGTGCGCTCGAGTCGACCTGTCTTGGTATTTTGTATTTTGACACAACGAAGCATCCGAGCGTTGACTGCTGTGTACTACTGCTGTACTGCTGCTGCTGCTGCTGTGAAGTCTACGAGTACGCGTACGGAGAGGCGCGTGCCGAGTGCGCTTCCCTTCGTCTCTAGGTCCGAGCCCGCGCCAGCCGACTGTAATTTGGCGACGGAGAGGCCCACCGATCGTCGGCTGCGCGTCGGGCGCGAAGCAACGTCGCTGTGTCACCATCCAACTCATCGATCGTGCTGCTGCTGCTGCTTGCTTGCTGCGTGGATAACATCTTGAATTTAGAGACCATGCCATTTTTCGATTTGAAAATCTGATGACCCAAGTCGTCGGATTTTGGCCCAAAATCCGACGACTTGGGTCATCGGATTCTCAAATCGAAAAATTTCCGGTCAGATTTTGCATAATCGGACTGCATAGGACGGTGCTTTCGTTTTTGAGATCGAAAAATACAAATCTGAAGCTCAAAATCGAACCGCATAGGAAACAGCTTACCTGTTTATTTTTTACTTTTTTGTCCTTCCCATTTATTATCTTCGCCCTTCTTTTCTCTCTCCCTCTTCAGCCGTAACTCAGACCCGGGGTCACTAAGTAGGCTCTTCTCCCCCCTCCCCACTACGTACGGTACGTGCCTTGTAATTTTATCGCGAGAAGATTTCAGCACTTTCTTCCCTCGTCGACTTGCGTCGAATTCCGCCTACCCACGCCACGAAGGCGCTCTCAGCAATTGGTTCCTTTTTATTTTTTCAAATAAAGTGAAAATGTCACCACGGTGGGATTCGAACTTGGGTACCAATGATAGTAGCCTTTGAAGCTAACCACTATTAATAGTCTACCGGGGCGAAATATCCTAACGTGCTGTTATGACATGTTGTTCGTATATACATATATGTATAGGTACCAAATGGACATTTTCCCGGAATACTTTCACTTTTCATCTCCGGCCGCGGGTCTTTTCTCGTGCAAGTGGTAGGCTCTACTGGGTGGGAGGGGGTGCTCTGCGCGCCGACTCCGGGTGGGGACCGGGCGTAGTTAAAAAGCCCGTTCATAGTTTTCTGCGCCTTGTAGATAGCTTAAGGGACCTTTGTCTCCATTCCGGGTTGGATAAGAGCACGGCGCGAGTAGTCCCTGTATCCCTCCCCATTGCCCCCCCCCCCCCCCCCCGCCGTCTGCCTGTTGGTGAAAACCAACGTGCTTTGTCCCGGGCATTGTAGGGATGCGAGGTCTAATGGTCACGAACGACCTACGGCGTGGCCGGTATGATACCCACCAGGGGAGAGGGGAGCGAAAGATTATTTCTTAGGAAACATATATATGCCCCCAGAGTCGAAGAGTACGGTAAAAGATATACAGAAGAAGTTCGGAGAAATAGCAGTAGATGTACAAAAATATAAAAGACAAGGAGAAGTAGTACTAGTCGGAGATTTTAACTCAAGAATTGGGAAGGCAAGCAACCCGAACGATAACATTGGACAGTATGGGGAAGTAACAAAGAATAAGAACGGGGAAGAGATGCTGAAGTTCCTTAAGAACAATGAGATGAAGACTCTGAACGGTAGAGCAAACAAGCCAGAGCCAGAATGGACTAGACAGTGCATACAAAAGGGAGAAAGCTCCGTTCTTGACTTTATAGTGGTAGAAAACGGAGTAAGGAAACTGAAGTACATGTATGCTCGGCGGACGTAGGAACTACGGATCACTGCCTAATATGGACAGACAGCCAGCAGACGAGAGTTATCAAAAATAGGCGCGGTAGGAAATTGTACAGATGGCGAATAGATAAACTAGAAGTAAAGGAAAAACGGGAAGAGTTCCAAGAAGAGATGACTAAAAATGCAGAGCATTTTTCCGATCTGCTGGAAAACATAGGTACGACAAAGAACAATATAGAGAGAGATAGTGCAGGAGCGAGGATAATAGAAGGATGGGAGAAATTGGTCAAAACCACAGCAAGTAAAGTAATAGGGAAGAAGTTGATAATATGCAATAGAGCAGTAAAATGGTGGGATGAAGAAGTAAAAGAGGCTATAGGAGTAAGGAGAAAGGCACACGCAAGATACGCATCGAGCAAAACTACGTCAGGATGGGAGGAGTATGGTATTGCTAGAAATAAAGTAAAAAAGGTGGTTGAGAAGAAGAAGAAAGGGGTATGGAAAGACGTAGTTAATAAAACGAATGAAGACTTTGATGGCGGGATGAAGCAGATGTGGGTAGGGATAAAAGGGATACTAGGCAAACAAGCAGGAGAGGCAGATACGGGGATAGCTACATTAAGAGCACAGAACGGTAAAATGGTTAGTAGTTCGAAGGGGAAAAGGGAAGTACTTGTAGAACATTACCGCAAGCTAGGGACGCCCACAACCAACGAAACGTTCGACAAAGAATTTGAGAAAGATATCAACGCGTGGGCGGAGGCGAACGTAGATGCATCAGAAAGGGAAGACAGTGGCTCAGAAGGGTTACAGGGAGAGTTCACAAGAGAAGAAGTTAAAAAGTGTGTAGCTAAACTTAAGAATAGAAAGGTAGCAGGGGCAGACCAAATAGTTATGAATTTATGAAGTACGGGGGAGAAGGAATGCTTACCATGATGGTTAAGTTGTATAACTGGATATGGAAAAACGAGTACGCACCTAAGAGATGGAGAGAAGGAGTAGTAGTAAACTTGTTGAAGAAAGGAGACAAGGCTGACCCGGGTAACTATAGGGGGATAACGCTACTAAGCACTGTAGGTAAAACGTTCTGTAAGATTTTGAACGATAGAATGGGAACAATGATGGAGAAGGAAGAAAAGATTAGCGAAGGGCAAGCAGGATTTAGGCCAAACCGTAGCTGCGTCGATCATGTGTACACATTAGGTAAGATAATCCAAGGCAGGAAAGACGCGGGGCTAACAACGTACTGTTTCTTTTTAGATGTACAGAAGGCCTACGATATAGTATGGAGAAATGGGCTGTGGAAAAAGTTGTGGGAAATAGGGATATGAGGAAAGATGTGGAGAATGATGAAGAAGATGACGGAATGTGCTACAAGTGCTGTGATGTTGGACGAGGAAATATCGAAGTACGTTGATATCCTACAGGGAGTTGCACAGGGGTGTACGCTATCACCTAACCTATTCAAGGTATATATTACTGACATGATAGTATCAGTAGAAGCAGCATCGCAGGGAGTCACGGTGGGGGAAGATACGGTGTCGGGATTGATGTTTGCTGATGATTTCGTCTGCATATCAGAAACACCCGAAGGACTGCAGAAACAAATAGAGAAGGCAATAGAGTACACCAGGAAGTGGAGAGTGACGGCGAACGTAAAAAAGTGCGCAGTAGTTGTATGTAACGAAGATAAGGAGAATCCGGTAACTTGTAAGTGGAAGTGGGGAGAAGATGAATTACCGATCGTAGACCAGTATACGTACCTTGGCGTAGAAATCTCAAAAGATTGCTCTTGGGATGCACACATAAATAAAATAATAGGCAAAGGTAAGGCACACGTAGGCAAGATGGAAGCAGTCCTAACAGACTCGCACCTTGATACTAGAATTAAGAGATGTATACTGATGAATGTGATTGTACCAAAGCTAGAATATGCAGGAGAAGTATGGGAAGGGAACGCGAAGCTCGTAAAACAGCTGGAAACAGTACAGATGACAGCAGCTAAAAAAGTATTAGGTTGCTCAAGTACGACGAGTAATACAGTATTGAGAGCAGAACTAGGAATGTACCCACTTAAGACAAATAGAGACGTGCGTGAGTTGAAATGGCAATATAAAGTAAAGAACATGCCAAATAAGAGGTTGCCAGCCATAGCTGATAAAGCTGTATGAGAGAAAGTAACCAAAGGGCGAGCTGGAATAAGGTGGGATAGCGTAGTCGAGAAAGTATGGAAGGGTATAGGAAACCAAAAAGAGACGCTGGCCATAGAGAAATTTAGCGGATACAAGACAGAAGTAAAAGAAAGGATAGAAAGAAGGGAAAGGCTAGCGCTGAGAAAGAAGGTGGAAGGGGAAGAACACTTAGAGATATACGGGGGGTTGAGAGAAGGAATAGGAATGAAAAGGTATCTGCACGGCCCAATGGACTTCGCGAAAAAGCTGAAACTGCGATTTCGTGTAGGGGACCTGGACCTGCCAGAAAGAAGAAGGAGGTATACCAGTAGCCGGGAGGAGGAGGAAGTAGATGCACAGATGTGCCCATGTGGCAAAGCCATAGAGAGTAGAGTTCACATAGTGGGAGAATGTGAAAGGTACAAGGAGGAAAGGGATGTGCTTGAGGAGGAGATGAGGAAAATAGACGAGTGTGACATGGAGCAGTTTGGTACACTAAATAGTAGCGAGAAAACAATCGCTATCTTGGGAGATAGATGGTGGCCACAGGCGGCGAAGCAGGAAGGGGATAAGATTAGCAAAAGGTTTCTTTGTAATATATGGAAACAACGTAATGAGCGCCCAAGTGTTGGAGGTGTCTCTATTAGGAGTAGGAACGGTGCTCCGTCTCGAAAGGGATGCGTGGTCAATGGTCAAATGACTAAGGCAAGCAACAAATGAGTACGCCCCCCCCCCCCCCGGTGAAAACCCGACATGCTCCGTCCCGGCAATGTAGGGATGCGAGGGTCTATGGTCATACGACTACGGCCATGCATGAAAATGAAGTACACCCCCCCCACTCTGCTCGCCTCAATCGCGACGCCTCCCGTCTCCGCCCTGACGGGCTTCTCTGGCGGAGCGTACCCCATCGGCTCATAGTTCCGCTCCCCCCCCCCCCCCGACCGCATTTTTTTTTTTTTTTTTGACGGGGGCGGTGGGGGGGGGGGGGGGGGGAGTGCACCCACCTGTTCCTGCAAGGTCTCCACGTTTTCACCGCCCGCTCCACCTCCACCGCCGCCACCACCACCACCACCACCGCCCCGCGCAAGCTTAGCCATGATCGTTGCGGCCGCCGCGACATCCTCTTTCCTCCCCCCATCCCTGCCGCCCACACCCCCACGAGACTTCGAGCCCGCCCCGCCCGCCGCGCCGCCGGCCCCTCTAGCGCCCGCCGTTACAGCCGAAGCGCAAGCAGATTTTTCGGACCGGAGCCTTCCGGACCACGACAGCGGCTCTGCGGGGGAGGCCGCTTTCGCCGCCGCGGCTGCCGTTAGCGCCGTCGCTCCTCTGCCTCTGCCAGTGCCACCGCCACAACCGCTACCGCTACCGCCGTTGCCGCCGCCGCTGCCGCCGCGGGTAGCGGTAGTGCCGCTGCTAAAGCCGGCGCCTCGTCGCGCCGCAGACGACACCAAGGCCGCCGGCGGGCGCATGCGGAAGCCGGCGCCGCCGCCGAATCCGATGTCGCCCGGCCGCGCCGTCAGCGGGCGAAGAGCGGCGGGCAGAGCCGACGGCGAGCCCGCGTGTGCCGAGAAGCGCGAGCTGCTGCTGCTGCTGTTGCTGCTGCTAACCGTACCGCTGAGCCCGTTGCCGGCCGGAGCAATAACGATTCTCTTGTCGATGCTCTTGGGTGCATCGGCGCCGTTTACGCGGGACACGGTGCACGGAGGAGCTGCGACCACCTGCGTATGCATTTTTTTCGGGCAAGAACCAGATACGTACGTATGATAGCGTGTCGGTACGAGCAGCAACACATTGCAATCACAGCAGTGGACGCCAGTTTTTTTCAGCAATGCTTTTGCTAAAAACGGGCGACGGCGCCCACATATATAGAGAGCAGCTCAATGTTCCAAGGTCGTTGCGATGCAGAGAAACAACGTTCATCACAGCGCGATACCCCCCAACAAAAACAATCACCTCGAAGGTACAAACCGGTTCGAGAGCCAACACGCACGACAATTGTCCGACCAAGTGCCTGAACCAAACCTCTCCAGATCATTATGACCACGACAAATCGCTGTTCATCCCAGCATTCAACACCCAAAAATGCATTTTATATACAGTGGGTACCCCTACTTAAGAGAGGGTACCCTATTTAAGAGAATAGTACAGTTAAGAGAGACCGCATCGGCTGGACCCGCCTACACTAAACCTATATATATATATTATCACTGTGGATAAGAGAGAAAGCTACCTGGTAGTTAAGAGAGCTGTTTTTGGCCAGGACCACACCTCTCTTAAGTCGGGGTACCCACTGTACATGTCTACTTCAGTGTATATATATACGTCGTGGTCCGATTTAATATCCTACCCTTGGACATGGCCATCTTGCGGCAGCCAGCAGCCACCCCCTGCTGGGGTTTCCACGAGGCGAACATAACTAATCTCGAGGTTATTTTCGTTCCATGTCTGCCACCGCCCCACTCCCTCTCCCCCAATGTCCGTGTGAATGGAGCAGTTCGCACGATGTCGTGCATCCCCGTCTCGGGGGGTCGAAAAGACGATACTCCATGTATGATACCATACTCGTATATACGTATTACGGGAGGCCATATTAAATAGGACCTGCAGTACTGACAACAACCTATATATTTACCTATTTTTACTAACAATATTTGGTCCCCTATATACTATGGTCCTCCGTACTATTAATAGCTCACAAGCAAGTTTAGTCCTCATCGTATTATCCCGGGACTCACCGAATTACCCCGAGGAAACACCACGGAACCTTCCCCGCAACCGCGGCCCCTCTTCGGCATCGAGTCGCCGTCGGGAACGGGCACGTACTTCATTATCGCGGCCGCGGTCCGTCCGAAGTCTCGGTACGTCCCGAGCTTCCGCTTGCCCAAGGACGGTGGCGGAGCTCCAATCGGGTCTGTGGACGGACGGGCAGCAGTGAAACCGAACGTCTTCTATTTGCACATTCTCCGGCGCAGCGATCGAAGCAAATTCACAATTTCGGATGTATCATGGGGTCTACTAACAACAGTACAGGACGCCCAATAAGAAACAGGCTCATAAGAAAGCCAGGCTGAGATTTAGAGGAAAATAAGAAATTCGAGACTCGTGGTCTTGAAATTAGTGTAGAAAGCACCCTCTCTCAAATGAGAAATCCAGCCTGGACCAGATGTCCTGTTTCTGATTAGGTGTCCTGTACTGACTGTGCTACAGCAGTAGGTCATCTAGGACGTACGTAACCGGCCGGTATGGGATGTTGTGCAGGATTGGTATATGCAGCAGTACATATTCAAGCCACAGGAAACATTTCCTACATGGTGCAGGTGCAGGTACAAGGCTCCCTCCCACCCGGCACTATAGAGAGACCACTACTACTACGGGGGAGCCATAGTAAATAGGACCTATGACATACACAAAAAAAACTATAGATTTCCCCATCTTTACCAATAATATTTGGTCCTATTTAATATGGTCCCCTGTAATACTATTAATACTACTGCAGATCATATGATTCAAGGTCAGAAATCTATCTGCGCTGAAATAAGCTACGAGTCTAGATCATGGAGTGGGAATCGATCTTCTGTCCGAGTGTGATTTTTTTGTTTTAATGGTATAGGCTTAGGGCCCGTATTAACGAAGACAGCAAAAATTCAATTTGGAAAAAATAAAATTCAAATTCGCTTTTCATTGGTCAACACACGCACCAGCACCAGCACCAAAGATTAGGATCTTGGGGCATAATAGTTGGTGCTGGTGCGTGTGTTGACCAATGAAAAGCGAATTTGAATTTTATTTTTTCAAAAAAGTTGGTGCTGGTGCGTGTGTTGACCAATGAAAAGCGAATTTGAATTTTATTTTTTCCAAATTGAATTTATTTTATACTCGTTAATTCGGGCCCTTACCCATAGTGTGATGGATTACCAGGCATATTTATAAAAATTAAAAAAAAAACAGCTGTGTGATCGAGGATTTCGTCGAAACTTATTATACTTGCAGGCTGAGTGTGATACTTCGATCGCGCGTACTCACGGGGTTTTATGCGTATGTAGTATACCTCAGAGTACCGGGTACAGTCGTACCTGGTATGGTTATTGCTCTACCAGATATGTTAGACGGTACGGGGTAGCGAGCTTGATGCAGCATTACAAACTACCGTGGCACCGTACGGGGATGTACGATGCTCAGCAAAAAGACGCAAAAGGGGGTGTCTGTCCCGTACTTTTACAGCTCTCGGGGCCGTGACCTGTAAATCCCCCGGCCTCTCTACCAAACAGCAGCTCGTGGAAACCAACCACTCACGGCTCCCACGCAGAACGCACTTTCTCTACGATACACCCAAAAAAACAAACCCAACATTCCCGCTTGCCGTTTACCGATTACAGGGAGGCGTGTACATTCGCCACAGCAGTACACCCAAAAAACAAACCCAACGTTCCCGTGTGCCGTTTGAAAAAGTTCAAGTTTGCAGGGATATGCTTTTATCCTAACCCTTACCGCGGAAGAGACACGCGCCAAGCCTCTTCCGCCGGGCGTCCGTCACGCGGCAGTCCCGCTTCGCCCTCCTGACCACCCTCGGTTTGCTCCCGTTGCTCCATACCCCCCCCGCCCCTCCTCCCGCCCCCCCCTCCCCCTCCTTTCCCCCCCCCCCCCCCTCCCCCTCCCCGCCCCTCCTCCCGCCCCCCCACCTCGGCCTCCGGTCTGCTTCGTCGCGAAGGCTGCGCGCTTGCCGAGAATGCGCGCCCTCGCCTCCCTCCGCATTGTCGCCTTTTTCTTTTCGGCCTGTATGATATCATACACATGTACGTACACAGTATATACGAGCAGTGCGTGAATGAATGGCGGTACAATAGCGAGGGACAGGGAGAAGATAAAAAAAAGGGCCTGGAGTGTCCACAGACTCCGCGCGTGCGTGTGTCACGGGGTGCCCTTGAGAAACTCTTACACATAACACCTACGTACGTATATACCTCGTATATACCACCACTGTTTTTGGTTCTGCTGGTCCAATAAGTAGCTAAACCCACCTTTTATACGTGAGAGCTTCAGTATTGCCACCAACGACGCCTGCGGTACCCTCGGCTACCTGGTTGAGTCTCTATTGTAGACTTGACACTGCTATACCGGGCACACGTCATATTCAGAAGGACGAACATACGAAATACTGCTGTGTGTGTTCTTCACATTAAACCGTCCTTTCCACCCGTCGACGTTGTACCAGGTGTTCATACGCACACTACAGCAGTATATACTGCTGTACCTGGTACGTACTATGAATACGAGCAATCCGCGGTATGATACGAGCAATCCGCGGTATGATACTCCTTTGAAACCAGCAGTACCAGGCCGTCGCGCACGTGTTCTAGTCTGCATGCTATGTTGCACGTATCCTACGTACATGCATCGTACTGCTGTGGTCGTGTTGTAAAGAGGAGAGGGCAGCATACAACAGCAATATCGTTATGGCCCGCCGTACGGACCAAGTACGTACCTGGTACAGCAGTACCGGCTTCGAGCAGAGTCTACCGCGTTACATGTTGCACATGGACACACTCATGCACGCTGTTCCCGAATAGGTGTGCCTTTGGTCGTTGGTGCATACGTACACGAGTACTCATACTACTGATACAGAGTACCAGTATGAAAATAGTAGTACTCGTAGTGCTGGTACAGCAGTATGTATGTTCGTGCGTGTCTGTTTTGCGCAGCACTCGTACTGCTGCCGTACGTACTGCTCTGCTGTGTGTACCAGAACGTGCACACCTACTATTATGCTACTGGTACTTGCTTGTACTCGTACGAGTACTCGTACAGAAGTACTTGCAGCAGCAGCAGCAACAGCAGTCAGTTGTGCTGCTGCTTCTACACGGGGGGCGAGCCTCACCTCCTCCCACGCCGGTTCGTTGCAGTTATTCCAGCTCGGCTTTCTTGATGACGACAACCCCGCACCGTCCACCGCGCGTTGCCTCCTCCTGTCGGGCTCAGCCGCCGCCCCCGCCCTCCCTCTCCCTTTCCCTCTCGTCGCCTTCTTCGCGCCATAACCACCGCCGTCGCAGCGCGAGCTCGACGCCGTCGATTCTCCCGCACCGAACACGAACTGGGGAGACCGTCCACCACCTCCTCCACCAGCCTTAGTTGTCGGCGGCGGTACCAGCTGCTGGCGGTGCCTTGCCGTAGTGGCTTTGTCTCCCCTGACAGCAGCAGTCGGCCTGGTGGTGGCGACACTGGATGATCTCGCAGCAGGAGGAGCAGCAGTAGCAGCAGCAGCAGCAGCAGGGTAACCGCGCGGCGCAACCTTCTTCTTTTCGGCGCCGCTTCGTCCCCGGACTCCTCCTCCTCCTCCTCCTGCTGCGGACAGCGGCGCCGCGGCGTACAGGGTGTTGGGGTCGCGACGACCTAGGACGCGCCGCGGGCCCGCTTTGCTCGTTTCCGCCAGCGCCGTCTTCTTCTTCCGAGGAGGGGCAGCAGCGAGCGGGGGGGGTGGCTGCTGCTGTTGCTGTTGCTGCTTGGCGAGGTGGACCTTCGCTCGAAGAACCACCCTAGGGACGCCGCGAAAATCCTCGGGATCGAAGGTCGACGCGAGAAGGTCGATCAAGTCTCCCTCTGCGTCGCGGTACTGCAGCGACAAAAGAGAGGAATCCTTAGCGCCGGGAAGGGATCGTAGCAGGGCTTCCGTCTGCGTTTTCAGCGCCTCGAAGGATGTAAAGTGCAGCCTCGGCGCGAGGGTGATCTCTTCCCCTGCGTCCGCCGAGTGCCCCGTGAACGTAAGCTTCGTTTTTACCAACCTGGAGACACGTTGCGCGGTGGTTGATGATGCACCGATGTCCTTTATCGGAGCAGGGAAAGACATCAGAGAAGCTGCCATCGCAGGCTTCTCCATGGTGACGTCAAAGGTACCTTGCTTCGCTTGAAGGAGGTTGCTGTGGGTGGTGTTCTCTGAAGCAAGCAGGAGCGATGTTGCGGGGGCTGCTTGTGGAAAAAAACACCAACCGTCGAGAGAGTGAACGCCTCCGAAAATACTACAAAAACTCCCGCGAAACCGTCACTTTTTATCTTTTTATTGATTTAAAAAAAAAAGAGGAGACACCGAGCGATTTCGCTTTGCTCGGTTCCTTGTCGTGCCACAATATGTGCCATGTGCCATAAAATCTGAATGCAGTTTCCTGGGGTCGAACGATAAAGCATGACAACGGCTCGATCGCTTCCATATCACTGTTGTTGTGCATTGAAGTAGTATGACATCGGGCTGTGCAAGGCCGCAGACAACACCTCCTTGGGGGTTGTCCGAGCCTCCTCACGTGGAGACGGACAGCAGGAGAAGGAGCACGTCGCGTCCTGCTACGCGCACCGAGATGCTTCGCTCAAGGCGGCAAGAGCTCCGCCGGTCGCTCGCGGGCGACCCTCTTGATTCAGAAACCAGTGACCATGTGATGCCATGGTGGGGCGAGGAGGTGGACTGGTGGACGCTTGCGGAGGGCTACAGAGAGAACGCCATGGAAAATATGTCAAGGTGATGCGAGCCAACTACAGCAGCAGTAGTATATACCGTAGTATGCTACGTAGCGCATACAATTTCCCTTTGCATCGTGTTTCGCACAGCAGTCCAGTCTCTGAAATGCCACTAACAAGCGGTTGAACCCGTGGTGAACGGGCGGGACGCATGATGGTGGTCAAAATATATACGCGCGGGAGTATGGTATCCGTTTGATACGAGTACGAGTCTGGTTCGAGATATAATCCCGGCTCTGATGACAAGGCATGCGCCTTTTTGTTCCCGACCAACTTTCTCGAAACACCGACACAGCTCTCCCAGATTCCAGCGATACATGAGCAAACGAAATAGGACGCGACAAGCGGAGCGTCCTGATCCGTTCAGCACACACGAGGTGAGAGCTGTATCAACAGGAACAAAGTCGCTCGTGAAAAAATCCATTGCTCGCATCACTGCTGCGTATACTGAAAGACATTTCGTGCCCGCAGTTTTCTGGGTTCTCACAGCGGCGGGGGGAAGGCTTTTGAACGTTATCATGACCCAATCGTTTTATTCGAACGTTTAAATTTGGTTTGCCTCAAAGCCGCGGTACGTAGCAAAAACTCCTGTCATACAACCCGAGCGACAGCTCGTTTTTTAGGTCTTCGAAGTCAGAAGCTCTCATCCGCAACAAGGACGTTGACGTATATCCGCCAAGCGAGCTCTCCGAAGCATACGTTATACAAGTATAGCTATATATACGCGAATGGTTCATTTTCATGACATTGCTTGCTATTATTGCAGGTATATATCTCTGCGGGAATCCCGAACCCCCGAAACAGTTACGATAGTTGTGATCACGCATATATACGTGCGCGGGTTTCCGAGCTGACCTGTAACCTGTAACGCTATGTAAGGGGCGCTCGGAATCGGGGGTAGAAAATTAACACCACAGGTACACGATGAAGTGCTGGCGTCGACTATTAATAGCCCCGAACTTTGCTACTACAGTCAGTGGAGGTATGCTTCTACAATGCAGTTGACCGATGCAGTGCGGTATTCCACTACAGTGCGGTATGCTCCTATAGTGCGCTATGCTCCTATAGTGCGGTATACCGATGCAGTGCGGTATGCCACTACAGCAGTGCGGTACGTTTCTACAGTAAGGTATACCGGTACAGTGCGGTATGCCACTACAGTGCGGTACGTTTCTACAGTGCGGTATGCTCCTATAGTGCAGTATACCGATGTAGTGCGGTATGCCACTACAGTGCGGTATGCTTCTACAGTGCGGTACGCTCCTATAGTGCGGTATACCGATGTGCTGTAGTGCGGAATGCCACTACAGTTAGTGCGATATACCACTACAGCAGTGCGGTATGCTTTCACAGTGCGGTATACATTTTCTGACTGGCGGCGTTCTTAACCCAGTAAAACTCAACTGAGAAACTACCAAAAATGCATACCTGGTATCTTCAGTAGCCGTACTTGTACCTTCCTATCATGTTTGTTGTTTGTTGTTTGCGGGTTGGAGTGCATGGGTCGAGGTCCGCGAATAGATGTATTTATATTTTTTTTTACTTTTTTTTTTGTGTGAGGTATACGTAAAGCTTCTCATGTTAGGGACCTGGGAAATACCAGGTACCTCCCCCCCCTCCCTCACCATAGCACGCCTCCACCGATACAATAAGGCTCGTATTTCTGGGTGGAAACCCCGGTGCTTGAAACATACGTATAACTGTCGCCTGTATTGCTTCTGGAGACCACCTGTGTCAATGCTGATATTCCCCTACACTGTCGGCAAACAATGTGTTAATAGGTTCGAATCAGGGGGGCGCCGAAGCCTTTCACGGAGAAGATCTCGGCCGCGAACCCTCCACCCAAAACTGCGGAGGCGTACTACGCACCGAAGCGGACTATCAAGCACTTCACCGACGAGATTAACGCGTGGAAGGCGCGGTTGAAGTTCCAAGATTACCTCGACGCTCGCGTCAAGAGCAAGGTGCACTATGATATGAATTTGAATATTTCGACGGCCAAACTCTACGTACGCCTTCTCTACTGTAGGACTTGTGCTTCATGTTGGCAAACCTGCTGATTTCTAATAGTGGTGAATATTTTCGGGAGCGCATCATGGTCTGTACCGGGGTTTCGACATTCTTGACTTGCCGCAGTTTGGGCGGGGAGGGTGCCCACAGGACTGCATTAGGCTCCCCTCGTGCTCGATGCTTTTTGTTACATGATCCACCAAATTCAACGGAGTTTACCGGTACGCGAAAGTCCGCTCTTAAGGGCTTCTGGCGCTCGCGTTCTCGTGCGTGTAGACTCTTTGCCCTCGTGAACCACTCGCGGTTGATTGTAAGTGGACGAAAGAAAACCTAGCATGGGTCGCCTCCCGCCACTTTTACGCAATTCAGCCTGAATTCTGAGGTGGGCGGCGTAACCGTGCAAGGCTACGTCTCTAACTATCCTAAAGAGCCACAGTATCGCGGCCGTTCGATCCTACCTATGGTCCTCGAGACCGCGAGGTAGCTGCGCCGATGGCCCTTCCAAAGGAGTTTCAGAATGCGTCCCCCAAGAGACGTAAGAACAGTGTCGCACGGCGGCCATCCGGTCCTACGATTCTCGAGACCGCGAGGTACGTACAGTAGCTGTCGCCGATGGCCCTTTTTGGCAGGCATTTTACAGTAGAATAAGTCTCCCAAGAGAGGTACTACTAGCAGCGTAGCGTCGCACGAAGCTCGCATTCTACGAACCAACGAAAAAAAGCGAGGGGTTGCCCTTCCGTCCGTCTGACAAAAGAGATACCTGGTACAAGGACACTTTTATAGTTTAAAAGTACACTGCTGTTACTGGGTGGGCTATTGTAGTAAACACAAAACCAATAATATGGTGTGTAAGCATATAGGGGGATACCTGGTTTTCGGGGGGTCCATCATGGGACGCACGCCACGGTAGAGGTGCACCATTTTTTTTTTTCTGGTGCTCGTCACTTATGGAGCCCCTACACCTCACCTAAAAACTGATTCTAGAGGAAAATAAAAGCGCAAGTATATAAATACCCCATGAAAAATACCACGGCCGAAGTAAACAATGACAAATGTTGATATTGCAATACAGGAACAAAAGTCCGAGTTTTTGGGGGTTAAGGAGCTCGATCATTCAGGAAAAAATTTTCGGTCAAAAAGCGCTCTCTACCTCTATCGTGTGAACGCGTCATGAGTCATAAGCTCTGATTTATTTGGCCCCCCGTTGTTTGTGACCCTGTTCTTACTCACCCAGGAGGGCAATAATAGTGGTTCTGCGTGCCAAAGCGGGGCAGCGCCTCGAGCGACTCGGCCGGCCGACAGGCCGAGGCCGACGGCGGCTGTCGTTGCTCGGCGGGCGATAAAGAAGAGGTGGATGCGGGGGAAGGCGCTTTCGGTGGAATCGGCGGCGTGCGACATCCGTCGCCAGGAGAAGGCGGGAAAGCGGGACGGTGATGCTAGCAACGAACAATCGTTCTCGGCGACCTGTGTCTGCTCGCCGTACTTGCCAGGTGGGCGAAGAGTACGGCAAGTCTCATGTGGTAAACGATACGTACGAACCGCACACAAGCTGCCGATAATTGTACTTTCATGGCTGCGTTTTTGTAGAGATACAGTACCACACCCGGCAGATTCACAACCGGTTATATTACCGGCACCCAATTGCAGGTTATCGTGTACCATCCCTGCTATATGTAGTAGTGTACCTTCAACCTTCACATACGATCAATGCAGTACATGTGTTCTGACGAAAGAGAAGTGGGGTTCCAGCCAATATAGGCCTCTGCCCTGTCAAGATAGCTTGCCCCTCGTATTCGAGTGTTCTTACCAAGTGCGACGCAAATCGTTCTCTGCAATATTTAATTCACCTGCAGCACACTCTCAATATCCCCGCTAGATAATTTCACGCATGATTTGCGTTTCGACGCTCATGCGCCCGCAGGACACATGTCAGATGCACGGGAAGAGGAACGTAGACGTGCTTTCAAGGGCGGGCACATCTATTAATTCCAACGCGTTGCGCTTTAATAAAGGGGCAGGCCCCGCTGCAACACTGTACGTACTGCGACCGCGCTCGTCGGTTATTTTGACAACACGTATTTCCCCCCTCTCTCGTGTGTTGGGACCTCCCCCGTCTTCCCCTTGTTCCCACTTCTTAGATGCTGGGACTTGGGTGGAGATACAATTGCGGCCGCCTTCTCCGACTCCGGAGAGCAATCGGCATCGGTACAGTAGACTCTGCGGACAGGGGTGAAGCGGACAGAAGGCAGCTTCCGAATGCATGCCGCCCAATACTCCTAAAATGCATGGTGTGAGCAGCCTAAGTGAACGGTGTGAGGAACCTAAGTGTGTGGTGTGAGTACGGTGTGAGGAGCCAGCGGCGCTTTGGTTGGCCTTCCCCGCGTGAACATGATTAGCCACGAAAAAAGTAAAAACACCCAGTTTTTTTCCGGTCAAGGCCCGCATGTCCAGGGTGTGGAGGCGTGCTTGGAGGGACGACCAGTCTTCCTCCTTACACTAGGGGTGCGTTCTTGGGCGGTGTTGCTTTGTTTACTGACAGCTGACGGCGCGGTGGGCGGCGTGTGTATGTCGGCGCACGTTCATTCGTCAAACGTTGGGGGGCGAGGGCTGTGGGTACGGTCGGAGGTCTACTCGCTCCCATGGTGTATTGTGCGAGAGAGTGATACGTGTATCGTAAACTATAGCATTACCGATGCGAAATATGTTGTGTCACAGGGTACCTTTCTGCCTTCAAAGGCGCGGGCCGGCGGCACAAGGCCTAACAACTTCATGGAAGAGGATGAGGGCTCATTCTGGGATCTCTGCTCCCTCAATAAATAAAAAAACATACAGCAGTATGTTCCCGGTCTTGAAGTTAAGACGAAGTTGTGCCTTGTTGGTGTATAATCTGGATCATTAACCAAGTCGAATTCGTCACGGGTGTGGTCTTTAATCAAGACGGATTCGTGTCATACGCATTCCGGGGCTTAATCAATACCCTGTTACCTGGTATTGGACATATAATGCATAATCTGAGTACGTTTCTCTGTTCCTTACAGATAAATACGTGTTGCAGCTATCTGGTACGCCTATCACCCCTCCCCTGAAGGTGCAGGAAACCGCTCGGTTACAACAACAAAGCGTTTCGAGGCACTCAACACGACAACGACCTATGTATACATACTGTAGTGGTATCAGTTGCACCTTTCGACCGTATTCCCCGTGTCCCAACAATACACCAGCAACTACTCAGCAAAACATCAGCGAAACATCAGCTATACACATCGGCGTAGTAGCAACCACAAAGAACATAATGTGAGTGAAGCTTGAGCCCATCCTAACAGCACGTGTATATCTGCTGAGTGCATACGCATAAGCTCTATTGACCCCGCTCGGGAGCCCTCGTATTACAGCACAATGTTTGCCTAGCGTATACCCGTCAAGCTAAGCGTCGTCGAAAAGCAAGTCATCCTCCGTCGCCGAACCGCCGTCGGCCGAACCTGTATCGGGCGAGCTTCCACCGAACGACGATTCGTTCTCGGAGTCGTGGTCGCTAAGCGACTGGCCATCAAAGGAATTTCCGTCGAGTGAAAGACTTCCTGACGACTTTCCGTCAAATAAGTACTCATCGAGTGACCCCTCTCCACCGGACTGCAAGTGCTTCGTGTCGGAGGAGTCGTAATTCGAGCCGGACGCCCGACCGCTTGCCGACCCGTCGAACGAATCGCCATCTCCCTGCGGCTGCGTTTGTGTTACATCTAAAACGGGCCGTTCCTTGGGCAGCTCACCAGCCAGCAAGGCTTCCCCGTCAAGCAGCCCATGTCGGGCAGGCACTCCATGCGGGTTCTCCTTTTCCTTGTCGAGCGGTGCAATCAATAGCTTGTCGAGAGGCGTGTCCGCGTCGAGCGCGTCGAGCGCGCCATCCGTAACACCCACCCCCTTGCCCACCACCGAGGATGTCGTTTCCCCTACACCCACAGTGTTTCCCTCAAATTCACCGTACGGTGACTTTTCTTCTGTCAACAGGTTGGCAGGTAGCTCATGGTGGGTTGAACTTCCGTCAGCCTCTGCGCGTTTGGTGACTAGATCTTCGGGTGTGTCTTCGTCATACGGCTTGGTGTCCAGCTCCTGGTGAGCGGAAGGGTACTCCGCAGGCTGTCGGTCGTCAAGGGACCGTCCGTTCGCCGACCCCCCTCCGAGAAGCTCTGGTGGGGGTTGCTGCCCCTCGAGCGGCGCTTCGTCGAAAGCCTCCCTGCTCTTCTTGAACTTCTTTTCGTTCACGCCGCGACGCCCGCCTCCTTCAGAACCGCCACGTTCACCGCCAACAGCAACTATCTCGGCAACTATCTCGGCGGCTATCTCGGCAACTATCTCGGCAACGAGCTTCCGCTGGTCGTCCGCTTCTTGGCGGAGTGCACCTTCCGTGATTGCGTCTTTCTCGTCGAGTATACTCTCCGCGACGTGACCATCGTCGCCATCCGTAATATCAGTGGGACTTTGGTCGCTAGCAGGTGCCCCTTCCGCGAGAGGCGGTACCTCCTTGAGAGAACGTCCGCGCTTGACAAACGAGCCTTCGTCGCTCGGAGCTCGATGTGGTTCATCTTGGGACGAAAGCCTACCGAACGAACCAACGTTTTCGAGCTCTCGTTCGCGTTCGAGGCTCTCCGGGGCACCAATCGCGCCGTCCCGAGCACCCTTCTCCACGTACTCCCACCCTGCGAGAGTCTGCTTGTTGTGTTGAGCGTCGTTGGGCGTTGTTTCGGCGAAAACATCGATGTTCCCGAGCTCACTATCCGTGACGCTGATGCCACCCCCCACAGCATCAAGGCCGCGGGCAAGAGCGGCGGCGCCCTCTTCAAGATGGGACCCCTCTTCTTCCAGCGACTGTCGGCGCTGACTCTCACGTGGTGACAGGTTTTCGTCCGGCGTCTTGTTGTCGGCAATACGCTCGTCTTTGGTATCGGGTCCTCGCCCGCGGTCGTCACTGTTCTTGCCGGCAGGCGTCTCTCCACTGCTAGGTGGGCGCTCGTCAGCCAAGATTTTGTCGCGGCCGACGCTGCTCGGCTCGTCGCCGCGAGAAAATGTGTTATCGACCTTTTCCGTGGCTTCGATATTGTTACTGTATTTGCTGTCTTTGCTGCGCGAACTGGCGAAGCCTTCACCGTCGGCAGAAATTGCCGCGTCGACCGGCGTGTCCTCGCCAACAGGCGTTTGAGCCTCCTTCCCGACAAGACCGGAGTCGCCGATCAATCTTGCTTCCTCGGCGTTTAGCTCCTCGGCGGCACGACCGTGATTCTCCGCACCACTCCCCGCTCCAGTACCTTCGCTTGCCGGCTGGTCAACACGTGACGGGAAATCGTTTACAAGCCCTTCGTCTCGAAGCGATACCAGGCGTGGTCTTTCACCGATGAGGGACTTGTCGAAGGAACCCTGGTTGTACACGACAACGAGACTACCAAGACTCTTCGCACGATGTCCCATACTGCGAGAAGCCGCAGGCCGTGCAAGCGCGTGTTTGCCAAGCGCTAAATCGCCGGTTGATCTTCGTCTATCAAGCCGCCTTTGACGCGGCTTGGCGACGAACGGTGCGGCTGGTTCGAAGGGTTGCTTGCTCCCCAGCGTGCCGTGGCTTCCATCGCCGTGCTCCTTTGCCCAACGGCCCCCGTCGTTGCCAGTAGTTGTCTCGTCATCAAGCTTCCGCTTATTGAACAAGCTTTCGTGGGACGACGACGACGACCCCTTGTTGTCGGCTGATCGCGTGTCGGGTTGCAATAGGCGTTTCATTGAAGTGTCTTGGGAACGGTCGTAGAACGACCCCCGGACCTCAACCTCACCCTGTTGTTCGGCGTGCGTATGCTGCCTCGCGTGAGGGAGGGATTTTCCCGTCGTTTGTTCAGCGTGGCTCTCAGGGCGAGCCATCCGTGCATCGGAGGGCGACCTGGGCGATACTTCGTCAGAACCGGAGACGGCGAGACCCGCGGAGTTTCCCACGTGCCGATGGAGCGCGCCATCATGTTGGTTTTGCCCTGGACCGGGTGGTGGGGGTGGAACAGCAGGAGTATCGTTCGCTATCGCACGTTTGTTTGAAAGGCTCTCGTGTGAACCACGAGAAAAATTGTTGTAGAGCGAGGAGCCGTCCGATGATGACACCACCAAAGCGGGCGATTTCCTGCCCCCGGCCACACCGCCCAAACGTGACCTCGAACTTGAGCGTTGTTGCGCACTTGATGACCCTGAGGGCACCTTCAAAGCGGGTGCGCCCCCTGCTGCTCTCGCGTGCAGGGCCTCCGCCGTCTCGTTTTGCTCGAGAGACCCCAATGACCACGTCTCGTCCGAGTTGCTACCATCGGACAGCAGCACATCGTATAGAGACGAACCGCCTGCTGACTGCGGTACGGACACCTGTCCATCCTCGTCGGCCGAGCAACGTTTTCCCTCCTTGCTTTCGCGGTGAAGGGACAGCTCACTTTCCACCTTCCCCGCCGAGAGGTTCCCGCACGAAGGGGAAGGTGTGCTGCGAATATTTGCGTGAGCGGCGACGGACCCGCCCGGACGAGCCTCCGCGCTTGACGCCGTGCCGGTTTTGCCGTACTCGATCCAAAGGTGCTCGAACACGTGACCATTGCGATGGCCGCGCGCCTTGTGTATAACCTTGTCCCACGCCTGAAACACGGAGCCGTTTTCGCCCGATTGATTCCATTCTCTCCAGCTCGAGGCACCACCGCCTCGAGTGGGTCTTGCTTCCCGACGGTCACTCCAGCTATCACTACGACCAAGCACGCCGTCCGCGTCCACGACATGGTCGTTACCCCGCAGGGTGTCAGACGAATTTCGACAAGAAAGTGCCTCTTCTGCTCCTTCGTGGTGACTACCGGCAGCCCGTGACCGTCTATACCCATGGCTACGGTGCTGCCGTCCTTCTCGCGGAGGCGCGGGATTTCCAATCCCATCTGCCCGCTTTGGCACAAGGGTGTGACCCCATGGCACAAACACATACTCGTATGAACCACGAGCACTGACAACCTTGAAGTCATTCTCGTAACAGTTGCCGATTTCTTCGACAACGTTACCCTGATAGTGGTCTTGGGCCGAGGCGGGCGTCTGGAACGCTCGCTGTTTTTCGACCGACTTTCTTTCGGGTCTTCGGACGGTAGAGCTCGTGCGTCCGTCATCACCAACCCACGCACTAGGTGGTGAGTTTCCTCTGCCACGAGACGGCGAGGAGGTTCCTGGCTCATGGCTACCTCTTTCCCAATGCCCTCCCTTAAGCCTGCCTTCCCCTGCCATGAAACCATCACTGGTGTAACACGGGTTCTCAACTGTTTCCCTGCTGTGGCGTTCTGACGTAGGAAAACGCGAGGAGCCCTGGCTGTGTAAAACGTCACCCTCCCTTCCACGTACCGTCGCCGCCGCCACCTCTATCCTTCGATGTTCAATTGGATGTTTTAGCAGCGGTGGGTGCGAAGTAGCCGTCGGACGACGTGGCGAAGACTGTGGACGCTGCAAAGTCGCCGCCATGTTTCCCCCAACAATGCGCCGGCGCGGACAGTCCCTCATCGCCCCCGCCGATGCTGGTCTGTCTGTCGAAAGATACGAAGCGCCGGGCATCACCGTCGCACGCTCTCTCTCCGGTACATCCCTCTCGTATGTGGTGCGTTGGACGTGTTGACGATTTCGCATATCTCTACCTCCGCGTTCCCCACTCCCGTTTCTCCTTCTGCGAGCGATTCCGTCGGCGGAAGAATGGCCAGCAGTCGTCTCCTCGGCAGAGTGCTCGACCCAGCCTGATCGCTCATTTCTTCCTTGGGGACAATGCGCTCCAAACCCACGCCGCGTGGTGGAGTGTTCGCCAGGCGTGTCTCGCGCAACGTGTGTCAACGGCGCCGTCGATGGACGCCTTTTCCGCTTCCTGCGCTGCACAACCCTCGCTTGTGTCTTCGGAGACCCATCGCCTGCTATTCCGGTAGCCACCGCCTTCCAGCACATGTTTCCCAAATTCGATGCCCTCATGAGTCGCTTGACCTCTGCGAGTTGTGCCTCTAGCTCCACCCTCTCGGTAGCGAGCCTCTGCAGCTCTAAAGCGCGGGCTCGTTGCGCCGCGGGAGGGGCTTCTGGCGTGGCGCGTTGGCGACGGACACCTCTCGACGGCGAGCGGGTTTGCTCCATTGATGCAGGTTCCCTCCTGTGCGTCACCGGCGACCCTGCCAAAGCGTGTCTGTCCGTGCTCCCCCACCCCCGCTCTTCGCGTGCTCCGTATGCGACGTCCACGGTAGGTTCGTCTGGAGTTCGGACCTCTGCGAGAGTCCGACAAAAACAAATTGGGTTTAGAACGCAATCGCTGTACAGTGCATGCCAATAGATACCTGTACTTGTGAGTGTGTGAGCGTGGTGAATTATACGGTATTGTTATTCGTCTTGTCGGACGAAGGAAAAATAAAACGGCCCCTGTCGAAGTAGGCCGGTTGGAGAGAGTTGGACAATCGCCGAGGGCAAGCTGATTGGGAGCACCTATACAGCTTGCTGCTACTTCGTCTCGGCGTACCTTCGTCCCGCCAGACAGCACGCGCGCTAGCCGGACGAGAGAAACGGTTGCGAGGGCCGCTACGCCTAGTGGGCGGTCGCACAGGCAACCTTCGGGATTGCGCCGCCCCGTACCCGGCCTCTCCCCTGGGGCTCATTTTTCCGTGGTGGTGGGATGACGCAGACACCGCCTGCGATTCACGAGTCAGTGGAAGTTACGCGCTCGGTTGATGGAAAAAGACGAAGAGTTTTTGCGTCGGCGCAGAACAACTGCTTACATCGCAAGCTGAAGCTCGAGGTATGGCGGTCCGTGGGTCGGGAACACTGCGCTGATTACTTCCGAGTAATCTAGCCGACTGGTCAATTCGATGAAATGCTACAATCCGATATTTACTCTAGACAGGAAGGTTCAGGGTAGATGCCGTGCCGTTATCCAATGCAACCGACAAAAGGCCAGCGATCAAAATCGGAGAAGCCCCTGGATCTTGGGTACTTATAAGCGTGGCTGAAACTTGGCAAAACATCTCGCTACAACTTGGCGGTCCGAAACACCAAAAGACAAGGTACGCGCACCTGCCCCCCAAAACTTTCATCTTGCAAAGGCCAAGGTAGAGGGTGACGCTGATCTTCTACGGCCGTGCATCGTCGTGGCTCCGCAGCCGGTCCACGCATCTCGCTCCAGCGTGGCCAAGAGCCGCGCGGCGAAGTAGACCCCGCGCGCTTCGGGGATCGGGGCCTACAGCTACCGCTTGCGGCGATGCCTGGGTTATGGCTGTATACACGAACAGCCCGCTCGGTAGCTGTCTGGCGGTTCTCTTTCCGAGGGGTGGTGGTTGGATATCTCAGCGGCTCCGTAGCGGCTGCTGTTGTTGTTGTCGCAGAGGACGGCCTCTTCAAACCTGAGACGGAGCGCGACAACCGCGGGCTGCTGCGCGAGTTTCTCGACGGAGGCACCACCAGCGACGCGCTCCTCGTCGCTCGTGGCGGGGATCTTCCGTGCGTTTTACGTTCGGCGTCTTCGGTTGTCACATTCACCGTAAGGCCGGGGCACGAGCTGGCGTTGCTGTCACCGCGCTGTCGGCGCTGTCGGCGGTCTCGCTCGTCGAGGTCCGCGAGGTGCGCAGCCCGGCGGCCCTGAGCTCCCTTCGCCCTCGTGGCACGGGCAAGCGAGGAGTCCTGCTGGAATCTCCCGGCGATGGACCTGGGGCAAGGGGCAATGGGTGTTCGTACGTGAGAAGGAGCGGATGATGCCTCGTGCGTGGTATGGAACGCCTGAAATTATTTTTGACATGTCTCAACGCAAGCAACATGCATGTTCAGTTAAAGTATACTGGGCGTACAAAGAAGAGCGTGTCGAGTGAGGGTGGTAAAGGCCTGATCTGGTCGCTATTACCACTACCCCCATTGTTGAAGGTGTAAAGGTACAAACGTAGCTCGTGATGGGCGATACCTGCCTATAAGTACGCATTCGCAAGCGCAGCAGCAGTAGTACCACTGCGCATGTTTATACGCAGTCTAGAAGTTTTCATTCCACACACATAAGTTGCAAAACATACCGCTAAGCCAACTAAGGAGACTTTGTGGAGCACGCGAGGCACGCGAGTATGTGCCCACGGGTTACTATTTTGGCGCCGTCCTATTTGAGACACGAGTGGCACAGATCGCGCTACGACCATAATTTAACTAATTTTGGGAGCTATATACCATTTGGTGGTCTCTTTGTTGTGGCACGTGTTGCCGTAATAAACCCCAAGTACAACACAGTGTTGTATTCACGCGTAGCTCTTGCGTGACACATATACGAGGTGCAATAGGGCCGTGCGGAAAGTGCCCACTCTCAAGTGTCGGGGAGGCATGCACATGGCGTTTGAGTGGTCACATTTTAGTAATACAAACCAAGGCGCTTTTTGCTGAACTCGATGCGCGATATGATAGAAGGAATAAGGCGTTAACCGGGGTTGACAACGTCTGGGGGAAGGCTGTCAATGTCTTGTGACCTCGGGTCAGAGAATTGGCACTGAAGTAAAAAATAAGAACATTTATCACACGCATGAACTGCACAGCAGTGGATACTGGAGATATTTGTTGATACTACTTCGTATATCATACCTGAAAAAAGGTAGAGTTGGATTACAGCGCTGGCTCTATAGCACGTACTAAAACAGGAGCTACTAGGAATGGCTCTAAATTGCTTTTGCGCTCGCCGTTTACATCGAGTTTTCGTATAATAGCACAAAACACGAAATAACATTAACATTTCGTAGCAACATTTACTTCCTACAACTGCTGTAGTATAAAACATTTGTATTTATTTTGCAACCTTGGGATAGCTATTATATATACCCTTGGGTACGATTCGTTTTGCTTTGTTGTCGTGAGCCCATTATTCGTCATTCCATATCCGTGTACTCGTACGCTTTATCAAAGCGCCCCGCCGGATCTTTCAGGAGTGGGATTGTCCACCATTGCGCGTTTTTGCGGGCTAGAAAGCAAGCACTTCCTGTCGGAATAAAGGTACGGGCGTGAATCCAACCCAACCCCT
This sequence comes from Saccharina japonica, assembly GCA_008828725.1. Taxonomy (NCBI): domain Eukaryota; class Phaeophyceae; order Laminariales; family Laminariaceae; genus Saccharina; species Saccharina japonica. The sequence goes on from MEHQ01001469.1 coordinate 143,045, forward strand.
TGACCCCAGCCATGAACCTAGCTCTAATCCCAACCCGGAGCCAATACGGTCCAGAAACGCGGCTGCGCCGCTTTCGCGTTGAGCTTGGAACATTGCCGAACGGTGGACTACGATTCGCCTTCGTGGCCAGCAAGAAGCAATAAAACAACTCGGAATTTTCAGGCCGGGCACGTTGCAGTAGCTAACTACCTGTTTTTTTGTGGTCACGCAGAGCACAGAATCTGCAATCCGATACAGAACAACGAGTGCGCGCGCAATGTACCCAAATACTACGAATCGAGTGCATGCATTAATCACATGGAACGGATCATCAATTGGTCGTTGGTGGTTGGTACGCCCAGCCGTAGAAGAGTTTTACGATTGATTGTAGACCTTCTTACATAGCGTAAAGTGCTAGGAATATTCTTCATTTTGGGAAACGACACTCCTCCTTTGTGGGTGAACACACTTGGTGTTGCGTTGCAACCTCATTCCACCCAAAACCTGATCCCACTCGGACCTGAGTCCTCCAAGCTGACCCTGGGTACACAATTACCAGGTGGAGAGCTCCGCTCGGTACACCTACTGATATCTCTCGCGATGCATTTATCACTTTCTACCAGGTACGTACGACATACTTCTAACGCCTTCTATATACTGTTTTACTACTACAGCAGTAGTAGGGTCGAGGCTGGACTTCTTACTGGAAAAAATGGGTGCGTTTCACTGGCTGTTGGTAGATTTCGCGTCCGCAGTTTTCTCTCGTAATTTAGGCGACAGCTGTTCCAGCTGTAACACGGCGGGCTTTCACTTTATCGGCGTTTTCGTAACCGTTAAAAATGCGATTCCAGTGGTAGGTACCCCGATTTAAGAGGGCCCCGGGACAAGCCGAAACAAGCGCTCTTAACCCCTTAAGAACTGGTCCCACATATTTGGGGACAAACTACTTGGAATTACTGTGGGATATTTGTTGCAGTTATTAATGGGTTACCGGTAACTACCCATCATTGCTCTTGTGTACGACTACTATTAGGGGCTTGGAAGGCCGGTAATTACCTCAATATAGGAAATTGGTCCGTTTTCGTATTTCTTGGATGGCATTCGTATTCGGGGTAATTCTAAGAATGGAAGGATAAATGATGCCCTTCCGGGCCAGCCAGATGCCGACACGGCTCCGGGAATAAATAAACTACTTTTCTCCTACGCTTGATTCTACTGTACGCAAAAGTGAGTAACACCCAGGACATGCTCAATAGACAGACCTGCACAAGGGGATACTCCGTGTCTCACCCAGATCCTAGAACAATATGGCGTCGTCGGCAAACTTATCTGTGGTGGGGCAATGTATATATATATATACATATATATATATGGCTTTTAGTACGCGCGATCGAAGTATCACACTCAGCCTGCAAATATGAGTTTCGACGAAATCCTCGATCTCACAGCTGTTTTTTTTTTAAATTTTATAAAGATAGCTTTTACTATATATATAGGCGGGACATACATGCCGATTTGACCACTCTTAAATTCCGAATGCTCTTATCTCGGGCGCTCCTAAATCGGGGTACCCACTGAAATATGATTATAAACTAACCAGCTGTGTTACTGAGTCTGCAGCGGACTTGATTACGCTACGTGCAGCAGAAATTTTACAATCCGAGGAGACATCGTCCAGAAAGCCCGTGCCGATTGTTTACTCCCGCACCCATGCCGATTTAATCCCGTCACGCACGGAGATTATCGGCACTAAAAGTCTCTACGCAGTTCATAAAAAAAAAATGCACGTGCTGCCGACGGCGCTGAAACTAATAGGTGTGAACATCCCTTGAGGTTTTCGCGAACCGATCGGTATCTTCACAATCGTCAAAATCGTTATATCTATTCAATCGAGATATGTCGCGCTGACATGATCCCCCTTACGCACAACGGCAAGATGTTACGATTATAGATAGTGGTAGAGGTTAAGACGGAAGTACTGTAATTGACAAAAGGAGTTAAGAATTCGTGCATATATTAGGTTTTCCTATTTTTTCTGCAGTAGTACGAGTTTCTCCTGTCGGTTTTCTTCTTCTGGGGAATGCTTACGATTAGTGATCAACGATGAAGCTCATCATATCATGTTGCCGCACATTTTCGGGTGGCAAACGAAGAATAGTACGAGTATACCCAAGGTCCTGGTTTTGGGAAACCCTTGCTTCGATTTTCGACCGTGAAGGTTTGACACGTGATACGGAGCGCTTTCGTCCAGGCATTTAAACGGGGGTCACAATTATTTACTCGTTTGTTAACGTAAACTTCGATCAAATCCTAATCCTCGACTGAGTTTTGATCGAAACCAACCGTCATAACCCCCCCCCGCTGGTGCTCCGTCTCGAAAGGGGTGCATGGTCAGTGGTCAAATGGCTAAGGCGAGCAACAAATAAGTACGCCTCCCCCCCCCCGACAACCACCACCACCCCGAATAGTCCACGCTTGAAGAATAGGGTTACACTTTAAACTACCTCTACACAATTGTTCGGCTCGGAATTCCCAAAAATGGACCACTCTACGAGTAGGTTGGATCAGCTCGAAATAAATGTTTTTAGTTTTTGCGGCCCACTCTTTGGGTGGACCAGACCAGCACATGGCGACCCCCGATTTTTACATAAGGTTTTATTATTTTTATGTTTGTCTCAGCCCGGCTTTCTTAGGGCTCGTTTTATTATTTTCTTGGTATTTGGGTGTCCTGTACGTAGTATGCTCTGATACAACAGACACACTGCTGCTGCCGCTGCTGCTGTTTCTGCTGTGCAGTTTGCGATAAGACTGGGTGAGACACAGAGTATCCTACCAGTTACAAGTTCCTATTTTTGCGTACGGTACTGTAGTACGTACGCGGACTCGAGTCCATACCTTGTATCGGTACTGGCAGCTCTTGTGAATCGATTCTTTTTTACGATGTACCAAAGGTATCAGTACTGAGAGGGCAATACTCCCAACATATAGATTCCGAAGCCAGGCACAGAACGGTCTGTCTTCCAATACGAGAGCTTCCGACTTGAACCAGAGTCTCAACAAAATGGTCGATGGCCCACACCAACTGTTCAGTACAGTATTGTATGTATTCTCATTCCGATCATCAGCTTCCCGGTCGATCGGGGTTTGGGTTGGACCAACAAACTGGAGGTACTCGTATACTGCGAGTACGGCGAGTACTCTTCTCGCAGTATTTCGGGGTTCTGCAATTCGGTTGCTGTCTGTTCTCCCAAGTATTTCCGGGTTTGATAAGGAAGAATGCTGCCGGTACTCGCGTCGTTTTGGCGGGTATTTTAAGTGCTGTGGTAGCATTTTGGCCGTTATGAGTTATTAATACTACTTACAGTACTCGCACGGATACTGCCGGTACTGGCAGTACATTTTGGCCGTTAATACTATCATACAGCCAGTATACTTGCAGTACTTTTATAGGCGAATCCCCTACCCCCAATACTCTCAGTATCCCAGTACACTCGGAGTACGAAGTATACTGGGAGCATCTATCTGTGCATTTCTTCCCCGTTCAAGCTCGCCCAAGTATATACGCTCACCGCTCACCTTGTGAAATTCCGCTTCCTCCCATTAGACTCTTCCAGCATCTCGTACAGCAACGCCGAGTTTCCACATATCATGCGACGAAGAACTCACTACGAGTAACTCGTACGAAGTACGGTGCAAGAATCGTCACAGCACCCCCCCGTGCGTCCTTATGGTAGTGCTCCCCGCCTGTTCGTATTTATTTATGTCTCGTACCACAACCCAAAACTCAAATGTTGTTGGGCGGAGGCCAGTTGGTCGGCCGCTCAAGGCGGCAATCTAGGTGTGGTATACACGATCACCCTCCTCGCCAGATCTACTCTCGGAGCATTGACACCAGCACTACTACGTACTGCTGCTGAACTATCACCAGATTATATTGCCGTCACAATGACATCAAACAACGCTCATACATGTGGCGTTTGGCGAACGCCACATGTACCTTGAAGCTCCGAGCGCGACACTAGTTTCCTTTGCAGCCAGTTCCCCGACAGATTGCCTCTACAGGAACACTACTACTACTACTACCAAACTACTTCGGGCACAGATAAGGTACAGCGCATGGCATTGCACGGGGATGTATATGCAGCACACGGGCAGTGGTGATGAGCACTGATGTTTGCTGCTGTGGTGAGAACTGAGAACAACGACGGTGCCAAAAAATGCGGCGCAATCCTGGAATTTTCTGTCCTCGACTTTATTTTTTAGTGGTTTCGCGCGCAGGCTGCAGGCTGCTGGAGGCGAGTGGTCGTACGTATAGTAGCAGTACAGCAGTACAGCAGGCAGCAGGTACGGTCGCTTTATACATTTTGTTTCATTTTTTTCGAGAGAAAAGCTTCTTTGGGTTCCGCAGACGCCAAGAAGATACATAGTTTCGACCTGCGCTTTGGGTTTTTCCTCGTAAGTTTCGCGCGGTGGTGCGGTTGGTACATGACGATTGTACGTACGCGAGTCGCAGTGCTCATTCGTGCTGTGATGCTGTGATGCTGTGATGTGGTGCTCGTTTTGTGTTTTGTCGTACACTCATCTTCTTTGTGCGATTTTCGAATATACTTTTTTTTTTATGCCCGTAGCCCGTAGTCTTAACTCTAGACTACCATCAGTCATAATAACTTCTGTATCCATGTACGACTGAGACATGCGTTTTGCCACATATGACACATGCCACTACTATATTCCTATTGCACCACGACCTAGGCTACCGATATAGACTGCCCTACTGGGCACGAGTACGTACTCGTATCATATGCATCCGGAGAAATGTGTGTGGGTCTACATGTGGTTCTATGATATCGTATACTCGAACGTGAAAAATGAGTGGATGATCATGATTGGATGATGAGTGGATATGGAAGGCGCCACACGAGTCGGGAGTCGGGAGTCGGGAGTCGAGAATCGAGAACCCAGCAGGAGCCAGTTAAATTTGACGGTTTCAAATTTTCTCGTTCGAGTTTTTTTTGTCCTTGTTATTTCCATTTTCCATTCCATTTCCCCGCTGTTTTTGCACCGCTTTTTATCTTTTATAGTCCCGCGCGCGCCGTTCCCCCCGTCCCAGTTTTTAGTCTTCGTTGTCCCGCCCAGTCGAGCCTGCGCCGTTGGAGTCTCCATTCCACGCCGACGACAGCCGACCGCCAGCCACCTCGACCGCTAGGTAAAGGCTTGTCGCGTGTTTCGCTCTCGTGCGGCTGAAGCCTCTGGTCAGCGCAGCGACAGCAGCTTTTCGAAGGAACGTTTTTAATTGTTCGAATCACGCACCCAGAAGGCAGCAGGGTCCCCCTTCTCGCTGTTGTGTGCTGCGTCTCGCGTGTCGAGTTTGGTCCTAGTCCCTGAGAGCACCGTCCCGACTCCCAGCAGTCGCGATCAGAGGTCGTTCTCCCTCGGTCATCTCGGGCGGTTGCGCCCTGCTCGGTGGCTCATAGGAGAGAGCGAGCCGCGATCTGGACTTTTTCCTTGCCGAAAGCATCGCAAGCAGCATGGGATCAGATGGGACTGCCAGTCCTACAGAGCGAGACGGCTCTAACGCCAAGAAGCGTTTCAGCCAGACAGACGCAGCGAACTTGGAAGCCTTAACCAACCTCGAGGCGGGAGTGCTGAAGCTGGAGAGGGAGGGACTCGTCTGCGCGGGTGGTCCGTACTCGCCCGGAGGAAACGAGATCGAGGCTAGGATGCCGCTGCGGTCGCGCTTGCAAGAGCTGGCGACGTTTGTTGCCTGGTTCGCTCTCATCGCTTCTTGCACGATGCAGTACCCGATGGTCTGGGTGGCCTTTTGGAATCACATCGAGGCGCTGCGAGTTCACATGTACTCGTTCCACCGGAGAAGCTTCTCGCTGCCACTGTGGGGGCTGTGGGTGGCTCTCCTCCTGGGCTACCGCCGTATGATCTATCGCCGAATCACTCCGGACTTGGGCGCGCTCTTTCTCCACACAGAGGTCTTCGCTTGTGTGGTGCTGTGCATGACCGGTGAGTAGTCTGTAGTCTATACGTGCAAGCAGAGGAAATGTCACCAACTTTTGTTATCCCCGTCATCTGTCATGCCGTCTCGAAAGCAGTGCCTGATGCTGACTGCATCTCTGCTTCTGCGTGGATAGATTATAGACAGATGCAGGTCAGGACAGCAAGCGTGACTACCGTGACACGCACCCCACGCTCGTGTTCGGGAGATAGACATGGAGCAGCACCCTCTCCTCCTCCTTGTCCCTCTTTCTCGATCGAATAATTTTTTTTTCGTAATATGTAGCTTGCTTGACGAAAAGATGGGTATCCTATAATGTACTCGCAGAGTGCTGTTCCTCTTCTTGTCTCTTCTTTGTTGTGTTGCGACTTCCCTGGACTGGTCTTCGTCTTTGCTTGTCTGTTCTCTCAATGCAGAAGCTTTATTGTTAACGGCTTCGTCTCAGTCGAAGGATTTTTCCTGAGTCGAGAGTATAACCTCACGGCCCGATGACCCGGGTAGCGACGCCTATTAATAGCGTGATCTTGCGATCCTTCTATTTCGCCAGGGTCGTTGTTGTGTTCCTTTGTTGAAGGAGTCGTGCACTGAATTCCTGGCAGTAGTAGTTGTCGGCGTCAAGTTGCGCTCTGGTTTCGGTCGCGCGACATATCGTATTATTTGTTGCCCTCTTTTCTATTCTATGAATATGCGCTGCAACCGAGTTCAACTGCAATTTTGGATTTTACGACGATACTTCTTTTGGTATGCATGATACAACAGCACAACAGCCGTATATTTTGGTCCATACGAGGGGCAGCAGCTGGATACGGTTGTGAGTTTTTCCCGCGCAGCCTCTCTTTGTCTCTCTCGTTGCCGTTTCGATGGTTTCATCCGCCATGCCACGCATCAGACGCACATGTCATGTAATCGTTGATCTCTTACCCCCCTGTTGCTACTGCTGCCGCTGCTGCTGCTGCTGTGCGTTGACCCTGCTCGAGTGTATACCTACCTGCGTTCGCCTGAGCATATGCACGTATCTGTTCCTTTTTAAAACGCGGCGCGAATATATTCCTGCATCCTGCACAACACGATTAATAATACGTACCAGGGTTATATCATACCAGGTATATAATACGAAGTGTACTCGTACCAGTATTAATACGAGTACGAGTACTCCGAACTTCCAAGTTATTCTGTGCTCGTATTGTATACCAGGTACATCAGTACCAGTCCAAGTAAAACAGACCACCGTGACCTGCCGTGACTGCCGTATTTTCAGTGGCGGAAATACCGTGGAAATACCGTGCTTTCGTGCGTTCACCGCCTTCCACCTCCCGCCTTCCGCATCATCTCGTATCGTTCTTTAGTTACACCATGTTCCAGGGGGGTATATGCTACAGGCACACCCCACACCCCACCAATCACCAATCACCGCCGTGTCCTCCGTTCTGCTTTTGGCTTTCCTAAACTAAAAGCCTTCTATTTTGGACTCATACAGCAGTACTGGAGATTGTTACGAGTATTGTGTAATAAAAGACCAGCCTCTCGAGTTTTCTCGTATTTTTATACTTTTAATTGCTGACTACTCTGTATCGCATGTTGTCGTGTTTCGTCTATTATCACGTTTCTTCCCCCCTGCAAACAGTGACGGTCAACTTTGCCACCTTCGTGCACACCCCTGGAGAGCCGCTGTTCGACATCGGCTTCCTGGTCATCCCCGAGCAGGAGCTCAACTCGCCATGGCGGCCTGTCAGCGACACGTTGACGGCGCTCCTGCCGGGCATCGCGCTCCTGAGGAGCCTGTTCATGGACCGCAAGCAGCGCGTGACTCTGATAACCTCCTGGTTCCGGCTCGTGTCGATCGTGTACATGCTGCGGTGTCTGACGATCGGGTTGACGTCGATGCCTGGGCCGGCCCCGCACTGCCGGGATAAGGTGCTCTACAACCCGCCGACCAACTGGCACGAGATCGCGACGAGAATGGGCGTCATGTGAGTCGAGTCAGCTTTCGTTTGTGCTTCTTTTTTCTTAAATGTGTTTTTTTTTGTTTTCTTGTTTCGGAAATTGTTCTTCTCTTCTGTGTTGTGTGTTGTATTTGTTCCTTGCACTTGGCTTGCTGGGTGTGTCTCGTGTGTTGTGTGTTCTGTACTGCTGTGCCAGGTGTAAGACACGAGTATGTACGAGTATTGGCGTGTCTGTTCTCTTATTATCGTGTCAAGTCTGGTATACGACGCGATTTGCTTGTCGACAGCAGTAGTGAAGAGGGCACGAGCCGCGCGAGTTACCGCTGGTCGGTCGGGCTGCTGTCGGTTGGTGCCGGCATCGTAGTCGCTTTCGCGTGCCGCTCTGCTCTGCTTTGCCTTGGAGGCGGGTCGACGGACTGCTGCTTCTGCTGCTGCTGCTGCTGCTTCGATTTTGATATCTTGAATGATTCTATACCTGGTATAATACGTATCTTGTCGTTGATACGTTGGCACGCTGCCGCTCATTACAGAGCAGATAACAGAGTAGAACCAAACTGATGTCGCTTACGTGTACCTGGTAGTTTTGTAGTCGGTGCCTCTGCTGTGCTCGTGCTACCAGTTCTTGCCCTTACGATCTCCACCCGAGTTATTCGGGGGTTGAAGGTTCTCCGTGAGCTGCTGACGACCCCCGATTTTCGTCAACGTGCGTTTTTTTTCTTGGGGGTGCTTCCTGATGTATGATGTATGATATGATATGATATGATAAGATATACTTCCACAAGGACCGCGATAAGTAGGAAGTGCCGGTGGTGATTTGTAATTTGTTCTATTTGAGCGTTCTGTCGGTGTTGAACATGGAGGCGGCATGCTTCCTGTTGTAAGACGTATCATATGATACCAGTATATACCTGGTACACCACACAGCAGTAGGTGCAAGTGAAAAAGCCTTGTTGAGCGGTTCCTGCTGATCTGTAAGACGTGCACGCCATTGGTGGTTTGCGCTCAAAGACAGGCTTCCATTTGCACTTTTCGTATTTCTGCGAATGGTACAGTACTCGTGCCATGCATGGCCGTAGTCGGTAGGGGGGAGGTGGGTGTACTCATGTCGTGCACGGCCGTAGTCGTTTGACCATAGACCCTCACATCCCTACAATACCGGGACGGAGCACGTTGGGTTTTCACCAACCAGGCGGTACGGGGGGGAGGGGTGGGGTAAACCATAATAGAACACACGAGACATTGTTGTCGCCACCCCTCTCGCCCACTCACTCTCCTCACCCACCCTCCGACCACCTCTGCTTGCTCCATTTTTCCGTACGATGCGACACGACAACAGGGTTGGAGATTTCAGCTCTTGCGGAGACTTGCTGTTCTCCGGCCACGCTGCTTTCACGACGTTGACGATGTTGGTTTTCGTAAAGTCTTGGAGGGGACACGCGACGTACCGCGTGTGGAAGGTGCTTGGGGTGGTGTACCTGCTGACGATGTGCACGCTGGCGATAGCGGGGCGAAAACACTACACGGTGAGTTATTTTTGTTGAGAGTCGGCGGTGGGGCGAATTAACTCGCAACGGTTTTGGATCCAATGATACGATTGGTCGTTGGGTTGGGTTTGTATGGTACCTGCTGTGGGCTCATGGCCTCGTTTGAAGGTCGTCGGAGTGGAGTCGCAGCAGGCGGCTTTGCATCCAATGATGGGGTTGGGATTTGGGTTTGTATGATGTCTTACGTCCTGTAGGCGTTTGGCGTCGTCGAAGGTAACTTTTGTTACGTTGTTACGGCATCTCGGCTCTTCGCTGTGTTTTTTAGTGCATTGATCGATGGGTGGAAGGGTTTCTGCACACGAAACTCGACGCATCGAGTTCATACGCGTTGTAGACGTAAACGATCGGAGGCACACACTCTCGCCACCAAGTACGCGACAGTGATTTCGCGCGCTTGCAGAGTGAGTGGGTGGGCGGTTGGGGGGGGGGGGGGTTGGCGAATGGATGGGTGGGTGGTTGGAGGGTGGGTACGGGTGAGGCGGGTGGGGGGGTATAGTGGTGGGTGGGTGGGTTGGGTGGTGGCGGGTGGGCGCGAAGGTGGATGGGGTGGGGTAGCGGTGGTGAGTGATTGTAGTGCTGGGTGGGGCGGTGGACGCGGTGGTGGGTGGGTGGGTGGGTTGTAGCCGAGGGACACCGACGAGGCTGGTTGGTGCTGAGGAACACCGACGACGAGGCAGAGCTTCGGGGTACAGCAGTGTGAAAACGTGTATAGCTGCATGTTCCTGCCGAGAAGTCGTTGCCGTCAGCGTTGCCGTACTGCTTGCTGTGTGTCGGTGTCGGTGTCAGTGACATTACTCCAATGGGCCTTACTGGCAAAGGGGGCAAGGTCTGGGGCATGCCGTTGGCGTGGCCGTCGTCACAGCTATATTTGGCCGTTACCTTTCGCCCTGGACGCAGATGGCAAATCGATGACTTTGTGTCGCCGTTTCCCTTGGCTTGCATGACCGGGACAGAGTGATAATTCCGTACAAATGTGGCCTTTTCCGGTCTACCCTGAGCCTTCCGGTTTCCCCCGGTTGATGGAAGGCGGCTTCAGTGGGAGAGGGCAGGCTAGACGGGTGGGGGCGGGGGGCGGGGAGCTCCCTTCACTAGCCTGCTAGAAACAGCTACGCTCGTAGTTGTCGTGTTCGTGGTTGTTGTCGTAGCCGATACGCTCCCTCAATTGACGGCAGCACGCCTTGTCTTATCCATGTATGTATTAATAGTTGAAAAGTGCTCCCTTGTATTACTTACGTACGTATCATACGTACAAGGTATTTCTTGTTTTGTTGGTATTTTTGCTCACTTCTTCGCTTCTTCCCTTGTCTGTGTCGTGTCATGTCTGCTCCCCCACCCCCCTCCCGCGCCACCATCGTCCCCATCAGGTGGACATTACGCTAGGGATCCTGATCGCGAGCTTAACGTTCTTCCGCTTCGAGAATGGGTGGAGAGCTTCGTTGAATGGGGGGGCGGCTAGCTCCAGCGCGACCGCAGCGGTAAAGGCCGCGTACGATCCGCGCACAGAAAAGAAAAACGCGCCGTGGGTAGTCTGACAGGGTCGGGCCTTTTTTATGGGGACGGTTGTGGTGGTGGTGGTGGTGGTGGTGGTGGGGGTGGGGGTGTTGGTGGCGGTGGTGCTGTTTGAGGAGGTAGAGAGGCGGTCGGGAGGGGGGGGGCGGTTCGGATCCGGTCGGATCGGATTGGATTGGATCGGATCGGAGCGGAACGGAGCGAGAGGGCTGAGAGAGCGCTGGGAGGGGGGGATGGATTGAGATTTTACCCGGAACCCCACTCCACTTGTTTTCTCTTTTTGACTCGTCCGTTCGGTGGTGGATGATGTGAAGGATGAACGGGGGATACCTCCTCCTCCTCTTCCTCCTCCTCTTCGAGAATCTATTTGCCTTTCGCGAGAATGGAGGCCGCCGAAGGGAAAAGTGAGAGCGCGGGGGCGAACGATCCGAGCGTGACCGACGGTCGATCGATCATGTTCCTCCGAAGGATGGTGGGGGGGGAAAGGGGGGACGAAAAAGGGCGGGCGTCTAGTGTGTTAACCTTTTTGTCATCCTGGTTAGGGTCGGATAGAAGAGTTGTTTTTTTCCGCGGTAGGTTGCGGATGGCGGAAATAGTTATATCCCTGAACCCCTGTCTCATTTGCCCCCCCCCCCCCCCCCTCCCGATTCCCCTGTGCTTTTGCGTGGTTAATCAGTGTTTTTTCGTGTTTGGATTGTTTGAGTTGTTTGCTAAGAAGCGTGAACCGTTGTGTACTCTAGCTGTACTGTTCTGTTTTGGCATAGAATCAACCGGGGAGAGAGGGGTTTGGGGCTGCGGTATGGAGGGCAAAAAGTGGGAGGGGTGGGGGTGGGGGAGATGGGGGTGGGGTTATGTATGTTGCCACGCCGTTTGTACTTTTTTTTTTTTCTTTTTTACCAATGGTCCGGGTGTGCAGGTGGGTGGGTGGGTGGGTGGGTGGGGTATACGATATGATAGCGTTATAGGTAACATTTTACGATAGAGTTGCTTGTTTTCATTGTCTTCTGTGTGTTTTCTCCCTTTGTCTTTTGTCTTCTTTTTTTTTCATTCGTGCCGAGAGGCGGGTTTTTTGCGGTGGCTGGCGACTTTGCTTTGGCCGCCGCGATGCCGCGCCGTACGTCGAATGAAGGAGACGGAGCGCGGGGGAAGACATGAAAATAGGAGGCAAGCGCGGCACAAGAGAAAAACAAGAAAATAAATAAAACAAAACACATGTAACAGAGTGCCTCCGAGTGCCGAGCGAAGAGCGCTCCAGACGAATGGAAACGAAACGGGGGGACGCGGAAACCGATAGACGGTATAGTACCGCGGCGCAGGCAGCAACCTGCCTTCGCTCGCCGCAGCCCCCAACCCCCTACGAGTGCGTGCGGGGCGATGTCGTTATGGGGTGGAAGTTTAAAACGTCCGGGCTCGAGATTGACTTGGAACAAATCGAGAAGCGAAGGAGCAGATCGAGGTTCGTAAGGTATTCATGGCCCGTCCCTCGTTGTGTGGGTTAAACCGGGGGAGGGGGTGACGACGAGTAAGTAGGCGTTTTTTTTGTTTTAGGTAGGGAGAGGAAGAGTATATCGGACACATGATGCCGGAACTACCCTCGGGTTGTGTTACCTTTTTTTTTTTTTTTTTTTGGGGGGGGGGGGGGGGGGGGGGGGGGGGGGGGGGGGGGGGGGGGTATTGGCGCGTGCTGTGTTTCATGGTTGGTTTGCGCATGTGAACTCCTTTTCGCGCGTGTTCCTGTGCCGTCTCTTGGGTGTGTCGCTGCTGTTTTCCTCTGGTCGTTACCGTTTCCTTCCTTGACCCTGTTTGGTGGAAGTTTTTCGCCCAGTGTGGTGGATGATCTTTCCGCGAAAGGGTCGAAATAGTGGCCCCTAGAGAATTTATTTTGTGTTTATAGTCATTTATTTTTTGTCCCCCGGTGTACCGCACGCCGCCGCCGCAGGAAGTAGCAGCAGCTGCAGCAGCAGCAGTGGCCGTCTTTCGAAGGAGCAAAAGGGCAGTTGTCTCGGTTCGAGCTTTAATGAAGACTGGATCCCCCCCCCCGTCTGTCTTCTGTTTACAGTTTTCAGCATTTGCCCGAGAGGGAGACAGATTTTTACCAGGTAGATTGCCATCGTATCTCGATCTTGTTCTAGGCGGACAAGGTCTCGTGTCGATTGGCGATTCATGCTGTAAAATGACACAAAGGACGTACGTAGCCAGTCATGTCAGTATTGGTATATGATAACACTGCTACTACTACATACAGCAGGTACAGTAGTAGTGTTAGGCCGTGGTATCGTAGGAACAGGGTTTTTTTTTTTCTCGGCTACAACAACTGGTATATCGATTAAGTTTTGTAAATATCTTGACTCTGTGTGTACTGTTTGCTGTACCCCCAAACGAGGGAGCAAGGAGCAGCAGCAGCAGCAGCAGCAGCAGCAGCACAGTCATTCACCCCTCAACAAGAAGAAGCGCAAGAAGGAGAGTATATGTGCTTTTGACACAATGCTCTCTCTGCTTACGGGGGTAGGAGGGAGCCCCACCCAACAAAAAAAAAGTATGTGCTTTTGATACGATACCTTCGAGGGCGGGGCGGGGCGGGGGAGTGTGTGTGTGGGGGGGTTATCTACCGCGGTGAGAATCAGGCAGAAATAAAAAAAAATGCAAGATTGAAGAAAGGAAGGGGCCGGTGTGACCTGCCCGTCCACAGCTCTTACACCCTCCTCGCCCTCGTTTAATTTATTATTACGCTACTCGGAACCCGGCGTGCGTGGCGCACTTAGGGAGAAGCTCTACTCTATTAATAATCGTGCTTGTTCGCCTGTTCGTCTTGTACTACGGTACGAGACAAAATTTTGGGAATTAAGAATTTCAGGCTGACGTCTTGGCATTTTTTCAAGAATTTACAGCTACTACGTAACGGTACCATATTCATTCGTGCCCAGCTACAGATAGCTCAATTAATAATCGTGCTTTGCTGTTGCTCACCTTTTCTTGTACTGCTATGTACGGTACGCGACATGTATGTGTCAACATTTTGGGAAATACGAATTTCAGGCTGACGTTTTGAATTATTTGTTTAATTAAGTTAAGAAGTTACGTAGAGCTAACCATTTGTGCCGAGCGAGGAACGCCACAGCAGTGTACACACTAAATATTCCTATACACGTACGTATTAGCTTTAACCCATTCAGAACTGAAAAATATCCCACACTAATTCCAAGTAGTTTATCCCCAAATTCGTGGGACCAGATCTATCTATCTACGAGGTATAAGCTCTACGTTGTTGACACATCACAGCCTTGACAATAATAATAAATAATAGGAGATTTATTTACTGTGTGGTGCTGCTGTCGCGTACTGCTGTACTACTACTACTAACTACTACTACTACTACTACTGCTTGGCAGCAACGAACAGCCGATTTTCCTAATTGAGAATTGCCTTTTCTTTCCGATGAGAATGAAAATCGAAAATATTTGTTTTTGAATTAATTGTAAGAGATAGATGTACTTCCCTTACAGTCATTTTTTTCACTGTAAACTATTGTCAATTGTGACCCCCGTCGATGACAAAAAAAGAAAAACGAAATCGGCATCGGCAGTCTCAAGATATCGAGGATCCCAGAAAATCTGTATTAATTATTTATGGGCGAGGGACCTCGCTTATAAAAATTAAATGCAAATTCCCTTAAATCCTTGATTTTTCGAGCCTGTCAAGGCCGGTTTCATTTTTTTTTTCGTGGATCGATACCTACCATCGAGGAACATATTTTCTAGGTTAAATTTTGATCGTGAGCGAAATACAAGTCTTAGACAGTAACAAAGCACTAATTTAAAAATCGATTTTCATTCTCATCGGAAAGAAAGGCAATTAATTCTCAATTAGGAAAATCGGCTGTTAACGGAGCAATCCAACCCCTTTGGGACCCCGAGATAGCGACCAAAACAAAAACAACGTATAACGTTGGTCTTTGCAACCAACCGGACCGCCTATACGACGAGCAGCGTGAGCGCGCATCCAGGAGTACAACAACAACAGTATTATTGTTATGATGGGCGGGGGCCGGGTGGATCATTTATTTATTTGCGCCGCCGTGCCGTACGAATACTTGCTTTTTTTTTGTCACACTCGAGTCTCTCTCGTATACATATAATACGTACACGTTTTTTTTTGTATCATTCCCCCCCAACAATCACATACATACATGCCGCGGCCGTCGCTGTAAACAAACATCATTTTTCAGCGTCAATTTCCCTCTCTGAAGTTAGTGAGGGAAGGATATACATGTGATAATGCGTGAATTCCCCGGTGACAACCGCGGTCTCTGAAACGAATTTATATTCATTCATTCGTATTTCATTGATGATATTAAATTTTCGATTTTTTGTTTTTGTTTTCAATTTTCAACAACAACAGAACGACAACACGAAGAGGGGAAATAAGGGCCGGCCATAATGTGGGCTCACAGCAGCACAGCAGTCAGTGCAGTATACAGGCACTGGTAGCGCTGCATGCACAGCAGTAGCTCCTTCCACGGCCGGCGAGTATACGTAATCGAGCCATTCATATATATGAGGTATACGCAGTGTACGATACTTCATTACTTTACGAGTATGTATAATACGTCGTACTGCTGTAGTTTTTTTTTGCCGTTACAGCAGAGAGAGGGGAAGATTACATCCAACCCCCTGGTTCCAACGTTTGAATTTAAACGGTACGAACTCCCTACCAAACAAAAGTACCACCAGCAGCAGCAGAGAAAAGAGAAACCAGAACAAAGCCCAGCAGCGCAGCAGCACAGTCAGCAGCAACAGTACTGTAGACTTGACATGGACGTTGCTGACGATCAAGATGAGACTGCGGGTGCAGGGTATGCGTGGGAGAAAGGGTTCGAGAGGACGTGGGAAGGGGTGGAGGAGGATGAGCATGGCAACATCAAGTCTCGAGAGGATGTACAGAGGCGCAGCCGGGTTCGCAGACGAGTCGGAGGGTGAGTCTCGCACAACTGCTGTAGCAGCGTACTAGAGAATACTCAGAGAGGCAGACCTAGCAAGGGATACGGACGGAGAAGAGAGAGTGACACACGGTTGACCAACGAACTGGTGAGCAAGTGGTTTTCAGGCCGTAGACCAATACTTTGGTTGCACTCTCTGTGTTCAAGCGCCGCCCAGTTCTCGTAGCAGTAGAGCGGAACAAATGGATACACGCCCGTGGGCCCCCCTGGGGCTACCAATCAACTTCTCCTGTAACCAGTAACCACAGGTAAACAACCCGACCTACGTAATGACCCTGGGGGAGTCAAATAGCAGTGCACTTGACAAACATCTAATAAGGCACCGCATGAAGCTTCGGTATTGCCACGTATTGTACTAGAGGGGCTGAACGAGCAGGCGGGCGTTCAAGCGTTCAAACGCACGGCTTGGTATCATCTACAGCAGCAGTATCATCGCACAAGGTCATGCCGCTGAACAAAATGCGCGCCATGTTCCTGCAAATCTAAATCTGGGCTTATCGGACTTGAGACACCAGGCGACTCCTCCCTGTGCTCCCCGGACCCGCGTTTGTTCGTCGGGGTGGCTCTCTGTACTCGCAGGGCTGCTAATATATATACGCTGCTACATATTTTATGTACGAGTGTTGTATCATACCCTTGGACGGAACATCGAACTTTCGTTGCTACAGCTGTACACCTGTTGTAGTTGCTGCTGTATCGTTTACATTTCCGCTCACACCTCATATCATACGAACTCGTACACGTACGTAACTGGTCTGCAGTTTTGATAGTTGGTGGCACGCCCTGTGCTTTTCTGCTGTCGGGGCGAGGCGGTGACGCGGCGACCCCTGGGGGGGGCTGTCAACATTCATTCCTGAACCAATCAGCTACGAGTATGATATCGTATATGTGCCAGTTCAAGCGAGGGGATAGCAGTTGATGACGTGCTGTCGGTTCTGAAGCGGCCAGCTTCGAGGCTTGAAGTCCGCGTCGCCCCTACCCGAATGTTGTCAACGACGGTTCCGCAGTCAACCACGGGTCAGACGGGACATGCGACTATCAGACTCCACAGCAGGTACGAAGTGTGTCCGACTGGGCCCAGCTTCGACAAAGCGTGGGTGATGCTCCTCACTATTAACAACACTCCTCATTGCATCTTCATTACGAGAAGTTTTGACACCTCGGACAGATCATACAGATCACACAGATCATATAGATCATTCCCACTTACTGATCTAGATCTTTGAAGGCAGCAGATCTATTCCCGATCTTGTATGATCTATCTACACACAATTAGCTCATGTTTCCGGGCGGGACCCATATAACCTGCATGCTCTACGAGTACGTACGATTACGAACCACATGTGTCCTGGAGTGGATCTGTACTACGCAGACCTTACGAACACGCAAGCTCTCACAACGGCAGGTGAGGAACTAAATGATCTACTGAAGACATATAGATAGATAGTCTAGATAAATAGATCATGATCTGTCTGTCCGAGGCCTGGAAGTTTCCCACGGGCGCAGTCGGGGTTGTGAGGTTAGGGGTAAGGGTAGGGTTACGTAGGCTATGCAAACATATATTTTAAGCATTGTTGTCGAAGATGGGTCAATATGTATACAGTCCTCATCAGACCACAGGCAGGTTGGACACCTTAACCCTTTCCGTGCTGGACTCTCATTCCAAGGTAAACTTAAAATCTTACGCTAATTCCCAAGCACATCGTCCCCAAAACGGGCGTGCAGTCCTAAAGCGCTCGTATATACCGTGTAGGCACCTACAATACCGGTAGAAACCTAGAAATACTATCTGTTGTAGTCGCTTTTAACGCTCAAGCCTCGATGGAGACAAGTGCACAAGACACATGCATACCCCCTCTCTTGCCTGTCTCTGTCTGTCTCTGTCTGTCTGTCTGTCTGTCTGTCTGTCTGTCTGTCTGTCTGTCTGTCTGTCTGTCTGTCTGTCTGTTTCTCTCTCTTCCTCTTCTGTCGCTCTCCCCGTGCCTTTCCTCCCTTTCTTCTCTTTCGCTCTCCGTCTGGTTCGCTCGTTTGTGTCACACCCCTTAACCCACCCTCTCTCCTCCCTCCCCTCCCCTCCCTCCGCTCCCTTCCCCTCCCCATCTCGAGAAGAGAGTCGATCAAGCGAGGCATGATCCGCTACCTGTACCTAGCGATAGACCTGTCCAAGACTATGTCCGAGGGGGACATGCGGCCCAGCCGGCTGGCGGTGACGCTCCGCATAGTGCAGAACTTCGTCACCAACTACTTCGACCAGAACCCTCTCAGCCAGCTCGGCATACTCATCACCCGGTGAGTGCGTGGGAAAGCTTGCCAACATTAACATTGCTCAACGTAGGCTGTTCTGGCTGCGGTGGGTGGGTGG
>MEHQ01001469.1:161987-177650 GCA_008828725.1 Saccharina japonica
ACAAAAAACAAATCATGCGTACGTACCAAGAAAAAACACAATTCGTAATGAAGGTGATTTCCCCTATAAGAATCCCTTGAGGCTGGGCCGGCGAGAGCTGTACGGGTGTAGATAAACCTTTGACCCAAGCCTTTGGCCCAAGCTTCCATAAAATGGTTCAAACACACGTGACTTTCAAACCTAACTCTCTACGTACCCTGAACCCCCCGACCGGCTTGGGAAATTTCTCGGAAAGAGGACGTAACGAGGAGTTAGTGTGGACTATCAACCATCTTGTCGAAGTTGGGCAGGCAGGCAGGCAGGCAGACACAGCCGCCGGGGAAGCCCACCCCCCCCCCCCCCCCCCCCCTTGTGCTCCGTCTCGAAAGGGATGCGTGGTCAATGGTCAAATACCTGAGGCAAGCAACAAATGAGTACCCTCTTGCCTCCCCCCCCCCTCTGCCTGCTCCTCCGCCCTCCTCCTCCTTCCCGTCCACCCCCTCCTCCCTCTCGTATGGCACGTTCTGAACGCACGCAGCGAGGGCCGGGCGGAGAAAATCACGGAGCTATCGGGAAATCCCAAGGCGCATGTGGAGGCGCTCAACAAGGACTCGGACACCAAGGTATCCTAGCTACAGCACTAGAGTGCTGCATATTATGGCTATGTTAACTACTACTACTGGAAAATTTATTCTACATTAATTTCAAGTAGTTTGTACCTAAAAATGCGGATGCAGTTTCGCGCGTCGTATGCCATTACCTCTAGGAACTCCCACACTAAAATTAGTATAGTAAGTCTAGACGGTCATCCCGTCACAGGCCTAAGCTGCCGTTTCCTATGATAGCATATACATTCGTTATCAGTCTGATCGGGAATTATAAAGCACTTTTTGTGCATGTTGTGGCAATCGAAGTGTACCTTATATTTTCGAACATTATGTTAGCTCCTTTGGGAATTCAGAGACGGAAACAGGGTCGACAATAAAGGGAGGGGCGATTACGGCATCGGGCGCACGAACCGCCGCCCTGGCGGCTGGGTGTAGGGGATGTGGAATCCGCGGTGCAATGCCGGAAAAGGCAAGACAGGCGCGCGCGCGGCATGATGGAACTTGTGTATACTGCTGCTGCTGCTGCTGCTGCTGCTGCACGCTATTTTCCAGCAAAATATTATACGATACGTGTATCATATATGCTCATGCTGTTGCACTCTCTTTTTTTTGGCGCTTGATAGGGAAAACGCACCCTGACGTTTTTTTGCCGCTATACTTGGATCCCAAGAGGGGGCCAAGTAGTGGATAGGGTAAAACCAGCAAGCACCGCAAATACAGCAGCAGCAGCAGTGCCGTGGGGCAGTGTAAGGTATAATGAAATTAAACAAACCAAACTTTCGTGAAATCAAGCGAGAAATTCATTATATTTATACGAGAGTGTTTTGTTAGTTGGAATGTTGGTGACAATGTATTATATATGCAGACGCGATGGGAGTCTGCTGTCTGCTGTATACTCCATCCAACATTTGTTTACCCGATGTTGAAACTGCATCTGAAACACATGTCAGGGCGAGGCGTCTCTTCAGAACCTGTTGGAGATGGCGTGCACTTCTCTCCGAGCGGTGCCTGAGTACGGCAACCGAGAGGTAATCACGCCGCGCATGTCTAATCTCGCAGCAGTACAACAACAACTATTGATCGTAGGAAAGCGAATATGAAAAATGCAGCTCGAGCAGGGGGCAGCGGCGGCACTGACACGCTTGGTGCTTATTGTTGTCGGGGAAATATAAACAAAATGCGTTACGAGTAGTGTGTTGCGGGAGACGAGTGTCGTAGCGTGTCGTTTTCTATTCATTTCTCGGGCTGAGTTTTTTTTGTTTCTGTTTTTTTTTGTTATTTTAATTGTTTTTCTCATGGGTCATGCTTTTGTCGTGCTCTATCTTTTGGCAGAAAACAGGAGTGCAGCGGTTATTGTCGGTATATAGCGTGTGTGCCTGGGGTGGCGCTCATGCTGCGTACAGTGTCCTACCGTACAGATGCCTCAAGTTTTCCTCGTTTTTCAACACGGATCTTACGTCTCCCCTCTGTCTCTCGTCATGACCCGCTGTTACACTGTTAGTCCATTACCCTTCCGAAAATTCCCAGCTCAAATCTCGATCGCTCACAGCCAGTAGAAATAATAAACCCCCCAAAAATGTATCAGCTATAAAAAAAGCAATAATGTCTATTTCACGCTGTAACTTGTTTTACCCTGCTATCGTCTTTTTTACGGTAAGGTGGTGGTGCTCTACAGCAGCTTAAACACCTGCGACCCGGGGGATGTCCACGAAACCATCGCCAAGCTCAAGAGCCACAAAGTGCGCGCGTCAGTGATCGGGCTGGGAGCGGAGATGGTGAGCGAATAGGGGAGGGACGGGCGGGGGGGGGGGGGGAGGGCAAGAAAAAATAATTTCAGTTGTAGCGCGAAGAGGGGTCGTGAGTCAACCATTCAGCGTTACTGCCTTCTGCCAAGTATCCCGGGGTCTCGAGCGAATCGGCGTGTTATTGTGTAAGCTATTTTTCGCGGTTGCAGATTTGTGTGCTGCAAGATGTACCCAGGGTCGTGTTCTCCGTGACTTGTTTCCAATAGGTTATCTTCGGTTTCTTGCCGTCCCTCCTCTTCCTCCTCCTCCTTCCCGCGGTGTGCTTCCAGGTTCTCCACTCGGCCAATCGGGTGGCAACAAAGAAAATGTAGCACCTTGCATTTACATGCGTCTTTGCCCCCCTCTCGATAGTCTGATGTTGATGTACGGGGTAACATAGTAATATTAACCAAATATGGTTTGTAAACGTACGCATTCTAGGGGATGATGCGTACATTTTTTGCGTCCCTCGTGGGAACTGATTACTATGGCCCCGCGTAATAGTTTGAATACCACTTCCCTCCCATTCTCCCCTGTGATGCATTCACCTCCTTACGATGCAAGTATACACTACTGTAAGTGTGAGTACAAGTACTCAAGGTTCGACTCGAAGCTTGCAACAGTTTCTTCTTTGTATGCGTAGCGTGGAATACACGCCAGGTGTCGGGTTCCAGACTTGACGACAAGTCTGGTCCGTGAGAGTTGTGTGAGATGCGGGCGACGCATCCCATCATACACCAGATGTCTCGGGTCAATATTACCAATCATAGTTCGTCCGTAGACGAAGGATTGTACCGAGATCTTACTGATGAGATCATAGGAGATCTGACGTCACAGTTTGTACGATGAGAGACGGAGATCTCATGACGTGGGAATTGGTGATACCTGCTTGGGAGATCCTTACGGTGATCTCCGGATATATGCAGGTTGGACGAGGCATGGCTCCCACATCGCCCCCCAATGTTTGAACGCCTCATACTGGAAAACCCAGTATGCTTTCGAACATTCTTTGGAAAGAGACAGGTCACGATTTCTCTACCAATTTTAAGTCATTGTACGGCAGTAGTTGATGTATAAACTTACTACTTGTCAATCAAGTAATCATGTCACCCCTTGCGTAGTGAAAACCACGGGCTTGTATGAGCATAATCAAATTTCAACAAAGTGTTTCGGTCATATACGGACGGAGATCTCATGACGTGAGAATTGGTGATACCTGCTTGGGAGATCCTTACGGTGATCTCCGGATATGTCCGGATATGTGCAGGTTGGACGAGGCATGGCTCCCACATAAGTACGAATATCATAAATTTGTAGCAGATCGTGGATGAACGCTATTTATATATCGTAACGTGCCATGTTTTTTTTCATCCCATTTTTTTTTCTTTTTTTCCCTCCGGTCAATGATTCATGCCAATGTCAGACCCCACCGCCTTCCTAGCCCTTCGGCTTATGCGTTTGCTGCTTCGCTCGTCCGTTCACTGCTTCTCAGGGCCGGTTAATCTTTTCAGTGGGTTGTTATTCCTCCGGCCATATTCCATGCCAGATCCGAGCCCTCTTTTTTCCTCCTTAGGCGTGTGCTTTACTCCACTGTCTCCCTCGCCCGGTCGTCGCTTCTCGCGCGGTCAGTTCGTTTTTTTTTTGTTTTCTATTTTTTTTTCAAATTTCGACCGTCAACTCATGACAGATCACCCCTCCCCCCCCCCCATCGTTTCCCTTTCGGCGTGCGCCTGCTCCCTCCCTCGTTCGTTTTTGCCCGTTTCTCGTGGGTCGGTTCACGTTCACCCTCGAACACCAGTTCGTCCTCAGACGTCTAACCGACGAGACGAGCGGCGACTACAGCGTGGCCATCGACGAGAACCACTACCAAGACTCGCTCATGGCTCAGTGCACCCCGCCGCCGACCCAGCCGGGCCGCGGGGCGCTTTTCGCAGACCTCGTGCGGATGGGCTTTCCGGCGGAAACTCAGGTGACCCGTGGGACGCGTGCTATACGGTAGAGGTGCACTGTATTTTTTTCTGAGACCGACCGGTCGCTTGAGGCACTCTATACCTCTCACCCAAAAAACTGTTCTTGGGAACGAAAACAAAGGTGCTACGTATGTATGATACTCGATAAAACAATTCCGTGGCCTTACGTTTTTTAAAACGAGAAAAAAAGTGTGACCCTAAAATTAAATTCTGACGATTTTGGGTTATTAACCCCTTAAGAATTGGTCCCACGTATTTTGGGGACAAACTACTTGGAATTAGGGGGGGGGGCGTAATTTTTTCAGTTCTGAATGGGTTAAGGAGCCCCGCCTTTCCAAAAGGATTTCAGCCAAAATAAGGTATACCTTATACCTCTATCGTAGCACGCGTCACGGGTATATATATAGAAAGGGTTACAGCTTTGTTGCCGGTTTTAGCGGCGGTTTTTGCGTCGTGCACGGTAGGCCTTGGTGTGTTTTGTTTTTTGCGATGCGCGGTGGTGTGGTGGGAGCTGCGCGAGGGGTTGCGATGCGGTCGGTCGTGTTTTTTGTTTTTGTTTTTGTCTACCCACGGTAGGGCGACAGTAATTAAAGCCCACGATGGATTGGATGGATGGACCCCCCCCCAAAAAAAGATGTATTCTTCTATTTTTACCAACCATATTTTTGGTTGTGATTATTACTGTATGTTCCCCCGTGAAGGGTCGAAAATGGGACCGAGGTTACGCACGTAATAGCCGATGACGGAAACATCACCCGTGATGTCCGGTTTATCGGCACAAAACGTTAAGAATGTACATACAGGACGCGACGGATGTTAAAAATCTCTTATTTATGGCCAGACTGGAAGTTCTTATGTAAGGCTGGGTGTGTTCTACACTATTTTCAGTACAAAGGGGTCGCATTCTTACCCCCCCCCCCCGAAATCTCAGTCGCGAATTCTTAATTGTCAGATTCTCAATATCTGTCGCGTGCTGGTGTATCACTCGTAGCAATATTGGTTGATTTGCTTGGCACCCCTGCTTGTTGCCGCCACCCGGTGCCGGAATTTCGGCCTTGCTCAGCAGCGCGCTTTTAGGCAGGCATTCTTTCTCGCTTGCACCCCCCACATGGTGTCTTCCGCTCTGCCAGTACCTGTCAGCGGGCGAATGCCGTCGGGGTTAGTATATACCTGCTGTCAAGTCACCCAATATATTTTCGGGGGCACATTTTGGTCTGTCGTGCCTGCCGCCCGCGATTTCTTACATCTCATGACCCCCCCCCCCCAATCTCCGCTCATGGGAACCCCAGGATGTGTTCCCGAGCCTCGGTTACAGTGGTAACCAGCAGGAGCTGTCGGCCTCGGGTTATAGCTGCCCGCGCTGCAAGACGAAGACATCCGAGCTCCCTTCAGAGTGTGTCATTTGTGCGCTCCCCCTGGTGAGAAAGAGCCCCGTGTGTTTTGCGCTGGCTGGCCAGTTGCCGTCCAAGTCGAGTAGCAGTGGTAGTAATGGTGGTGGTGGGGGTAGTAGTAGTAGTGGTGGTGGTGGGGTGGTAGTGATACTAGTAACGGTAGCAGTAGTAGTGGTGTTGGTGGTAGTAGTAGTTGGTGATGGTAGGCAATAGTAGTAGTACGTAGACTATAGTAATAATATTATAATAGTATAGTAGTAGTATTAATAGTGGTGGTAGTAAACGTATTGGTGGTAATAGTATTAATAGTAGTACATGGAGTTGGAGGAGGAGGGGGAGCAACGGCACTACACCGGATGCCGACACTGCTGTATGTAAATAGTTGTTGTGGAGAAAAGACGTTACCGCTGCAAAGGCGTTATATAGTCCCGTAGCGTGGAGTCGGCAGCTCCTCTTGCCCTGCCCGAACTTGCGAGCTTTGCGGGGTGTCCGTACCACTCGATCACCGTCGAGCGTAGTCTCTGCTGTCGTTTCGAGCAGCTTAGGTACCTGAGCGTGGAGTCGTCAAGAGACGGGGGCCTTGGGAGAGACGACCGTTTTTTCTAGTGGAAACCCCGAACGGGGTGGGCTTCACCGTGCAAGTACAGCCCTGTCGCGGAAGCAGTAGTTGAACGTGGCGCGCGTTGAGGTAGACGCAAGCTATGCCTTGTGTCACCGAACGTAACACGCGGCAGGTGTTTGTCCCAATTTGTTTTGTTTCAAGTCGATTGATTGCGGGCCGTTGATCCCTCGCGTTGCTTTTCCGGACCCCCCCCCCCCCCGACCCTTTAAGTGGCCATACCAGAAAAAAAATCGATTAATTCGGAGCTGTCATCCGTTGCAAGTCCGCCCCACAAGCGGTTCTTAGTAGGATGCAGCTCACCCTTCATACGACTCGCCCAACACCTCACGGTGCTCCGCGCTTGGTGCAATGTCTGCCTGGTCGGTGAAAACCCGACATGCTCCGTCCCGACATTGTAGGGATGCGAGGGTCTTTGGTCACACGACTACGACCATGCATGACGTGCGTACCCCCCCCCTGTCCTATAGGTTGGGTTGGCGTCGGTTGGCAACGACGCTGTAAAACACGCCACACGCTGCGTGAGCTAGACAACCAGGGTGCCGTTTTTTTTTTTTTTGGCGGTTACCAAAGCTGGCGGTCGAGTAGATCATTTGTGCGGGGTGGAGAACCTTTGCTCCGCACAAGGGGAATGGTCGTATCACGTAGTGTTTATATGGTAAGGCATCCACGAGGGAGTTACATAGTAAAACCCATTGCTGTCTCCGGAAGTGGCCACACCAGAAATTAAATTAACTCATTGAAGCTGTCGTCTATATGCAAGTCCGCCTCAGAGGCGGTTCTTAGCAGGATGCAGCTCACCCTCCATGCGACTCGCCCAATACCTCACGGCGCTTCGCGCTTGGTGCAAGCAATGTCTGCCTGGTTGGTGAAAACCCAACGTGCTCCGTCCCGGCATTGGAGGGATGCGAGGGTCTATGGTCATATGACTACGGCCGTGCACGACATTAGTACACCCCCCCCCCCCCCCCTGTTCGCTGGTCTCCCGTTCACTTGCATTGGTTTCCCGGTCTTACCGTTTTGCAGGTGTCCTCGCCACACCTCGCGCGGTCCTATCACCACCTCTTCCCCGTGCCTCAATTCGAGGAAATTTCTGCGGCAGCGGTGGCGGCGGCAGCCGGTAACGGTTCGGGAGGGGCAGGCACAGTGGGAGCCCAGGCGGGGACAGGGGCGGCAGCTTCGAAGCTTTCTTGCTCGGGGTGTTTACGAGACTTGGCGGGGCTGTCGCGGTATCGATGTCCGTCATGTCAGAGCTGTTTCTGCCTGGA
Source organism: Saccharina japonica (assembly GCA_008828725.1). Lineage (NCBI taxonomy): Eukaryota > Phaeophyceae > Laminariales > Laminariaceae > Saccharina > Saccharina japonica. The sequence goes on from MEHQ01001469.1 coordinate 169,607, forward strand.
TTGCGATATGTATGTGCACGACTCGCTGCACAATTGCCCAGGGTGTTGCTGAAACACCCCCCTACCGATATAGGCCTGGTGGTGCAAGGATAAATTGATAACAGTTTTTACAAGCGCGAGGGAGGTTTCGGTGCGATCTTGGATCTCAAAGGAGCTCTGTTTCTCTCAAACTTTTCGTTTTTTAGAAGGCGTCGCTACGGCGGGCGCGCTCTCTTTCAGGGGGCAAGGTGGAATTTGCTCCACGCCGACTGCAGTGCTGCACTGCTCCGAGGTCGAAAGTCTGCCGTCCACAAAGACAGCAGTATTCGGAGGTCACGTGTACATATTGAGTAGTTTCGTTTTGCCTTTTTTTTTCACCCTCCCATGCTGTCCTGTTCGTTTTTTTTCAGCTGATATATGTTCGGTACGACCCCGGGCTAGGTTAACAGTACAACGTTTTTGAATTGACGGTGCGGTGCGGTTCGGTGCGGGTTTTATAACACACGTGGTGGGGAAGTGCACACACCTGACCCACCCTTGCTCTCAGACCCACAGCCTCGCGCTATATATCTGGTACCTGACACGTCACTACCAATCTTTGCTCCTCCACTACTACTGCACTGCGCGAATCGAGACCCACAACCTAATGTTTGACGAGGTTTTTGTTTTCTTTTTGTTTTACTTGTATCCCATTTATTATCTTCGCACTTCTGTCTTTCTCCCTCCCTAGTCGTAACTCAGATCCGGGGTCACAAAGTAGGCTCCTCTCCCTCCCCACTACGGTTATTGCCTTGATTTTCATCGCGCAGAGGGTTCAGTCTTCCCAGCGCTCGTCGACTTTCATCGAATTTTGCTAACTCGCGCTCTCGCGCTTTCCGCTAGTCAATATATTTTTATTGGAGGCAAGAGGCACTCGTTCTTGTACAAGGCGAGCCCGACGTCAGGCCTCGAGAGAGAAGTGAGGTCGATATATATAGCAGTTCGGGTTAGCGATTCATTACTTCCCTTCTCCCCAATGAATAGAACTCCCTCCCTCCTTTTTCGGTTACAGTACAGAAATATGTATCTCGCATGTTCGTCCTGTGCACTTCATACATAAGGACAACGGAGGCCGCTGCTGCTATGTACCGCCACCGCCATCACCATCGCCGTCCACCACGCACATGAGATAGATCGAGAGGGCTCGACTTCACACGCTGCGGTAAATATACCATGGTACATACAGGTTTTGCTTTGGATCAGTTACACCCGCCGACACAAGAAATCATGGCTGGTCTCAGCAGCAAGCAGCAAGCAGGGGAATTCCGTGCGTATACTGTGCAAATGCTACAGAGTAGATAATTTTGGTTATATACTCTGTTGTTGGCTGTCTCCTGCAGCGATGATGCTGCCTTTACACACGGAGACGCTTTCCAACTCGCATCCTATGATACTACGTACGAGTCCGGTGCCAACCCAGGTATTATGATGGTGGATCCTATATGTTTAGAGGTACGACGCAACGACCTGCTCTGTTTCAGCTATCATATACCCCAAGGCCCAAGGTCGGCAAACACGAACAGCCGAGGGTTCAAACAACTCAGTCAGGTGCTTTCTTATCGGTGCCGAGTGCCGAGTGAACGCCACGCAGCGCGAAAAGGACTCTCCTTGGCGTAAAACTACGCGTACATGTATTGGTTGTGAGTTTGGCGGGTGGGTCTTGCAAAATGAAAGAAGTCAGTTGGGTATCATAGCAGCACAGCCGTTGGAGGGCGAAACGGAGAGAGCAACACGAAGTCCTATAAAAGACAGACCAGACTTCAGACCCCTGTCCCCGGCTCCTTTCGGTGAAGCCCCCGGATATCTGTCCACCAGATCGCGATTCTTCGAGTGCCGAGTGCGTGCGTCCCCTAGCCGGACTGCTGTGCAGTCGATCAACTGTAGAATTGGATACCTGCCATGGACTGCGGAGCATCTCTGTGGATTTTGAGTCTTTATTACCGGGTAGATCCACTGGGGGGGGGCTGATAAAACATGAACCCCGGGGTTTCACATAGGTAACGCTCAATAACTGCCAGCAAACGTCCCGTTAGAGTGCGACATCAGGAAATAGCAAAACCCGGCCTGTGTGATTGCGTCTACTGATTACACCGATCGTCGACGTCTGCGTTGTTAGCATAGTGCGATCACCCTATCACCATCGACTCCTCTTTTTGAGGCAAGGCAAACAGTCCGCTTCTGGTCCTGTGGATACGCGCTAGGCAGCGGGATGAAGATGACAAGCAGAGCGTTCATGCTTTCGGCAGGTATGCTCTGCCCATACGATGGATGACTCACGTGTCACGTGCTGCTGCTGTGAGTAGAGTATACCAGGTACAGTGTGTATTTACGCCGCCCACAGGAAAAGTTCCTGCGAGTATACCTGGTGCTTTGGCACGGACTACCCTCTCGTGTGATGTGTTTTGCGAGGCACCACCGCCACGAGAAGCTTGCCCCCCTTGCATGACCTCTCGGTAGCCCCCCCGTGGTTGCATATACGAGCGGCTGGAGCCGTTGCGTCGCACGGGAGTCTATGTACTCGTCAATAATACTGCTGCCCTCTCGATTTTTCAGGTATGATAGCTGACTGCTGACTGCTGACTGTATGCACAGCACAGCAGGCACACCTTTAGATGCACAGGCAGCAAGGCAGCAGGCAGCAAGCAAACGAGTTCCGCCTCGACAGCCTTTACTGGCCACACGAGGGCCACCTGTTCAGTCCAAAGCTCACTCTTCTCTTACCAGTGCTACACGTAGTCTTTGCGTGTCGTGATAACGTGATACCATACGATTTTTTTTTATTTTTTTTTATTTTATACGATACACGTGATAAAACCCCTCTCCTTATTCTCATAAGGCAGCGGCCAAAACAGGGTACACCTGGTCCGTTCGGGGCCAAAAACAGGTACATACTAAAATCAAGTTTAAAACACACTCCACGAACCTGCCGTTCCTTGCAACGCAAATTAGTTGTTTTTGCACCCGAATGGCGAGCGCCAGCACCCTCTTCAACTGTCTTGTGGTTTGAGTACTGATATAACTGTAAATGTGTACCAGGTATAGGCCGAGTACATACTTGGGTAGGGTGTATATTTGACATTGTCAATTAGCATAATGAGACAGGTACCGCCGTATAGTAAGTAGTACGTGGAAGATGCCTCAAACTAAGCCCTAGCGGTTAAGACACGTCAAAAACGGGTTAAGACAAGTACCCTAAGGCCCGCCGCAGGCGAAAAAAATTGGGGTAAGACACGCTTCAAGACATTAGTCTTAAGCGCCTTTTATTGTCTTACATGTCTTACTTGGATAAGGCAATTCCCTTAAAAAAATGTCTTAGACGTGTCTTACTGCATTTTCTCGCCCTAGCAGGCGTTTCTATCAGGTATACTAAAATCCACAACCTTTGTCAAGCGGATTTCGCTCGAAATCGGTGTGCTATCTTCCTTGAGGCAATAGATAACGACGGATATATCCTTACCATTGCCTAATTCGTCGTTCGTTAAGAGATACGAAGTATGGTGTGCATACGATCCCCTACACAAAGTTAAAATATTACGATGATAAACACAAAATCTGGGATTCTCACGCCAATTGTATGTTATGGGCTTGGGGTTTGCTCACGTGTTCTCAAAAAGAGCAAACCAAGAGATTGATCACTGCTCGCTTTTTTTCCTTTTTTTTCCCGTCAGTTTTGTCCAAAAACAACAATATAACCCTAAAAATGTGCGTTGTCCACCAAACAAATATGAAAATAACCAGCAGTAAAAAATGGCTTTGGAAGTCTTGGACGAAGCACGTGCCCATTCTCGTATCTCACACAGGAAAAACGACGTGAGAAAGCGGGGAGGAAAATTGAAAAGTGCACTTCATAGTGGCTGGCCCAGCTCGTACATAGCATTGTACAGATAGTACATCATAGTCCAATGTCGAAGCTTGTATGTTCACACCTCCATCTGATGATAGCAAGCGGTAAAACAGCTCAGCATACATAATCAGCAGTGCGGGTGCGTGCATGCACCAGCAGGAAATAAGTGAACAACAGCAGTACAAACAGCGGACTGCATAAATTCAGTGTACAGCAGTATATCGCCGTGTTGTGATCGATGGTAAGATATTCGTAGTTGTTGATTTATTCGTAATGTGTATTATACGTACAACCGTTCTCTCCTCTCAGCTCCAGCAAAACCAAGGTAATTTGAACTCACATTCAGTGAAATATAGAATTACACTGTTTGCCTTGGGGTCACGCTTGGGTCACTGGTAATTTTGGTGCGAAACAAATGAGGTATTGCCTCCTTTCGAGTGCAGGGACGCTGCCCTACAAAATAAGACACGTGAGGGACGAAACAGCGTCTATCATAAGACAAGCCCCTGCTGAAAAAGGGCTGTTAAGACATTCTTTAAGACATATCTTAGCCGCCCCGGACCCCGTTTGTAAGGATTTCGTATCAAACGGCGTTATTTTCGTGCTCAAAAACTGCCTCTTTACCTCTTTTGGAGCGCAGGGACGTTGCCTTACGAAAATAAGACACTTAAGGGACGAAACAGCGTCTAAGACAAGCCCCTGCTGAGAAGGGGCTCTAAGACATTCTTTAAGACATGTCTTAGCCGCTAGAGCTTACCTCAAACATACTTGCAGGCCGTTTATCAGGAACCGCTTCGCGGCGGACACACAAAGCTCCGGCGTCGAACGATAGACTAAGACCACCTTGATTTCAGGACTGCCGTCGGTGGCCATGGTGCTACTGCTGTAGCTCTTATCCGTATGTAAAACTAGCTATAAACTCGATTGGGCTGATCGGTGTTACTTGCCAAGTTAATTGCCCGGTGGCTACCCCCTTCTTTTTTCTGTCGCTTTCAAGAGCTTTTTCGTGTTCTTCGTGCTCGCCCGGTGGCTACGTATACGAGTAGCTGCTATTAATAGTACGAGGAACGAACGCCTGCTGCTGTATTCTCCCTTCTGAGCTTGCGACACCCGACCCGTGGTATTCCGAGTCAACCGCAATTCCGAAGGGGAGCCTTCTATCTCGTATTATTTCGGCGGAAGTGTGCAGGCAGATATGTGTGTCGCTCGAGTGGCGTGTGTTGCGAGGTGCGAAGGGAGGAGGGGGTCTCGGTGTACGTCGGCATTTGTATAGGGGGCATAGGGTGGAACTATGAAGGGCCTCTGATTGGCTTAAAAACGACAAAAAAAAGGTGAAAGTCAAGCAGAGTGGACAAAATCAGGTGTACCTGGGTTTCAAAGAGGCAAAAACAGGTACAACGAGTTTTGGACCAATGGCAGGGCACGTGGAGTGGGCTTTTTACTTGATTTTAACTATGTACCTTTTTTTGGCCGCAAACGGACCAGGTATACCTTTTTTTGGCCGCTCCCTTCTCATAACATACCAGCAGGTATCTCCCATCTCTCTCGTACCCCCCCCCCCCTCCCCTTCTCGCTCTCTCACTTTCTCCTTCTTCCTCTGTCTCTATCGTGGGGCTAAACCACACCAAACCTCAACATTACTCATGCATTCGCGCACTCGTGCTTCCTATCGTACTTACGCAGCCCTGGCGACGAGCTCCAGGCAAGGGCGAGGAGGAGTGAGCGCTTTCCTGCGCAGCCCTGGCATAATGGGCCGCCGAACAGGCGCCCCCAGCGTGTTCGCGGGGAAGGCGCTGGCTAACGCGGCGGTAGCCCCGGCCGCCGGCTCGACTGCTGGCCCTGCTGGCTCCCGCTGGAGCACACCGGCGTTCGGTGAGTGGCCCATCTCGTGATCACGTGTTTCATGATGCCAGAGGGTAGTTCGAGGTCTCGTATGGTCTCTTATCTCTTACAGCAGTACGTAGGTATGACATTCGTATTCGTATTCTATATTACCTGGTTCGAGTACGAGCTGCGGTACGCGAGGAACACTCACTCATCAAAGCTCTCATGTTTTCAGCAGTACGCGTATGATGGCAGTAGTAGATAATTGCCTGAGGCCGGCTTGGGAAGTCTGCTTCGATGGATAGCGTCTTGTTGCCCAGCTGCAGTACTCGTTTAAGTGCCTTATATTAAACACCAGGTATTATATATGTATCCTCATATTATATGCTCGTACTCGTACGTACCTGGTACTTCGAACGAAAGGCCCACCACGCCACCACGACAACTTGTGCTCTGTATGAGATATGATGGAATGTACAGCATTACGCACGCCTTGAAGAGCAGCAACTTCAACATTGATGGTTGACTTACTGACTATCTATCGTACCTCGTAGACCTGTACCTGGTACCTGGTATATACATGACATGGCCGGAAAATCCTTGCAGACGAACGGACACTCATGCAACCGCAGCGAGCACCAGGCACAGGGGGGGGCTCGGTTTAAGATTGTTACCGATTTAAGAGAGGTCAAATGCTTTGGCACTTACTTGGCACCTATTAATAATGTAGGTTTGGCCAAAAACCCGAAATCCTCTACATCGAAAGACCTATACTAATTGTAGTAATCTTGGAACCAAAAAGGCGGGGACACAAGGATTGGGCCCCCGGAGTTGGAGAAAGCCTCACGGTTATAAACACTAAGAGAGAGAGTGGAATGAAACCACTTCCATCGTGATGGACCTAACAGCACGAAACAAAAAGTAGGAAGCGGCTGGGAAAAAAAAACAGACCATTCCGCCTGCCCTTCGTTGCGCGAGGCACGCCGACAACGACAGCGCCGTCATTTTTTTTGTTTTGTTTTGCAGTATTTATCTCACCGGGGGTACGTGTAACTACTCTCTGCGACGAGGTGCCGCGTTGATAATTGGCGAATCAACGCGGGGGTAGTAGCCCTGCGTGAGTGCCTCCGGCTGATCGCAGCAGGAGGCCTCATTGATCCCAAACTATACACGAGTACTCGTACCTGGTACGAATTATAGGAGTCGCCGATTTCCATACTTTATCCTAGATATTAATTCAGTGGTGCGGTAAAGGCTACTGGATTATAGAGACGACGGAATATTACAACACAGCAGTAGTAGTACCGTTAATCGAACTATTAATAGGCAGCCCCCAGGATGAGTAAAGTCGGGTTGAAGGAATCATACCAGGTAATGTCAGAGTACTATATACTGCAGCAGTGCTGCTGCTGTCGTGCAGCTGTACGACTGCTGCTGTACCTGGTATTAGTGGACGCGAGCAGATGATGTACGTACCTCGTTGCTGGGCGAGATGTGCTTGATATGCTGCACAAATAATTGCATCAGAACTCCTCTATGTTCAATATCAGAGACGTACACGTATTACCTCTCTTATTTCGGACTCTTGGTACAAAGTACAAATATAAGTATCGGTTTAAGAGAGGTATACCAAGTCTGAAACACCATTCTCATAAACATTCCCCCCGTATACGTTATCATTATAGATAATAGGGGTGTTTGGTTGGGTTACAAAAATAGTTGAAACCGAAAAAACGAAAGCTGATTGGATAGCCAATCATAATTGCTCCGTTTGCTCACCATCCACAGAGTTATAACACCCACCCCCAGAATACTTACTGCATCATTCATTTGTGGTCACCTTTACCCCCAGGAATCAATGTTGATGTTTCGTGGGTTGGGAGTGCTATTCTATAGCAAATAGCTTACAAGAAACCCAAACCAACCCAACCAACCAAACTCTTCGCAAACACTATATGCTATATATTTGTGAACCTCGGGGCTTTTTACGTGCCGTTCCGTGTCTTCTCAAAACTTGCGAATTCTTAAAAACCCTGAACAAAATATTTTCCGAGCGACAGCTGTTATCCCGTTATATATAGTAGATACACCAGGTATATAATATCCATCTATATGATATATATATATATATATATATATCACGTTGTCGTATCACACCCCCGACCCGAAGAAATGTCACGTAAGACTACCGTAGTACAGCAGGGCAGCGCACGACTGCATAGCGCAACAGCGCAACACGATTCATTATTTAGGCATGGAAGTCCTCCCCCCCCCCCCTTCGTCTCGAAAGGGATGCGTGGTCAATGGTCAGATGACTACGTAAGGCAAGCAACAAATGAGTACGCCCCCCCCCCCCCC
>MEHQ01001564.1:2698-42670 GCA_008828725.1 Saccharina japonica
GCCGCCGCCGCCGCCGCCGCCGCCGCCGCCGCTGCTGCTGTGTCACGCAAAGCGTCCAACTGGACCTTCGGTATTCCTTCGCCGTAATTAAAAAAACACATCGGTCAAATCGCAATCTAGATCATCTTACATCCCGACCTGCTGTAATGATACTTTCGCAGGATCTGTACAGCACAGATCCAAGCCTCTACGCATGTGCCACTAATAGTACGGCTCCAGCCCCGCAACAGGGGCTACAGATCATACAGATCAAGAACCTATCTTCCCTGAAAGATCTAGGTCGTCAAGTGGGTGGGAGATCGGCGATCTGCCCGACGTGTGTATGAATAGTACCAGTGCTATTACGGTGGACCATAGTAAACACTAGTAAATAGGACCAAATACTGTTGGTAAAAATAGGTAGTAAGTATATAGTTTTTTTTGTGTATCGTAGGTCCTATTTACTAGTATTTACTATGGTCCCCCGTTGATGATGAGATGGTTTGATGTATAATATGTGTGTGGGTGCCGTGTGATATGCACAACAACAGTGTGATAAGGTGGCCATGGAGATAGATGTGATAAGATGGAAAGGAAGTGATACGCTGGGACGTTGCCGAGCTTGGAAGCAAGCTTCTCTTCGATATAGGAGACAGGAGACTTCTTCTTGTTTATTATTGACCTCTGATGATGTTGACTTAGATGAGGGCTGGATGACGAGTGAGAGAGTAGGCGAGAGTCTGCTATCTCAGATCCTCGCGCTCTCTCTCTCTAATAACCCCGCTAGTCGGATCATTACGATACTCTTACCGCTAAAAGCCCGTTAATCGAATAGCTACAGCAGCCCATGGAACTTTCCTATGGTGTTTAGCCATTCTAAAGTAATCGTCTATTCCGACCAAGGAATAATATCAAATCCTAACCAAAGGGGTAATATCATTCCTGTGTTATTCTAAGCGCTAATCCTACGAGTTATCTCGTCCATAGGAATATTCTGGTAGTGCTTAGAACCTCCCTACGGACTTACAAAGCCTCTGTACTACTGCCTATTATCTGATCTACCCAACCAAGGAAACTTCTGTATGCGAGAACAATCTTAGCGCCACTAGGCTTTTCACCTGTATGATTATATATCAACCATTCTATAGCCCCAAAGGACACCACATCACATTAGCCCACCCTGAATAGTCGTATATGCAGACCACACTATGGTCAATGGATGATAACAAAGTTCATCCCAAAAGACCGAGAGAGGGGGGTCGAAGATGCGGCTATTCAAAACAACAAAAACGAGGCTATAGAATTCCCCACACCTCGTAGTGAGGCTTAAGCATCGCGGATAGGGTCATCGACAGACCACCACATCACAAAACAGTCTGTCATGCCCTCGTAGCGCAAACCACACTGGCCCGAAACGTAAAGGACATTTATATGGCATATCAATGTAGAAATGTTCCTTATATTTCGGGTCGGAGTGGTACACATTATACGTACGATACTATTAATAGCGCGTGCTATGATACGAAATAGAGAGGTAGAGGTATACCTTTTTTTGGCGGAAACGTTTTCTGAATGACCTAGTAAAGCCTGCTTCACCCCAAATCATCGGAATTGATTTTATTTTATTATCTTTGCCATTATTCTTGCGCTGACAATTTTTTTATTTTTTTATACTTCGGCGAGATGGGATTTTGATTGCTCATCGCTGGGTACTCATTGGGTACGCCAAGGGTACGCGTACGTACGTAATACTCGTCGTAGCCCTTTATTTTTCTCCCAAACAAACGAAGCAGTTCTTCAGTGACTTACTGACAGCAGTATAGAGCTCCCCAAGTGACTACGTACGTACCCTCAGAAAAAACATGGTGCACCTCTATCATCGTAGCATAGCATGCGTCACTACTGACTGCATACATTGATGATGATGATGTCGACAGGTAATACTATGTAGAGAGGAGACGGTTTCATGTGGGTCGTTCTTATCGAGTAACTTTTCCCCAAAAAATCCCCAAAAAAAATCGCGCAATTTCTTAGATTTCCATATTTTCCAAAATTAATTTCCAAATATTGCACACCCCGGACAGATCACCTCACCGTAGCTCGAGCTAGCTCACCGGTGAGCTACGTGAGCTACATGATGAGCTACACATACATATTTTCCTTCGCTTGAGCTATAGGCGATAGCTCATCTGCACATGTTTTCAAAGCTTGAGCTATAATCGGTAGCTCATCTGCACACATATGTCCGGAGTGAGCTATATGATCTGCCTGAGCTAGCTCATTTGGCCCAAAATGAGCTATAGGAGCTATACATGAGCTACGCATGTTTTCAAAACTTGAGCTATAATCGGTAGCTCATCTGCACATGTTTCGAAGGCTTGAGCTATAATCGGTAGCTCATCTGCGCATGTTTTCACAGCTTGAGCTATAATCGGTAGCTCATCTGCGCATGTTTTCAAAGCTTGAGCTATAATCGTTAGCTCATCTGCACATGTTTTGGAGGCTTGAGCTATTACAGGTGGTAGCTCATCTGCACTTGTTTTGGAGGCTTGAGCTATAGGCGGTAGCTCATCTGCACATGTTTTCAAGGCTTGAGCTATAATAGGGGACAGATGACCAAGCTCACGAGATGTCATTATATATAACAAATCTGGATCAAAGCTCGCGTGCGCGCGGACTTCTAAAACCGAGACCTTTTGGAATATACCCGGGGTGTGATGTAAGTCTCGTCCGGGATGTGGTGAAAGCCTCGTCTTGACCAAGACGATATTTTTATTGCCGTATATACCAAATCTCTATTGATAACAAAAAGTCTTGGCTGAAAATCTCTCGACGAAGACAATACTTGTATTTACTTGATTTCAGTATCAGTGTGAGTTTGAAAACCAAAGTACGAAAAGAACATCGAAAATAAAGTTGACCAGGATGAACAAAAATAAATACGACTTACTTGATTTTAGTATAGGACGAAAAAACTTGAGTTAATAAACCGAAAGCTGAACATTTTCTGCACAAGGTGGAATAAATGGAATTTTCTAGATTTTATTCAAAGTGGAGTAAATGTAGGCCAAAGTGAGGGTGTTATATGCATGTTCGCCGGGAAAGAGCTACAATGAGCTGCGTACATGAGCTATGATCATGTTTTGGTGTTGTTCGGGTAGGGCAGGGAAGGAGTTGGAATTATCCCATCCGACATAAACAAAAATAAATGTAAATTGAAAGGAATGCCAAGGGTTTCACACCCCGGACAGATCAGCTCACCGTAGCTCGAGCTAGCTCTTTAAAGAGCTAGCTCACCGGTGAGCTACGTGAGCTACATGAGCTACACATGTTTTCCTTCGCTTGAGCTATAGGCGATAGCTCATCTGCACATGTTTTCAAAGCTTGAGCTATAATCGGTAGCTCATCTGCACACATATGTCCGGAGTGAGCTATATGATCTGCCTGAGCTAGCTCATTTGGCCCAAAATGAGCTATAGGAGCTACATGAGCTACGCATGTTTTCAAAGCTTGAGCTATAATTGGTAGCTCATCTGCACATGTTTCGAAGGCTTGAGCTATAATCGGTAGCTCATCTGCGCATGTTTTCAAAGCTTGAGCTATAATCGGTAGCTCATCTGCGCATGTTTTCAAAGCTTGAGCTATAATCGGTAGCTCATCTGCACATGTTTCGAAGGCTTGAGCTATAATCGGTAGCTCATCTGCGCATGTTTTCAAAGCTTGAGCTATAATCGGTAGCTCATCTGCGCATGTTTTCAAAGCTTGAGCTATAATCGGTAGCTCATCTGCACATGTTTTAGAGGCTTGAGCTATTATAGGCGGTAGCTCATCTGCACTTGTTTTGGAGGCTTGAGCTATAGGCGGTAGCTCATCTGCACATGTTTGCAAGGCTTGAGCTATAGGGGACAGATGACCAAGCTCACGAGATGTCATTATATATAACAAATCTGGATCAAAGCTCGCGTGCGCGCGGACTTCTAAAACCGAGACCTTTTGGAATATACCCGGGGTGTATTTTAAGTCTCGTCCGGGATGTGGTCCAAGCCTCGTCTTGACCAAGACGATATTTTTATTTCCGTACCAAATCTCTATGGATAACAAAAAGTCTTGGCTGGAAATCTCTCGACCAAGACGATACTTGTATTTACTTGATTTCAGTATCACAGTGTGAGTTTGAAAACCAAAGTACGAAAAGAACATCGAAAATAAAGTTGACCAGGATGAACAAAAATAAATACGACTTACTTGATTTTAGTATGGGACGAAAAAACTTGAGCTAAGAAACCGAAAGCTGAACATTTTCTGCACAAGGTGGAATAAATGGAATTTTCTAGATTTTATTCAAAGTGGAGTAAATGTAGGCCAAAGTGAGGGTGTTATATGCATGTTCGCCGGGAAAGAGCTACAATGAGCTGCGTACATGAGCTATGATCATGTTTTCCCGGGGTGAGCTATAGGCGATAGCTCATCTGCACATGTTTTCCCGGCTCGAGCTATAGGCGGTAGCTCATCTGCACATATTTTGAAGGCTTGAGCTGTAGGCGATAGCTCATCTGCACATGTTTTGGAGGCCTGAGCTATAGGCGGTAGCTCATCTGTACATGTTTTGAAGGCTTGAGCTGTAATCGGTAGCTCATCTGCACATGTTTCGAAGGCTTAAGCTATAATCGGTAGCTCATCTGCGCATGTTCTCAAAGCTTGAGCTATAATCGGTAGCTCATCTGCGCATGTTTTCAAAGCTTGAGCTATATATAATCGGTAGCTCATCTGCACATGTTTTCAAAATTTGAGCTGTTATAGAGGATAGCTCATCTACACACTTTATTTTGCACAAGGTGAGCTATATGATCTGCCTGAGCTAGCTCATCCGTCCCGAAATGAGCTATAATATGAGCTACATGAGCTACACATGTTTTCCTAGGCTTGAGCTATAATCGGTAGCTCATCTGCATATGTTTTCAAAGCTTGAGCTATACACGACAGATGAGCTAGCTCATGAGCTGTCCGGGGTGTGAAATATTGAAATGCGAAGCCTTCCAAATATTTCGCCCTGTTAAAATCCCAAACTTTCCAAATAAATCCTGTTTTTCCTGCTTTTCCTTCTTTTTTTTTGGAAAACAAAATAAGTGGTGCTTGTTTCTTGCCAATTAATTCGATGTATTTTAGACCCGAAAGTAGGGCAAATCAGCCATTGTCGTGGTCTTCTCGAAGAATACCAGACACATGCTACGATAGAGATGCACCATGTTTTCTCTGAGCTCCTCACTTAAGGAGCGCCATACCTCACCGAAAAAAATATTTTGGAGGAAAATAAAAGTGCTGCCGGATGAGAAATATCATGACCGAAGTATACTCTCAACCATAGTTCGTCACAAAATGGAATTCCGACGAATTATTTGGGTTGTAAGGAGCCCGATCGTTCAGAAAACGATTCAGCCAAAAAGCGCTACCTCTACCGTCGTAGCACACGTCACCATAGACCTCCAACCGACATCTATATTATTTCCAGTTATGTGGTACGATAAAAAAAAAACTAAATCTCCTCGTGAAACATTTTACAGAAGAGAAAAATAATTAGTTTCGGTGTTGTATTTATTTATCCTTCAACAAAATATCGAAAAAAACACTCACTTAAGCACCACCTGCGGGCTCGGAACTCTCGCACGCAAGCAGGCAGACGCAATTCATTATTTTTTTTGTATTTTTTGTACGTATTATTTCCTTTTATATTTTCCTCCCCGGGAAGAAAAGACTTCTTCTTTATATAGCAAAAACGATTTTTTCGTTGTTTTTGACGTCGCCGCTTGCAACTGCGCAATGAAAAACGGCAGGCAGGTAGGTTTCCTTCCGCCTCCAAAAGGTATTTACCCAACACACCAAAAAAAAGGGCACGAAAAAACGCCTCCTCGAGATATAGCAAACCAGCGAAACCCCGAAAAAAAAAACCCCGGCAAAAAAGACCAATCTGACCCCAAGAAAGAAGAGAAAAGAGAAAACCACCACAAACAAGCGGCGGAGGTAAGGAACACAAAGCACGCAGAAGAAGTAGAAGAAGAGGCAACGACAGCGTAGTCATACATACGCGACTCCACCAACCCCAACGTCCGCAACTAACTACGTACTCCCGACTAGATCTGTACTACTAGAGTACGCACAGCACAGCAGCAGCAGCAGCAGTAGTAGGGCCGGGGGGGGGGTGTCAAATGACGCCATTAGTCCAACGTCCAAACACAATGAAGAATGCTGGCAGCACGTAGTGCGTGTGTGCGCGCTTGCCTGCTTCGAGTGCAACTTGGCTAGACTCTGGGCTACACTCTACCAAGCAGCGGCGGTGTTTTGCGCGCACACCCAACAACCACCACGCCTCAAGCACACCCACACACGCCTCCACCACCAGCAATCATTCAAAATCTTCCCTCTCAAGACAACTGTATAGTAGTACGTGCGAGTATGGTGAAAAAAATCCAGTTCAGGAGCGTCCCCCTCCTCCCCACTCTCCCAACCCAGCCCGATCCAACTCCCACCTCCACTACTACTATAAGCTACACGATATGTACACCAACACGTCCTTTGTTGTTTAATTTTTTTTTGTTTCCTCGCAAAAACAGAGCTTCGCCGTCACAAAACGCCAACCAGACAAAAGCAGCAGACAAGAGAGGTAACAACACCCACCCACCCAACCGCACCGCACACCATCCCAGAGGACAAAAACACGGCGCGACTCGAGCGAGCGGTGCGGCGGGCTGTTTTGCTTGCTTGGGTGGGTGGGTGGGGAGGTGGGATGCGACGAGGACAGCGACCACTTTGCCGGCGAAAAACACAACGCATAGGGGGAGCACCATCACCACCAAATCACCACCTACTACCACCCCCCCCCCCACCCACATCCCCCCCCCCCCCCCCCAACCACTACTGCCTCCCTCATCAACCTCAGGCGTTGGTCGGTACCGAGCGTTTGGTCGGTACGAACAGTCGGTCGGTACGAAACACCCACCATCCATCCACGCCCCCCCCTATACCTCTCCTGCGAGCAACAACTACTGTCTCGAAAAAAAAAAAGTGGACGAAAAAGTCGGTATATATTTTTTCTTATTTCCGCGAAAAACAGAACGAACGTCGATCAAAAGCCAGCGTGCGGGAAAAAACAGACCGGTGAAACACCTAGCCCAACCCTGACCGAACCAAAACCATCGCGCCCCTATAACGTGTAAGAGGTGTAGATACCAAAAAAATCCACGTATTCCGGGAGGGGATGGGGGTAGGGGGTGGACACTTTCTCTCCCCGGGGGGGGATGGGTGCTTCCTCTCCCCGGGGGCGGAGCAAGGCGACATAACTGGGCGAAGACAACCCGCCCGAAATATCTTATGCGTACAGGATGTCACTCACATCACACATCGCGCCCCAGGAGAGGAAACGGAAAGAAACGGAAATAATAGAGGGAAAAACCTACCATTATTGATTAGTAATAATTGAATGATGCTGACGGAACACCCCTTCTGCACCCTTCACATCCCCCCCCCCCCCCCCCCCCCCCCCCCCCCCCCCCCCCCACCCCCCCCCCTTTCCCCCCCCTTCCCCCCCCCCCCCCCCCGCCCCTCCCCCGTCTCAGACAAGCCTCCACCTCGCTGTGAGTAAAGCCAGACATTCACGGGATGGTCGGGGTGGTGGTAGTTGCTTTCGGGAGATGGCCTTTCCGCGTGGGTTCCCTTCCTTCCTTCCTTCCGTTCCCGCCAGCCGAAAAAAAAACGCAGTAGGCGCGTAAGAGGCTTGCTTCGCTCATCCGAGTCCCCGGTCCGACTACCTCGTTCATCCACACACCAGCGATCGTCCAACGAAAAACCAAATAGCAACCAAGCGCTCCCTCCTCTCGCTCCTCCTCTTCCTCCTCTCCTCCCCCCCTACCCCCTCCCCGAATCAAAACCATCCATGGTTACACGAAGTGTGGACCTTTCACCCCCCCGACCCCCCCCCTCCCCCAGTCTAAGTACAGTCTTCCTGTTCCCTGTGTAATAGATCAAACAGCTCATCAAACTCTCTCTCTCTCTGCCCCCCGCCTCCCTCCCACGCTCTCCCTCCCCACTTTGCAAACCCCGGTCCCACACCCGCCTCTTCCACAGCTACCCCCGTACAAAACCGCGACCCCTCTCCCCCCCGCCTCCCTCCCCCATCATCACCACCCCCCCTCCTTCCGATATAAAAACTCTGTCAGAGGCGATCGACCTTGCTGAACTGCCCGCCCCCGACAACCGTCCTCTTCAAGTCGTTGCGGTCGGACGTTTTGAAGTCGAACGTGCAACCGTGTTGCTCCGGGTAACGGTGGAGAGAGCAGAAGACGTAGTTACAGCGGCAGGCGATTCCCGTGTATCCCACCTATATATAGAACAAAGAAAAAAAACACGTTTTTTTTTTTGCAAGAAACGCGTTTCGGTTTCGGGCGTGACATTGTTTCGGAGGCGGGAGCGGGCGGGGGGAAGAGAGGGGTGTTTTGAGTCAGCAGATGGCGAATGCGGTACGGTACGGTTTTGTCGGTACGGTTTTTGGTCAGAGACGGTATCTGGTAAAACTTAGGGGAGCAATGGGAAGGAAGCGGCCGCGTTGGCGGAGGGGGTGGCGTTTCGGGCACAGGCATAATTGGTATTCAGCCAATCAGAGAGATCAAGGGCGCGTGATATTTGGTACTCGGCCAATGAGAGATCGAGTACGTAGTTGTTCGGTATTCGGCTGGCCAATCAGATTTCCAGCGCCAGTCAAGCCAAACAGAGGGAGCGCGAGACCACAATGCGTTGTGCCCTCTAAACACCAGCACTATCAAAATAGAGTAACAACTAAATGAAATCTCAAAAGCATCAACACCAGCCCAAAAACACCAACGCCAGAAAAAATCTCGGAAACATCGGAGGACAAACCACGAGCGGAAAGAGGGGGCACCGGTCGGCCTGTCGGCTTTACCGAAGTATCACTCTGGACGTAAATATAAGGATATTATCTATAGAGCCGGTATGGATGCGCCAGGCAACAATACCGGCACTATATACTCCGCACACTGCCACACCGGTTGATCCCACCTCTGCCAACCGATCCCACAGGCACTATTATAGCGCGGGCAACCGGCCCAAAACAAGGACTATTACGGAGGACCATAGTAAACACTAGTAAATAGGACCAAATGTTGCCAGTAAAATCAGGCAAATACTATGTGGTACCCCGAACCATGCGAGGGCGGGGTCGGTATAATAGCGGCCAGAAACAAAAATACCAAATAATAACTGGGCCAAGATCCACACCCTATATAACGCAATCCACTGATCAGGTAAGTTGACACACGCAGTCAACAACGTACTAACCGACCCACCGACACCCACCCACTCACTCACACCGAATATGTACCGAGTACGAGGGTCTTGTGTTTGCCGTAGGTCCGTCCTATTCACTCGGTAAGGTCCCCCGAAAATGCTAGCGGTATATACAGTAATATGTTCCCAAAACGGTAAGAACTGTTTCAAGTACAGCCCTAAGTAATCGGCACCGACCGACCACGCTCGTCAGTCATACAGCCTCCAGGCACCGCCACCACAACCTTTCGTTTATTTTTACCATAAGTCCGTCCTATTTACTCTACAACGTCCCCAGAACTGCTACTAGTACCTGTACAGTAACATGGTCCCAAAACGGCAAAAACAGTTATTTTAAGTACAGCCCTAAGTACTACAGTAAGTACAGTCCTAAGTAAGCGGCGCCGACCGACCATGCTCGTCAGTCATACAGCCGCCAGCCACCGCCACCACAAGCTTTTATTTTTATTTTTTTAAGTTCAGCCTTTGAACATTCTGCCGCCTACGAATGCACCAGGCATGTAGAAATATATACGCCGATAACCCGCTTTTGACTACTATACAGAGTAGTAGGGGGTAACCCCAAGTTAACACAACCTTCATTTTTTTTCAAGTTCAGCCTTTCAACATTCTACCGTCTATATACCAGGTATATATATAATATGTACGTACTCCGATTTAAATGTTCAGCCTTTCGACATTCTACCGCCCATGAATGCACCAGGCATGTATTGCATGTACGCCGACAACCCGCCTTTACTCCTAATGCAGCAGTGGGGTACCCTACCCATATATAGCTGTAACTCCTTCTGGGGTGTTAAGTGTTGAGATATTATAGCGACCAACACACACAATGGCAACTTTTGTGTGATATCATACGTCTGCGTATTCGAGTACGATACGAGTAGCGTGAGCGCCGAGTAGTCGTCCGGGCAGAATCATGCCGCGTCGTCCGTACCGTGCAATTCCCTGACAAGCGAATCACCGGCACTATAGCGGGCACCCGGTCCTACTCGATCGGCACCATAGAGGGACCACTACTACTGCAGTAGTAGTAAATCTGCTATGAGGCCGTGTCTTAACTCCATTCGATAGCTTGGAATGGCTGCAACGGAACGAGATTATATGCGTTCGTTCGTTCCATTCCATGCTGTTTTTGCGGTTTGTGTCCGATCGATTTTTTATGCACCCGATCCTGGAACAGGCCGCAATACCTATCTCTCCTGTCTCTTCTATCAACAGCAGGGAACTTTTCCATCATCCACGTAAAAAGAAAAGAATATGCCGGCGGCCACAAAAAAATTGTGTAGATAGACGTACATATCATACATAGTTGTACCAGGAATAGTCCACTCTTACATTGCAGTAAAAAAAAATCCGAGTTCGGTCCAACAAAAATCAAGAAGTTTGGTTGACTTTGTTTTTGTTTTCGTGATGTTTGAAGGCAGAAATCTCCTGCGACTGATACCGCCATAGGGCCTTAGCTTGAAACCCCCCAGCAAACAAAAGCGGACAGACAAAACAGAGGAAGAAATATGTGTACATATACTTCGAAGCATACTATATACCAGGTATCAAGTAAAACCAGGTTCGTGTGAGTGTACAAGTATCAGGTTTCAAGTATACATGCAGGCCGAACCGGATTCTCCGCGTAACCAAAAAGCACTGTTTCAACTTACGTACGACATACTCGTACACATCACACGCGATATACTCGTATTAATAGCTATAAAGTAATACCTGGTACCATAAGGACCGTTTTTATATTAATAATTAATCAAAACGGACCTTATGTTGAAGGACAGAGTGCGACACGTTTTCGTTTCTCCGATAATCTACCGAGTACTATTAACTCTTATAGGACTGGAGTCCCGTTTTGGGGACAAATTACTTAGAATTAGAGTAGTTGTCCCCAAAACGGGAGTGCAGTCCTAAAAGGGTCCTAAAAGGGTTAATATTACCTACCATCAATAAATACCTGGTGTTGGTACCGGTACGTATCTGCTGTTACCGTTTGCCGCCATTTAATACCATTAACGATTAACCAGCATCCAGAGACCAGACAGATGTAAGAGAGGCGTGCATGCGCGACGTATTATACGTATCGGGCGTCGGTGCTTCCGCCTGGAAGCGAAGTGGCAACTGGGCCAGGGTTTTTGGGGCAGCATTCCAAAATTATTTGCAATAAATTTTGCACTCGTATTAATAGTGTGATGTAATAGTGTGGCATGCACCTTTTTGCAGCACTGAAAGTTAACCCTTTCAGAACTGCAAAAACTTGTCCCACACTAATCCCAAGTAGTCCGCCGCCAAAAACGTGGGGCCGTTTCTTAAGGGGTTCAAAGGAGACAACTTGGAGTTTCACACAAAGCAAACCACACGCCGGGTTCACTTCGGGCTGTCGCCCATCAATCAATACTACGATACATAGTTCCCTAATACTTCGTAAATAGTACCCTAATTTTAGGTAACTCGTACGTACGTGCAAGTAAGTCACCGCAAGTACAGACAGCAACAGCTTGAACATTTCAACAAGCACGCGCCGCTGTACTTATGAACGACGCCTGTTGTCACTATTAATAAGAACAGACAGCAACACGTTCAACTTCAAGCAAGCACGCGCCGCCTGTACTTTCGAACGATGCTTGTTATTATTAATAGTAATAATACCTTCGCTGTAACACGTACATATCATACATTCCACCAGGTCGAATACAGCACCAAAAACATCGTAATACGTCTCATATCCGTAAGCAATCCGTTGCATTGATTTATATACCTTCGGCACGGATACGGAGACTACTGCCACAGCTATTAATAATAGGTTCGTAAAAACGTAAAAACGGTAGAAAGTGGACAAAATTTGTATGTACTGCACTACTGTGAATGTGTACTGAACCATCTACTGGTGGAGCCGACAAAAGGTCGTCAGGAGTTGAAGACGGACGAAAGAACGCTACGTACCAACCCGCAAATCCTAACCCCGCTCAGAAAAAAACGCCTACCTATATAGCCAGCTCCATCCCCTCCAACAACCATGCTAAAACAAAACCAACAAACCCGGAATAAAATAACAACCATCTTACGCAACCCCTTTTTTTACTGCACTGCTGTATATAACCAACCATTTTCACTCTAATTCCGAGTGTTTCGTCGCCATAACGGGACTGCACTCCTATATAACCGGGGTTAAATATATCAACCATGTAAAAACATGGAAACAACCATCTTCCTTTCTAATAACAGACATGTTAACCATGTCAACGACAATTTTCACGGCCAACGCACGAGGCTAACGCTACGCTGGCTAATGGACGCCGAAACATCACATCACACCACATCACATTTCGGAGGCATCATGGATTCGGGGGTGGGGAGAGGGGCTTCCCAAGGGGCGGAATGCCTCCTATAGCTATACGTAGCACAGAGCGGTCTCACCAAAACTATACGGGATAACACCACGAACGCACAATAATTGTCTGCACCATCCAAAAATGTTTACATTCGCGTTCTTATGAGTGCCTGCAAAAAGCCTTCGTCAATCTATTGCCACAGCCGAAAACCAGCAGACTCCGTCAATCTATTGCCACAGCCGAAAACCAGCAGACACAGCCGTGCAACAAACACAAGAGCATCTGCCTAGATAAAAAAAAAAGAGCACGTACGTAACAAAAAAATACCCGTGGTATGAATTACGCTGTGGTGTGCATTTTCTGGCGATTTCTGGGTTTTCATACGTGGTGCGGCATGTGTCATAACGGGCTGCAACCGGAGGCGTGAATGAAATCGATAGTACCAACACCGCACCGCACAGAGTCGCACATTACAACCCACCGTCCAAAAAATAAAAACCACGAAATACGTACCGACGTCGCATAAGGCAGCCGTCTTACAGCACGACCCGCCGGCGGTTCTTTCCAAAAAAACACACAGACTGCTCCATACCTGGTATTATACATACAACTTTCAAGCCTCGAACAGATAGTGATCTACCTTATGTATGTACAGATCATCTATCTAGTTCCTCTACGGCCGTTGTGAAAGGTGATGCAGGATCTGCGTTTAGTACAGATCCGGCTCAGGAATCATAGGTCGTGCAGACTACACGGGTCCCACCCGGCAACATGAGCTATACTCACTGTACACTGTACATCATGCCAAGATCTGGAATACATCTATCTGTCTGAAATATATCTGACTTGAAATATCTAGATCATGATCTGGGAACAGATGATCGTTTCATGATCTGCCCAAGATTTGTGCACAACCTGTTCGATGAAACTAAAGCACCGCTTCCACACACACAGACAAAACACAAGACCCACACAAACAACACACAAAATACAGACAAAAAAGACACACAAGATTGACAAGACACGCCTGAACCATGCATGCACACACAACACACACACACCTTTTTGCTGCAGGTAAAGCACCGCTTCCGGTTCTTCTGCTCCGGGCGGGCCGGCGTATCCGCCGCCGCCGCCGCTACCGCCGCCACCGCCACCCCCGCCCCCGCCGCCACTCCCCCGTCCCCCCCCACCCCCCCCCCCCCGATCGCGGGCCCCGCCCCTCTGGCTCCCGCGCCAAAGTAAACAGCAGGAGACAGAGGCAACGAAGCCGCTTCTGCCTCTGCCGCTGCCGCCGTCGCCGCTACTGCCGCCGCCGCTGCTTCTACCGCGGTTGGTTTCGGGGACGTCGCAGGGGCGACGTCGGTCGGACGCGATGTGGTTGCTCCGTTAGCGGTCGACGACAAGAGGGAAGCCGGCAACTCTGGCGCTGCCGCTGCTGCTGCTGCCCCTGCTGCTACTGGTGTTGCTGCCCCTGCCCCAGCTGGTGCTGGCGGTGTTGGTGGTGTTGGTGCGAGCGGGGAAGCGGGCGGCGCTTGCTGCTGCTGCTGTTGGAGGTGGTGCAAGTTGTTGCTGCTGTCGTTTTCTTTGTTGCCCATGTTAAGCCCCAAGTTTAGCCCTAGGCCTACTACGCCGGCTGCCGCCGCCACGTCTTCCATCGAAGACACCTTAGAGAGTGATGGTAAGGGGACCGAGCTCACTGTGGAACCAAAAACGTAAAGAGGCCAGCGGTGACGGGGGACGGGGGAAGGGAGGGCAGCGATGGTGTTGCTTTGTCGTCGTCTCCACTAGGTTGTATATTTACTTGATGCCAGAAAAAAAGGGGGGGTGACCAACATCAACAGAAACATTAACAGTCACCACAAAAGGAGGAGCAGGGAGGCGTAAAACAAATCCCCCCAACACAAAGTCCCAAAAAATATATATCACATACAAGTGTGCAACAGCCCTAAAAACAAAACGCGCCTGGATCGCAAACGCTCTTCCTCCCGTCTGCACCGCTTGAGCTCTTCCTGGCTCTGCGTTAACTTCTGCTGCTGTAGCTTCTGCTTCTGCTGCTGGTGCTCCTGTTGACGCTGCTGCTGTTGCTGCTCTTGGTGGTGCTGCTTCTGTTGCTGTTCTTGCATCTGACGGCCCCACTGTCCATTGGCAAGAGGGGGAGAGACCCGAAGAGTACCGGGAGGCGTAGAGAGGTGGGGGGCGTACTCATTTGTTGCTTGCCTTAAGTCATTTGACCATTGACCACGCATCCCTTTCGAGACGGAGCACCGGGGGGGCAGCTACGTACGTGCGGGGTTGTTTTGTTGTCTCCACTTGTTGTAAAAATGATGCCAGATGAAAACGCGGTGGGGGCTGGGAAGCGGCCGGCTCGTTACTATATAGCCGCGATAACGCCACACGTACGAATAGGTGTCATTCAGCTGCTACTGCTGTCTTTTCGTAAAATATTCAAGTCACGTATACCCCCCGGCGGCTCGAAAAACGCTATGTCACGTACAAAGCACGTACGAAAAAACGGCTTACCATGTACGAAGGCAAGACACGCTTACATTACGTACAACATTACGTATAGACAAACCCTAATATAGGGAAGACACACTTTCACGATATACGATAAACCGGTCCCCTGTACCAGGTGCATAAATAGATTCAGCGACGAGCGGTATAAAAACGGGGTTTGCTACACGTGTACACTATTAATAGTAACTTGTGCATTTTTCCAGTGTGTCAGCAGAAGAGACCGGAGTACGAGCGGACCATGTTTCCACACGAGGGTGACACTCCCGCTCTCTTGTTCATACGATACTGCTACTGCTTGTACCACGTCTACTTTCACTTCTATTCTTGCGTACGCATCATTTGTGGCATCTCACTCATCCAGACCTGTTTAGCCAACATTCAAACATGCACTTTCCGGATCTGTTTCACGTACCCACGTGCATGGGGTATATTCATATTACCTCATATGGTATGATCCAGCAGCAGCAAGCAGCCTCACGTACCATCAATAAACAACGGCATGAATTACGAACCTAAATATACCATGACCAGAGTCTTCGACCACATAATTTTGTATCTCTCAATAGGATAAAGAACCAGAACGGACACTGGGCGTGCTCCTGTATAAATAGTTGGGTATGTAGAAAGAACGGTGTAACCCCTCGAGAACCGGCCCGACGTGTTTGTGGACAAACTACTTGGAAAAGTGTCGGATAATCTCAGTTCTGAATGGACAACACAGGCACGAACACATATAATACCTCATACCTTGTACGAGTATCAATTTAGTAGTGCCTGTAATATTTAAGATGTATCCGGTACGGCGGTAGTACGGAGTGGTGAGATGTGATGTTTGTGACTTGTGACATACCAGCTATGTTATCATTTTGTGACTTTCGATTGATTCTTCATCCTTCAAGCCTTCCTCGGGGTATAGCAGGATAGCCTGCGTCAGTGGTCATCTTGACATGACCCGCCCCCCCCTCTCCTCCCTCCGACCATGTGACAAAAACACCGGGAATCGTCCCACGTCCCCATCCCCGTTCCCCTCCGGAGCACCGCTACAGCAGACTACAAGTAGCCTGATAATAGTGGTGTTAGAATGGTTATACCGCTGCTGTGCATGAAATACGTAGATAACACAACACCCGGGAGGCTGTACCCTCTGATGGCTGATACCTACCCAGGTACCAGGTATACCACAACATTAATATCAAGTGCGCCGCATAGTAGTAGCAACACGCGAGTATATAGTACCCAAAATATAACTCGTGCGTAGGTACGAGCCCATTTTCCCGCCCGCGGTCCCGCCCGTTAACCCACCACCACAAGATACCGCCGTAAGATACGTGGTGCCATAAGATACGATACAGATCTGAGAACGAACGAACGGGCGCAGACGCATTCTTTCGGAAAACGAGCCACGGGCGTAGTCTTGTCTATCTACCTACCCGTCTACGCCAGTATAGAATATAGAAGAGCAAGGGCGCGGAAAAAGCCAGGTTTATTGGGAGTTGGAGCAAATTGCTTTCTCGGGGGGGGGGACTGCTGTGGTACTTAAGAGCACTGGCCATATTTTCGGGAGGATGTACAGCCACCCAGAACTCGCAGTATTCCCGGGTTCAACACTCTAGATACTCTTGAGTACTACCGCAAGTATTTCGGATATTTGTACTGCGGGTACTGCTTGTACTCGGGGTTCTGTTCTGCTTACATTCCCAATACTCGCAGTATCTTGGCCTTCAGTACTGCCCATACTCCCAGTACTCGCAGACTTTACGCCGCCCGTACGGCTGCACAACTCTCAGTACTCGGGACTACGGAATGTGCTCGATACTACGAGTAGGGAGTAACAAGTATACCTGGTACTATTTAGTCTAATAGGAGTACCTGTGAAATCTTAGTGCTTGTCTTCGTACGAATAAACCGGTACCTGGTATATGCGTAAATAACTCTACGAGAACCCAAGGAGCTGCTGGGAAATAGCTCTAAGTATACACGAGTATCGGTACTGCTGTTCTAGGTACTCGCAGACCCCCAAGTAGGTAGGTACGAGTACCTGGGGCATGGCTTTGAATTGAAGCACGCGCTGCCAGGGCCACATGCACCAACCATTACATTATTAACTATGATACCTGTACAGTAGTAGTAGTGGGTATTGCTGCTGTGCAGTACCCCTCAATAAGGCAGTTACAGCAGTACAGGACACCTAATAAGAAACAGGCTTAACAAGAAAGCCAGGCTGAGATTTGGAGGAAAATAGGAAATTCGGGAGTCCTTATCTTGAAATTAGTGTAGAAAACACCCTCTCTCACTTAAAAGATCCAGCCTGGACCAGACTGCCTGTTTCTTAGTATGTGTCCTGTACTATGTGGGACAAAGCATTTGAACCTGCCTCATCGCTACTTTTGCCTTGTTTATCCCGATTTAAGGCCACATATGCCTTAACTCGGGGATAAGGCCGAAACCGGCCTTAAAAGCGGAAGAAATCGCTCGGGATAAGGTCGAAACCCGCCTTTAAGTGGGAGAAATCGATTGGACACCGCATATTCGTATTGTTTAAAATCGGGACAAGCCGGTTTGGGCAGCCTGATCTCTACTTTGGCCTTGACCAATCTGCCTCGTTGCAAGGTACCCATGTTACCCACTTCTGTCGTACGTACCTGGTACCAGGTATATTTAAGGTACTTTTTATAATTGAGTACTGCTGTTTACCACAACGTACGTAACCACAATGTGTGTAGTTTGCCGAATCGTTTTCGCTTTTCGTGCATTTTCTCGAGGCTCGGTCAATTTTCACTTTTCCAATTCTCGTTCGTAATACCTCGTACATTTCGGGGACAACTTACTTGGAATCAGAGTACAACGAGTGTTAAATACATACTGACACCTGGCATATACCAGTTGGTGAGGTATCGACGTTGAGAGGTTGGGTTGGTTCGCTAATGGCCGAGGGGGGAGGGGGGACGTAGACACGAAAGATAAAAATAAAAAGCGGCTCTGCCACAACAATAAAGTCTACGTGATACGATACCGCAAACAAAGCAATTTGCTTGAGGTTTGAGGGCATGTCTAAACAGAAACGAAAACGAAAAACGAAAAACGAAATGACAAAAAACAGGCCGCTGATTGGTCCCTGGTACAAACGTGTTCCCCTTCGTTTTTTTTGTTCTGAGAAAATCAACGATTTACAACCTATTGCCCAAAACATAAAAGTTGACAGCTGAAAAACGAAAAGGAGAACGAAAGCACGAACAGTAACAATTCAGNAACTATGATACCTGTACAGTAGTAGTAGTGGGTATTGCTGCTGTGCAGTACCCCTCAATAAGGCAGTTACAGCAGTACAGGACACCTAATAAGAAACAGGCTTAACAAGAAAGCCAGGCTGAGATTTGGAGGAAAATAGGAAATTCGGGAGTCCTTATCTTGAAATTAGTGTAGAAAACACCCTCTCTCACTTAAAAGATCCAGCCTGGACCAGACTGCCTGTTTCTTAGTATGTGTCCTGTACTATGTGGGACAAAGCATTTGAACCTGCCTCATCGCTACTTTTGCCTTGTTTATCCCGATTTAAGGCCACATATGCCTTAACTCGGGGATAAGGCCGAAACCGGCCTTAAAAGCGGAAGAAATCGCTCGGGATAAGGTCGAAACCCGCCTTTAAGTGGGAGAAATCGATTGGACACCGCATATTCGTATTGTTTAAAATCGGGACAAGCCGGTTTGGGCAGCCTGATCTCTACTTTGGCCTTGACCAATCTGCCTCGTTGCAAGGTACCCATGTTACCCAC
Organism: Saccharina japonica; assembly: GCA_008828725.1. Taxonomy (NCBI): domain Eukaryota; class Phaeophyceae; order Laminariales; family Laminariaceae; genus Saccharina; species Saccharina japonica. The sequence continues at coordinate 21,654 of MEHQ01001564.1, forward strand.
TTCTGTCGTACGTACCTGGTACCAGGTATATTTAAGGTACTTTTTATAATTGAGTACTGCTGTTTACCACAACGTACGTAACCACAATGTGTGTAGTTTGCCGAATCGTTTTCGCTTTTCGTGCATTTTCTCGAGGCTCGGTCAATTTTCACTTTTCCAATTCTCGTTCGTAATACCTCGTACATTTCGGGGACAACTTACTTGGAATCAGAGTACAACGAGTGTTAAATACATACTGACACCTGGCATATACCAGTTGGTGAGGTATCGACGTTGAGAGGTTGGGTTGGTTCGCTAATGGCCGAGGGGGGAGGGGGGACGTAGACACGAAAGATAAAAATAAAAAGCGGCTCTGCCACAACAATAAAGTCTACGTGATACGATACCGCAAACAAAGCAATTTGCTTGAGGTTTGAGGTGGAGAAAACAAAAACAAACGAAAAAAAAAATGAAAATCCGGCACGATTTTCAATTTTTCTGTTCCGGACCTCCGGGGACCCGGTTTATCTTTTCTCATTAGAAAAACGGAAAGCATATACGATGTATACTCTGCTGTATCGTAAAAAGATAACGCGAGGTGGACCGAGCTGAACATACGTACGAGTATCAAAATAGAGCAAAATGCCATTGTAATGTACGTATTATATCATATGCACAAAACACAAAACAATACGTACGAATCAGATCACAGCTGAGCCTGAGAGTATATCCCTCATTTGTCGCTTTAACTTGCGTGTGCATTATTGTCCTACTCGTACTCGCTGTGCCTCTCGGTACTCGTACCTTAAAAAATACCTCAAAAAGGTACTCGTCCTGGAGTGATTGCATACTGGTATAGATGATACCTGGTATGTATAATGACATAATATGCACCGTACATATTTTATACGTGCTCGTAACGAAGCAAGAGCGCTGCTGTTATATACCAGGTATGTACACGAAAACAAGACAAAATAACAAATGACGCCGTGCGGCGGATCATCATGAATCATGACCAGAAAAGAGTGAAAACAGAGAAGCAACGTGATGATGACGGCAAAGGGAAACCAAGAAAATAAAACTGACAGCAGCAGCAGCAGAAGCAGCAGCAGAGCAGCAGCATAAGGTGCGAGCTATCATGCTTGTTCCTTTCCTGCCTCCCAGATTCTTCCAAGTTATGTGCTTGTTGTATCTTGTACCACGAACCTGTACGAGAGTACTGGTACGCACGTACTCTTACCTACACATGACAGGTTTCAGCTACGGACAGTAAACTCGTCATACCCAAAGTCCCCAGTGAGTACTCGTACTGGTATTTGGCACCATGGGGTACATTCAATATGTTTTTTGCTCTGTTTTTCTAGTGTATTCTTGGTGTATTAGAGAATAGTTGATCTGGAGGGGGGAGGGGTACGACTTCCATTCCGCGTACGTGTGTGTGTGTGTGTGTGTGTTCTTCACATTAAACCTTCCTTTCTACCCGTCGACATCCAGCACACCCAGTGTCCGTGCCGATTCTTCATCCTAAAAAGGTACCAGTTCTGTGGTCACAAAACTACGACACAGAGATACTACACTCAGTGCAGTAAGCAGAGCAGACAATGCAACGCCATATACGACAGGCAAGACCTACCCTGCTAGCAATCCAGGTGCATGCAAGAGAAAAAAAGAGAAAAAAGAAAAAAGCGAAAAGAAAAAATAATAAAAAGTAAATATACTGAAGCAAATCAATAATCAAGCAACCAAATAAAAAGCATGACAAAAAAAGAAAGAAAGTGTCGTGCTTCTCCCAGAGGAGATGCGACCTCCAATAAAAAACCAAATGAAATGAAAGAAAATACTAGGACAAGCTTTAGCATTTTCGATTGACGAGAAAAGGGAGCAAACGCAAAAAACAACCTGGTATAATATGTGTGATAGTATACCAGCACGATAGAGGCATGGATAAATGGACAGAAAATAGACGCGATATCATTTTGTAACATACCCGAAACAATGCAGCTTCGGGACGATATAAGTAAGATACTCGCAAAATGATGGTACAACCGAACTCGTACTACAAGGCAGTAGTTCGGTTCGTAGTAACCTTGGCTTGCAGTGCAATTACGCCACAAAAAACACCTTATTTTCGCGGGGTTGAAGGAGCGCTAGGAACTGATAACTCATAACCTTCCTTGCATCCGAAATAAAGGCCGTGTGCGTACGCGCGCGCACGCAGCTTCGGATTGTTAATCTCGCATAATCGTATTAATTCGGAATTCAGAGTATTCTATCAATGAATGTGTACGAGTATCGCACAGCCCGTACGAGTAGAATGAAAATGAGAATGAACGACTTCTCTGACAAATTGAAAACAATAAAAAAATACGGTACGCACTTTGTTGCGTGTCAAGAAAGAGCCGATACACGGGGTACCCTACGAGTACTGCTACCCCACTACTGCTGTATATACGTATCATGCCTAATCACTGCTGTAATACGTACGCTATAGCGCGAAAATCGAAGCTGTTTTGCTGCTGCATCGATGGGTTTATCAAGACCAGCAGGGGTCACATATCACATAGTCACATACTCTGTCTCTGTGGTCACGGAGTACCGCACCGGAACACCTCATAGGATACGCACATACATATGATACCAGTACGATGTACAAACGGCGCGCACCGAGCAACATCAACCAGATCACACCGAAAGCCAGAGGAGCAGCAGCGCGGTTTCCCTCGTATTCTTTACTCTTGCGAAAAAATATGTACCCGGAGAAACACCCATTCACCTGATACTCTGTAGTATACCGGTTTTATACCTGGTACTCTGTAGCTCTGTAGGATGAGGATGATTGTATAGAGGACTCGTGTGTGTGCGAGTTCTGTTCTTGCTTTTCCACAAACGACATCCAGTGTCCGTGTTGATTCTTCATCCTATAATACTACTGCCTGGTATGAGATATCGGCCCTGTGGTCTACTACTCGTACGAGACAGAGCTTGTACTGCTGCTGGACAGGTTGGCCAAGGGTTGTCGTCAAATACACTCCGGAAGGTTAAGGTTGACCAGACCGGAGAGAAAAAAAGGCCAACAAAAACAAAAACAAAAAATCTGCAAGCAAGCACAACTCGCTCAAAAGACACGATGGTGTACACGTGTACACGGATAAAATGCTGCTACTTGTAGTGGAGTAGACAACGTCACTATAATACCAGTACGAGTACGTACGAGGAATGGTCATGGGGTTCATAGAGGGGCATACTCGACTCTTAAGTTGCGACGAAAGCAACGGCGAAACCCAGTCCGTGTCTCGGTTTTGCACCAAAAGACGTCGTATCAACAACTATCTATACCCTGAAGAGGATCGGCAAGAAAAGCAGAGCCAGCCAGACAAACGATTGAGCGAATTTTTTCGGCATTATATTTCACTCGAAAATAAAATAATCGTAAAATGTCGGGGGGCAACCGACTACGAGCTTGACTCTCCCTCGCAAAATACTACGCCCTGCTGATGCAATTGGGTTGGGTTTGGACTCCAGCGTACCTCCGTCTTTCTTCCCCTCCGCATCCCGCATCGACTGTGACATCGTGTCCTTCCAGCACTTCGAGCACATGTGGCTCGTGTTTGAAGACCTGTGTTACGTTGACACAACAGCAACAACGAAAAAACAAAACAGCAACGACAACACAACAAGCAACAACAGAGAGCAACAAACAAACAAAATTTCGCGCACTTCGTTATTCACTTGAAAATAGAGAAGGGCAGGTAGGAGGACGTGACGTCAAACTGCAGACAGGTCTAGAAAGACGTGTTATTTTTTTTACTGACGCGTGTAATCCGCCAAAAAATCAGAATCGGGGGGGGGAGGGGTGCGTGTGTGCGCGGGTGCAAAGCTCAAGCACCATCGAGGTCAACCCGACGGCACCAAGGGCAACGCGAGAATTCATAGCCAAGCACACCTTCCTCTACGACTGGAGCTGAGCCATGGTCCAGCAGCAGCAGTAGCAGCGGCAGCAGCAGCAGCAGCACGTAGCAAACAGCAGCAGTAATAGTAGCAAAAAAATATAGGAAGTCCAAGAGAGAGAGAAGTGCTCCGGCGAGACTCTTCGACAAGCTCGGAACGCAAGCGAAAAAAAATGCACTTGGTCTGCATCAACATACTACTATGGCCAGGGTGCTAGCTAGCGCTACCATCAGAAGGGCTAAATAGGGCAGAATGGGCCGAGAGACTCGCAAGTCATGTGGTTCGTTGACCTGCCCGAAGCTACAGCCGCTTTCTTAGGCGGGAAATTACAAGCAGCAGTTTTACTTGACCTATTGCTGTTGGGCGAGGTGGCTAGGCTGTGGCTAGGCTAGGCAGCGGAACTAAAGTCCTCGCCAGAAAAAACAGAGAAACAGGCCAAACAAAGAGAGGGGCTTGTTTCCCACGAAAAAAACGAGAAAAACAAGAGTCACACATTTTCGAGTAAAAATAAGGAAGAAGGGAGGAGAAAAATGGGAAGGGGCGGGGGGGGGGGGTTGGTTCGCCGCTACACTCACCCGAAGAACCCGCATCCGTTGACGCAGAGCTTCTGGTCCATAATCGGTGGCTGCTCCTTTTCAGACATCGAGCCTCGCTCCCTCGGCTTCCGAGCTAGGGTGCCGCCTGGCTATAGGAGGTAATAGGGCTTGGGTCTTGTTTAGCTTTGCTTTTTTGCCCCCTCGAGATGAAGAGACCTCCCTTTGTCGTTTCCGCCTATACAGAGGTGGTACCTTGAAGACGAAAAAAAGGCACTGCCTCGTGAGGTCGCGTGAAGAAGGTCACGCGAGCGGAATAACGTCACGCGCCAGCCTCCGAGGACACGACAGCTCCGCCGGTGAGGGTCAGGGGGGAGAGGCGCGTCGGCTGGTGGGGTTGCCGTGCGTGAACGTTAGGGAGAGTAGCTCTGCTTGTAGTTACGAATTTGGGTGTAGTTGTGACGGGGCCCGGCGCTCGGCTGAACACTAGTGAACACGGAGAATTTAGCCGGTGCCCACCGTAACGGCAAAGTTCGATCATTTTTTTCTATTCCGCCGCATTTTTTTCCGTAGACTGTCGTCTTGTCTGTTGGCGTGGTCGCCGGTCGGGTCTCGGGGCTGCCCCTCTGCCCTGTACCCGGGCGGGCAAAGGACCCGAAGGTGGGATTCGGCAGCAATGTGGATCCAGGCAGGGGCTCCGTCGATCACGGTCGCATTTGCCCAGCTCACCGTGCACAAACCGCCAACTATTACCAGCACTTGTGCACAAACTTCTGTTTTTTCCCGTCAACAGTCTGGTGAGAAGAATGAACACGGCTGGTGCTACCTCCGCGCAACGACAAGTGTTCTCCTTTCAAGTACCTCTACGGCTCTCCCCGCCGACGGGGTGCTTGCCATCCCCCGTCACGAGCGCAAAGCTGCCCGTCGGCGGCGGTCTTTCCGTCGGAGGCAGTCGCCCATCACCCGAGGGCAGCGGAAAACGCTACGAGAGCTTTCGCCAAAGTATGGCCTAGCCATGGATTACAAGGACAGGTGAATGGTGTTGAGTTTCGAGTCCAAGCGGAGGGAGAGGTTATTTACAGACAGCTGCCTGCACAGCAGCAGCAGCAGCAGGAGCAGCAGCACAGCAGTACTTGTCGGGGTACCGCTGCTGCTGCTTCTTGCTGCTAATATAGAATGGGGTGTAAAGTATGCTTAGTCAATGGAGTGTTCTCATGACTAGCTTCTGTCCGAAGCGCTGAACTTCGCAAACGCTGCGGTTCTTGGGGGCAGCCTCTTCGCGGTGATGGCACTCGCTGTTTCATGCAGGCGCGAAAGCAGTAGCTACGAGTATTGGCAGACAATAGACAGGAAGGACCGGCCAGCAGCTACAGCCAGCAGTACGAAGTAGTTTGATGGTTGCCACCCCAACTGCTACTTGACCACTTTGTAGTATTAATAGGAGGTTACGATGTATACTGCTTTATTCAGCACGATTCCGTAGGCAAACGCAGGGCTTCAAGTTGCAACGTCACTCAAGCGCAAACAGCAAACAGATGTTATGGGCAGCTTTCCTGCTTCCAGACCTTCCAGCCTCCCTGCGATATGAGCATGATCCCATCTATCTGCTTTCGCGGTCAACCCGCCCTCTATGTACCCTCTTGCTGTGTCTGTATACTACCCAAGGTTATTGGACCACAACACGTGCAAACATAACCCGCTGCTTGTGTACGTGTGCTGGTGTTCCACAGACCGGTATGCCACCAGCAGGGTACTCGTAGCAGTTGCGTATCATATGGGGTAGCAGTACGCGTATGTACGAGTAGTCCCTGGAACATCGTCGTGCTTACGTACGTACTCTGTCTCCTCTACTAGCCGCTTGTTACTCACTCATCAGGTACTGGTACCTGGTACTTGTGGTCCACAAGCAGTACTCGGCACTTTTACTATTTAATAATACGAAATACTCAGTACTTGCAGCACTGAAGTACTCGGTAGCTGGTAGTCGGTACGAGTACGACGTACGGTACGTATGACGTACAGTACTTATGACATCAGAGCTACAACTATTAATACTACTGCTGTGCAGCAGCAGTACCATCGTATATATGTTTCCTTTGTACTATTAATACTATGGGTACTACTGCTGTACCCGTATTGATATGTACTGCTGTAAACTCCGAAGAGGGTACTATGAATAGAGGGTATCATGTACTGACTGCTGTTGTTGTACCACACTGCTTGTATTATATTCATAGCTCGTACTTGGTATCGTTAGTGCATGTTATGTCTACCAGGTACCCAAAACAGCAGAGGTGTTATCCTTTTGCCTAATACCCGGGTACTCGCGAGTATTACCCGGCTTGCTAATCCCCGTTACGGGTACTACAGTAGTAACACTTCTTACTCGCCGAGTATTTGGCCCCCGGGTACCCGGGTACCCATTGGTATACCTTAGAAATTCTGGTTATGGCAATTTATAACAAATAACGTCCGCCGGGTAGTATTTCGTTACAATTCCAACATTCACGCTGAGGCCCTTTTCAAAACGAAAAGGCTGTCTCATGCCTCACATCTCACACCATACGACCAGTAGAGGTGTTCCCCTTTTGCCAATTACCCGGGTACTCGCGAGTATTACCCGGCTTGCTAATAGACGTCACGGGTATGGGTAAAACTTCATATTTGCCGAGCATTTGGACCCCGGGCACCCGGGTACCCGACAGTGCGACGCGAGTGTTAGACGGATACCCGGTTGTTGGACGGATACCCGGATGTTAGGCGGGTACCCGGGTACCCGCCCAAGATGGTCGTAAATACGCGCGAGTACCCGTGTATTTTTTCTCCAAAGTTGGCGGGTACCCGTTTAAGACGGTTACTCGTCGGGGAATACCTCAGCATAGTGCCCATACTCGTCACGGGTGCGCGCTTGTTGAAGCAAGTCGCTGTTGTGTACCATGTCGACGGGTAGAAAGGAAGGTTTAATGTTAAGAACACACACACCCGGTATAAATTATGTGTCCGTAATTTCTACGTACGTATCTCTGTGTCGTGGTTTTGTGACCACAGAGCTTGTATCTCTCTAGACGGAAGAATCGGCACGGACACTGGCTGTACTGGATATCGACGGGTAGAAATAACCATTTGGAAATAAAGGTTTTAAAATGTGAAGAACACACACATCCGTCGACATCCAGCGCATCTATTAACAGTGTCCGTGCCGATTCTTCATCCTAGAGAGGTATGTTATACAAGCTTTGATCACAATACCACGACGACACAGTAGCAGAGATACCGCTCAAAAGTAGATTGACAACGTACTGCTGTAGTTACAGAGTTGAGGCCGAACGAGCCCCGAGCGCCCACGGAGCCGACCACAAATCACTGCTGTTAATACGTACTTTTTTCTCTTTTTTTTTCTTGCATGCACCTGGATTGCTAGCAGGGTAGGTCTTGCCTGTCGTATACGGCATTGCATTGTCTGCTCTGCTTACTGCACTGAGCGTAGTATCTCTGTGTCGTAGTTTTGTGACCACAGAACTGGTACCTTTATAGGATGAAGAATCGGCACGGACACTGGGTGTGCTGGATGTCGACGGGTAGAAAGAAAGGTTTAGGCCCATTCCTAACGAACAAAAAAAATCACGATTCGTGACGTTTTGGCATGACAACATATCACGATTCGTGATGTTTCTTTCCTAACGAAAATTGGTGCTTTTTCGTCACGTTTCGTGATATTTTAAAATTATAAAGAATCCGATATTTTCAAACCAACGGTATTTGAGGGTGGGGCCAACTCTCGCAGGTAGGTCACGGCCAGGCTGTGCCGGGCCGACCGCGCCCGACCCGGCCCGTGATTCAAACCATGGGCAGAGGCCCGACACGGTCTGTGATATTCAAACCTCACGCGCCGTCGGCCAGGCCAGGTCCGCGCGAGGTTCCCATCTCGCTGACATGTCGTCTGCTCTGCCTGGCCCATGAGATTTTCAGATTATTTTTGCTTTTTCTTCACGCTGTGTCTCCGCCTCCTCGAGATTTCGAGGTCACAGCATGCTCGTTACCCCGCACCCAGCAGTGTCTTTAGGCAGCCACTCGCTGTCCACAACCTGCGTACGAAGCAGGGCCTGGCATGCCCCTATACCGGCCATCGGATACTGTTGGTGTCGGGTGGGTTACGTAGTGCCTTGATCAGGCGTATTTTGAGCCACGACAAATGTCGTGAATCGTGATTTTGTTTTTTTTAAGAAATTGTAAAAAAATTGGCGTCACATGAATCGTGAGGTTTTTGTCGTGAATCACGACAAAAAAAATCACGATTCACGACAAAAACCTCACGAATCGTGATTTTTTTTGTTCGTTAGGAATGGCCCTTAATGTGAAGAACACACACACACACACGAGCTGGGAATCGGATTCATTCAATCGACGTCAGAATCGCAAAATGGTTGTGACTCTGTTGTCTTGCGATGCAGACTTCGATTTGACCGCTATCATACCGGCATTCACAACTTCGAAACGTTTTTCACCGGCTATAGTACCCCTCACAAGCCGGCGGGGGGGAGGTGATGGGGCTCGCTTCAGGCTCTCTTCATTCGTTCAAGTTCTTTCGAAATTCATGCCAGATTCGAATAATCGGCTTCGCCGAAACCTATTTAACAAAACAACATTCGCGCCGATTCACAGCCTGAAATGTAGACACCAGCGTAGCAGGCGAGACAACCCTTGCTTTATACTATTGCCGGTACATCGAGCTTCAGAGAGCCACAACCCTCAATTTTTACCGCAGAAGTATTAACATATTCGCCCCTTTGTCTGGGGCTTCAAGGGAGGAAGAATGTTGAAACAAACGTGACGATTACGATTGATTGTCGTCGGTCACACGAAGCAAGCAGCCCGGCTGCTGGTACAGCAGTATAGATAGGGGATGATGCGCCATGCACCCGAAGCACCACCCAAGGACATCTCCGACATGCACGCGGCAATTGCACTAAAATAGTCGTACCGCCGTATTCTCTATGTACTCCCACTATTTAATACAACAGCAGCAGTAGTGTTGAAGTATTAACCTATTTTTAGACGTTGATACTGACTCTGTACGACCGTGCCTGGCATGGATAGTTTTGGTCGGTATGTACGTAAAAATCCGCGGGACTCCCAAATTGAATATCCAAACGCCGCAAACGCACCCCCACGTCCAACTTAATCCTACTACAGCAGTAGTGTTACTACGTACGTACATGATGTTAGTGTATACGAGCGAATGCGATTTTCTAATTTTGACGACGCCAAACTTGGGGACCCCTTTCGAGCTGACTGAAGCCTATTTCCCGAAGCGTCAGTGAGAAGCGCCTTGTTGTGCGGAGAGTGAAATGCTAACTGATAAAACGGATATATACGGCGTCCACCAACGCAGCTATACCTTTTTTTGGCTTTTTCACAAACCATTAAAAACAGGGATCCCTTTCGAGCTGTGGCTGAAACCGACTTCTGGAAGCCAGATAACAAACAACTCCTGCTGCACTGTTCGTTACTGATAAAAGGGATTCACTCGTATATACCTGTTGAGCTGTTTCAGTCACACGCCTAAAATAGCTCAACAGGTGCTTGCTTCTATCATACAGGTACTTGCTTCTAACGAACCACTGCTGCTGTGCGCTTTCCACCAACGCACTCAAGTTGACGACATTTACAAATATCGTGCTGCGCGAGTTCCTAGCAACCGCTAAACTGTCTTGGTTTGATCGTCGTGCCGACTGAAACAGCTCAACAAGTACAGGCAGTATGATAGTTGCTTTGCACTCATGTTGACGACAGAGTTACCAGCATCCTACTGCGCGAGTTCCTAGCGAGAGCTAAACTATCTTAGTTTGATCGTCACGGTGACTGGGATATAGCTCAACAGGTACTACGGTATTAATAGTTCCTCCTAACGACCAACTGCTGCCCACCTTCCACTGACGCACTCAAGTTGACGACGGTTGCAAATATTCTGCTGCGCGAGTTCCTATTAATAGCGACAGCTAAACTACGTTATTGTTGACAGTAGTACGTAGTCACGTGTTGATAGTCTGATTGGCTAAGGGGTACTCGTATACATTTATAGGCGGCTCAATCAGCCTAGAGTCTTTCCAAGCCACAGCATCCCGAGCCGGCCGAATCAACCTAGAGTCTTTCCAAGCACAGCATCCAAGCCGCCCGAAGCCAAAGGAAGCACAGCATCCAAGCACTGATCACTGGTGTAGGGTTAGCGTTAGGGCCCGGGTCGGGTGGATCGGCTATAAGCGCACGGCCAAAACCCACGTAAAGGTTCACTTTCAAGGTGCGACCACGCCTCTGAGGTACTTTGATCGTCGTGGCGACTGAATTATGTCAACAGTTAGTTCCTTCTAACGGATAACTGCTGTCCACCTTCCAGCAACGCACTCAATAATTATCGTGCGCGAGTTCCTAGCGACAGCTAAACTATCTTGGTTTGATTGTCGTACACCCCCCCCCCCTCTTCCCGCGCAAGCCCTCCGTTGATGCATGCGTGCCTACCTACGCAGCGGACACGTGTTGTCACACACTTACTTGCCGTCCACCATCCATCAACTCAACTCAAGTTGACGACAGGCACAAATACCAAATACCCTTCTGCGCGAGTTCCTAGTGACAGCACAACTACACGAATGGCTCCTCTACAGCAGTGCCGGTATGCGCCAGGCAACAATACCGGCATTATAGCGGCAACCGGCACTATATACTCCGCACACTGCCATACTGGTTGATCCCACCTCTGCCAAGCGATTTCACAGACACTATTATAGCGGGCAGCCGGTACTACTCAACCGGTACTATTACTGCTCTGTATCCTAGTTTGATCGTGGTATACCCCACCCCGCGCACGCAAGCCCTCCGTTGATCCATGCGTGCCTTCAGCAGCGAACATGTGCTGTCCTTACGCAAAATAGTTGTAAACCGTTGGTTCATCAGCGGACACGTGCTTACCCGCAGCATCGATCGGAATTCCTGTTTCTTCTCGCAACAGCCGCCGCATCACGGATTTCGCGCCGCGCAAAATTTTCGCCGCAGGCGAAAAACATATTATTAAGTTACTAGAAACACAATTTGTGTATCAGGCTTCTAGAAACACAATTTGTGTCATTTTTGTTTTTGCCCTATGTCTACGCATATGACGTGGTATACAGCACTGCAATAAGAAACAACCTATTAAGAACGTAAGCCTCACGTTTTGAGAACCGCTGAGAATTTCTGGTCAAGAAATGTAGGTTGAGAAATCGTGCTCGGCGGCGAACGGTACGCTAAAAGCAATATAATAGCCCGTGCTCGAGGCTGCTCAAGGATGGTGTCCCAGTGCAATAGCGAATTCAAGGCTTTGCTCAGGTTACGTACGTACTCGTATACACGGTAGGCGTTCCGTATTGGCGGGCCCATACTACATACTGCTGCAGCTGTACAGCTATCGCAATTTTTGGGAGCATACGCCGGAGCCCTAATGAATTACGTCACTTTTTATTTAGTTATTTTTTCCTCCTGTCATTGTTGTTTCGAGGGATTTTCATTGTGCGGTTTTTTCTTACGGTGCGGAAAACCGCACCGCGCCGGACCGTGGTTTTTCCTTCAACAATGCGGAGAACCGCACCGCAGCGTGTGATTTTTCCTTTAACAACCGCACCGAACCACGCCGTTTCCGTAGGACTGTCAAAAAATGAAATCCGCACCGCACCGCACCGCACCGTTAGATTGAAAAAAACTAAAATCCGCACCGAACCGCACCGACCGTTCGATTTTCACAAAATAAAAACCGCGGTCAGGCGTTGGGGTCTTTGAAATCAAGTACTTTGCTACGGTGCGGCTACGGTGCGGTGCGGTGCGGTTTTTAACGGTTATTACCGAACCGCACCGCCCAACCTTACGATGCCAAACCGCACCACACCGCTCCGTATCAACGTCATAAACAAAAATTCGCACGCCTTCACCGGACCGGAGCGCACCTTTAGACTCTCCGAAACTAAAATCCACACCGCACCGCACCGCAGGATTCTGCGAGTAAAAAAAACGCACCGCGGTTCGGAGTTCACCGTGAAGAGCAAATCCTTGATTTTTTTCCTGGAATTTTCCCTCGGAAGCCCCAACAGCCCACGATCCTATAATCAAGTCGAAAAATCGCGCTTGCTATATCATACGTATGCAATAACTCTGCTTCTGAAGACCCTGCTCCCGCTTGGCACCCTGGTTCCACGCCCACCTGATCCCATCGGGACCTGAGCCCTGCAACCTGACCCTCTGGGTATATATATATAATAAGCCGCCGGCGGGGCCCAAGCCACGAACCTGATTCCACGCTACACTTGTTTTTCGCCGTATACGTACGTATTTGTATCATTAACAATTAATAAGACCTATGTATGAGACCAATTATTGTGGGAAGTTTTTTGAGCCGCCGTTTCTGGCTGTTTCAGCAAGATCTCCGAAGCTCAAAATCTGGACCATCCATTTTCGCCATGAAACCATCGGTATTTTTTTCCCGTCAGTTCTCGAAGAGGGGCAAACATCAGCGAATCCGAATCCTCTCTCTCTCACCGTTCCAGGAACTGAGAGTCTAACTTGAATTTTGATGGTTGGTTGTACGTACGTACTATCACTACGACTATTATTGCCCACGTCTGAGTTTATCCGTCACCCTCGCCAAAGTACCACGTCTATACGGCGGCCTGTACCTACGGTCCTATGCCATTCGTGTAAGTCTTGAGAGATGGCTTCTCCCTGACATGGAAGCGATAGCAGCAGCAGCAGCAGCAGCAGCAACGGCAGCAGCAACAACGGCAGCAGCGATGGCGATTCGACCTCGCCTGCGATATTCCTCCCGTACTTGGACGCCGAAACCAACGCTCGCGGCGGCGCGGTCGGTCTCTAGGATGAAGAATCGGCCCAGACACTGGGTGTGCTGGATGTCGACGGGTAGAAAGGACGGTTTAATGTGAACAACACACAGCAGTAGTCGTTGGCTTGGCTTCCTTTCTTTTGACGTAAACAAGGCAAACCAATACTATACACGCGTATAAAACCAGTTTCCATAGATCAGAAGCCATAAACCGGACGTCCCATCCCACATCCCACCTTTAGCATCCGCATTTTTCTGGAGCCTGGAAAAAAAAAACTAGAAAAATAATCGCCAGAAAAAAACGGCTACGTATATCTGCGTATATAGCTAAAAAAACAACTATAACAGTTGGTCTAACACCGTATGGATACAATTAGCAACAACCCCTCTGACGAATTTCACAGAAAAGTTGATTTTCTTGGCAATGGGGAGAAGGGTAAACGCCTAGCGACGCATAATCTATGGAAATTTCTCGACGAGATATTTCCAAAGCGGCCATTTTCCATTTTCGTTGTGTCTGTGCGCGCGCGCCCCTCCCTGGTTTTTGATAATATCGCCCCACCCGCCCCCCGGGGGGGGAGGGGGGGGGGGGGGGGGGTACTCATTTGTTGCTTGCCTTAGTTATTTGACCATTGGCCACGCACCCCTATCGAGACGGAGCACCGTTCCTACTCCTAATAGAGACACCTTCAACATTTGGGCGTTCATTGCTTTATTTCCATATATTACAAAGAAACGTTTTGCCAGTCTTATCCCCTTCCTGTTTTGCCGCGTATGGCCACCATCTTTCTCCTAAGATAGCGATCGATTCCTCGCTACTATCTAGTGTCCCAAACTTCTCCATGTCACATTCGTCTATTTTTCTCATCTCCTTCTCTAACACATCCCTTTCCTCCTCTTGTTCCTTTCACATTCTCCCACTATGTGAATTCTACTCTCTATGGCTTTGCCACGGGGGGGGGGCGGGGGTGGTGTCCTGCGTGTTCATCTATTCGTACCTTTGACCAAAAAAATAGTCAGATCCATACGGGTAATGGTACGATCGTGAAGCGGGCAATGGTTGGATGTTGTGAGATATGTTATGGACTCGCCGTACTCGTATGTTACACATACATTAGATGAAGAATCGGCACGGACACTGGGTGTGCTGGATGTCGACGGGTAGAAAGGAAGGTTTAATGTGAAGAACACACACAAATACGTATACATTAGCGAAAGGCCCCGCGGAAGAAAGCGAAAAACGAAACCATGCATGACCGAAGCTAGTGAAACAAACGAAAGGTATACCCTACGTATGCAAATGGGACTGCAGCAACAGCAGTAAACCCAAATAAAGGTACAGAGTACAGGACACCTAATAAAGAAACAGGGAATCTGGCTCAGGCTGGGTTTCTTATTTGAGAGAGGGTGCTTTCTACACTATTAATAATTTCAAGATCACGACTCCCGAATTTCTTATTTCCCTCTAAATCTCAGCCTGGATTGCTTATCAGCCTGTTTTTTATTAGGTGTCCTGTGCTGTACACCTACCTATATGAGCGATGACCTTCCAAATATCCTTTTTGTTATAAATAGCAGTTAATAGTACTTCTGCCATTGGCCCATAGCATGGGTACAGGCAAGTGGTTACAGCAGTAGTACAGCAGTAGGGGTCCACGAGAAAGGCGGTAGAGTGTCCAGAGCAATATGACCACCTTGTAGAGGGAAGCCGCCTTATTTGTTCATTCAAGGTTATGAGAACGATTCCCCGATCGCGCCAAGCGATTTTGATCGCTTTATATCGGGAAACCGCCTTATATCGGGAAACCGCCTTATATCGGGATACCGCCTTATTGGGCGACCCCCATTGCTGTACTCCTAAACAATCGGCGCGAAAAGCAGTTGAAGCCTAAGCAGAGTACAGAGTATCATATTATATGATACCGACATTCAGGTACAGGTGGTGATACCCGGGTAATTTTCTCTCGAAAACAGGTACGATTTTGTTTTTTGGGACAATCGCGTGGCCCGTGGGGTGTGTTTTCAACTTGATTCTAGGATGCGCCTGTTTTTGACTACCATCATACTGGTATACTGGTATACACCCGTTTTTGGTTACCCATTGCACTTTTCATAAATAGGGATCTCGTCTTCTCCGTTTTGCCACCTCGTCGTGCTCAATGCATCAAGATCAGGTGGGACTTCGACAAGATTTTTTCAAGACCACCACCACCACCACCAGATGCAACAGCAACAGCAGCAGCTGGAGATGAAGCAGATGCAGCAGCTGCAACAGATGCCAGTGTAGCTGATGCAGCAGCAGCAGCTGGAGATGATGGATATGCAGCAAATGCAGCAGCAGCAGTAGCAGCAGCAGCAGCAGCAGGAGTAGGAGATGCAGCGGTGGCGGTTAGGGGACCGGCGGCGGCGGGGGGGGGGGGGGGGGGGGGCGGGAGCTGCGGCAACTACTGTGACGCTTGACATCGGGTTCGGTCTGGGAGAGAGCTTGTTGGGCATGGCCGCCGCGAGACCCGACGACTGCTACCTCGGCATTGAGGTGAGTGAGAGCCTTTATTTCGCGTCCCTCTTGTGCGAAGTTGCTTAATTACAACCCCGTCCCCAAAATTTAGTGTTGAACATCGTATCGAAAGTTTCGATATATCGATATATCAAAGTTATATCGATATGTCGAATTTTCGATATATCGAAATATGGAACTTTCGATATATCGTATATCGAACTTTCGATACATCGTATCATATCGCACGTGTTTTGCCGTCCATCCCCTGGCAACTGTTTTTTTAGTGCTGAAACTGAACGGATACTTCGATGTACCGATGTATATCACATATCGAAATGGTGTCGGTCAGTTTTGTTGTTTATCGGTATCGTATCGGACTCGATTCCGATATCGATATCCAACACCCAGAACCTTACCTTAGCAGTCCACATTCCACATACCCCACTCTGACCGGGAAGATAACCCTAACCCTCGTTTCGAGTCTGATGTGGGTATCATACTTCGTATCACACGGAGATTGTACACCAGTATGATTGTATGATAGGCGACATGTGTTGCGAATTCGGGAGTTATGAATTTCAGGCTCACTAGCTTTTTAGATTTTTTAGAACTTACCAGCTTTCAAGTACTGGTATAGCCACTTGTGCTCAGCGAGAAACGCCACTCTAATTCCTATATAAACAAGAGCCTGCCCTCAACGTTGACATCACAATAAGCCGCGAGCCTCAGAAGTCAAATACACATGAGAGATTATTAAGTGCTATTCCGGAAGACCATAGTAAATAGGACCGAATACTGTTAATAGTAAAAATGGGTACGACGAAAATATATAGGATTTTGTGATTACCGTGTATAGGTCCTATTTACTAGGTCCCCCGTAATATTAATTATTAATAGCTGTACTATGGAGGGCACCTTACGTACGTACCAGTACCACTTATTGTTCGAGAAAATGGTTGACACGCTGCGACTACCACCAGGTACTCTGTAGACGAAGAGGACTATCTCTGTGTCGTAGTTTTGTGACCACAGAACTGGTACCTTTTTAGGATGAAGAATCGGCACGGACACTGGGTGTGCTGGATGTCGACGGGTAGAAAGGAAGGTTTAATGTGAAGAACACACACACACACACCACAGCATCCCTAACCCTGAGGAACATTGGTTGGCTGGGTTGGGGTTTGGTAGATTAAGTGGTAAACTACCCTCACACGAAAATGGTGTCTTTGGAAACTTTGGGCTATGAACCCTTCCGAAAAAGGATGAGAGGGTCATCATAGCGTCATATAGCCCATAGTTTGGAAATATCTCGCCGAGATCTTGCTTTACCGTAACCGAGATCTTGTCGGTGAATCAAGATCTTTCCGTAGTGAGATCTTGAGACAAGTCTCTCGGCGCTTTGCACTCTTCGTTCCCCGTCGTCAGGAAACTCAGCTTCAAAATTCGTGACAGGAGGGGGTGTGGTATCTTACTAATAGTATCAACCGTGTAATATCATATGTATAATGTGACACCTGGTACGTATGATATGTACCAGTATAAAACACGAACACAAATTACGGTGAGCAAACCGTTTCTTGAGTCATTCTGTTCGACAGATACGCTTCGCCACACGCCCCCCTTTTTTTCTGGTCAGCGGCAGCAGTTCCTTTTTGCTGCGGCTATTGTGGACGTAACCCTGCCCTACCCCCTTTTGTACATAGAGAGTAGTGGTCCCTCTTTAGTGCCAGCCAACAATACCGGCACTATATAACCTACCCTTCTATATATGTACTCGTTAGGTAGGTTGTTTGTGGTATGGGGGGGTATAATTAATTAATTTAGCGAAAGAGGGAGAAGAATATAGCGGCAACCGGCACTATATACTCCGCACACTACCACACTGACTGGTGAATCCCGTATGTACCAAGCGATTTCACAGGCACTATTATAGCGGGCAATCGGCACTGCTCAACCGGCACTGTAGAGGGACCGCTACGTACACCTTACTGCCTGTATCTTACCATTGCTGTACGTATACGAGAGCAGTACCGTCATAGCCATAGCTCTTGCGGCTTGAGCGCGTTGAGTTTGCAAGCGTCCTGCTGCTTGTACACTAGCGGCCCTCCCATGATTAGGGATGCCATTAGCAGTGACAAGCGATATAGCATGCCATAAACAACGATAAGGCATGCCATGAGCAATGATAAGGCATGCCATAAGCAAAATGATAAGGTACGTCATAAACAAGGACAAGGCATGCCATAAACAGCGATACCTCATGCCATAAACAATGATGAGACTAGCGGAAAGCGCGAGAGCGTGATTAGCAAAATTCGATGAAAATCGACGAGCGTTGGGAATGCTGAACCCTCTGCGCGATAAAAATCAAGGCACGAACCGTAGTGGGAAGGAGGGAGAAAAGCCTGCTTTGTGACCCCAAATCTGAGTTACGACTATGGAGGGAGAGGGACAGAAGTGCGAAGATAATGAATGGGATGGGAAAAATAAAATATAATGCCATAAACAACGTAAAAGGCATGCCATGAGCTATATGATACGGCATGCCATAAACAACGATAAAGGCATGCCATAAGCAATAATGAGGCATGCCACAAGAAATGGCAAGGCATACCACAAGAAATGACAAGATATGCCATAAGAAAGAGCCCCATTAGAAACTCAGCCTGAGATTCCCGGAAACATATTATTTTCGGGAGCGGTTACACTATTCCGGGGAACTTTTTTTTTTTTCATCCCTTTTATCATCTTCGCCCTTCTTTTCTCTCTCCTCCCTAGTCGTAACTCAGGTCCGGGGCCACAAAGTAGGCTCCTCTCTCCCCCCCCCCACTAAGGTTCGTGCCTTGCATTTTTAAGGCTTCAGCCCTTCCTTCCCTCGTCGACTCACGTCGAATTGTGCCTACCCACGCTACCACAGGCAGTAGGCGCTCTCAGCAGTTGATTCCGTTTTTAATTTATTTTTGCAAATAAACTCAAACGTCCGACCCACGTGAGGTTCGAACCCCGTAAACCAACTCTTAGAAGCATGCGAGGGTACCACTATTAATAGAACATCGGGGGACTACGTACGAGGTAAATAGGACCAAAGTAAAACTAGTAATAGGGGAATATATAGGTTTTTGTGTGTACAGCAGATCCTACAGTATTTACTATGGTCCCCCACTGTAAAATTCGTGTGGGATACACCGTTTCTCACATAATATAATCCAGCCTGGGCCAGCATCCCGGTTTATGATTTATACTACCGTGGTATATAGTGGGCCGACACCGCCGGTAGTTGGCTATAGGTATGGTAGTAGACTCGGGGCGCGGACAGACAACTGCTGCAACTGCCTGCTGCTGCTCTATCTCCATTTCCAACTCGCCATCATATTCTGTATTATTTCCAGCTGATTATTTCAAGACTGACTATTACGGGTGGGCTAATGATGCCGTAGTAAATAGGACCTACGGTTCACACAAAAAACTATATAAAGTCCGTATTTTTACCAACAATATTTGGTCCTATTTAAAGAGGACCTACGGTACACACAAAAACCTATATATTTTACTATTGTTACTACTGTAACAATAATTGGTCCTATTTACTATGGCCCCCCGTACTACGTAATGTTCGTACCCTTTTTTTCTTCTTCTTCTTCTTGCCTTTTCTGGCGTTGGACAATCATGCGATAGCGGGCCTGTTCCTCTCCTTCGTGGCGCCTGCGTGATCAATGGCTTTCCCGATCGTCCTCTCTGGCTTTCGACTGAACAACTATTTTTTCGTTTTTCGTCGACTGCTATTACGGGGGGACATAGTAATCAGGACCAAATATGCTTAGTAAAAATACTGGAATATATTGGTTTTTGTGTGTGTCACGGGTCTTGATTACTATGCCCCCCCTCCTTAATATTATTCATGCATACTACACACCAGGTAATGCATACGCAATGTCGTCCCCTCCCCGCCCGGTGTTTCATCGCCACGTGCCTTGTATCTAGTATGTATATACGAGTATAATACTACTGTACGAGTGAGCGGTCCCTCTGTAGTGCCGGTTGAATAGTGCCGCCTGCCCGCTATAATAGTGCCTGTGAAATCGCTTGGCACAGATGGGATAAACAGTGTGACAGCAGTGTGCGGATTAGTGCTGGTTGCCGCTGTACGTAGTGCCGGTATTGTTGGCTGGCGCATACCGGCACTACAGAGGGACCATTACAACTACTTATGTATAACTATTAATAGGCTTTTAATGACTTATATTAGGAAATACAGGCTATTAATCACCCCAAGGCCCAAACGTACTTAATATTCCCGAACAGAGTGATGTGTGATTGCGTATAACAACTACTGTTTACGTAGAGTACGTCCGGCAATATAAAGTGCGTTCAGATATGCACCCGAAAGCCCAAACTCCATCTACGAAGTATATTTCCCAACAGAGCGATGTGCTCGTGCGAATAGACGCGACGTGGGAGAGGTGGCTCGAGCGGCCTGCTCACGTACGTACAGTATCCCACAGCAGTACGGTATTTACAGTATTCAATGCGAAAACTCGCTTGGTTTCGAAGAACATACAGCCCAACCCCCCCCCTCCCAGGTACGTACGAACTCCTCCCCGTAGCGGCGTGCGTTATGTGCAGGTTGTATCTGCAAAAGTTTTTGTGCAGGCTGTGTGTGGCCAATTTCATCCTTGCCCGTCGACCCAGACCAAGCCAACCCCAGACACACCCCTAACCCTAACCCGAACCCGAACCCCTTGGGGAGCACGAGGTCGGCAGGGGCAGCCACGCGGCTCCGCCGCGTGTTTTGATGGCGTTTTTCCAAAAAAAACATGCGGCCCAAAAAGGCAGCCTCACACATTAAAACCAGCATCCTGCACAAAAACTTTTGCAGGTGCAACCTGCACACAGCACGCGTCCCCCGTAGCGATACTATACTCGGATGGGGGGAACTTGGAGCCTGTCTTGCACAGATGCTTGGAGACCGCGGTTTTATACGCCTTGACTAACCGCCCTACACTAAAACGGGTATATTAAGGCCAACACAGGCGTTCACGCTCCCAAAATGACCGATCTCCTATATATTGCCGTAAAGAGCATTGAGTTCGCACACGGTGTGCGATCGTTTTTCAGCTTTCAGCGCTCGATTTTTTCCAGAACGGGTAGGTTAAGGTTTTGCCAAAACCGAACAAGGCGTTTTTCGGAAAGATGC
>MEHQ01003613.1:0-46011 GCA_008828725.1 Saccharina japonica
TAAAATCTGCAACTGGTTGATCGAGTTTCGTTCGCCGGGAAAACTTTCACCACCATCAGGGGGGGCTCCGCACCCGTAAACTCTTGTTGACGCCCATCCTGGGAACAGAAAGCAGAGACAACCTTTGCGGTACGTCCAACCCCAGTGCTCCGGGTATAAGTGCTCAATCGGGCCGGGTGTTCCCCCTCGCCGACGCCTATGTTGCTGTCTATGCCGGGCTGACCTCTTTTTCCACAGCTTGAAGTTAAACACGAAGTGTGGGAGATGGAAATGTGGATCTTCATTTTGATATTTTCGGAATTTTTTTCTTGCCACAAAAACTGAACGGCAAATACCGTTATTTAAAGAAAAAAGTACCGTTCTCAGATGGTTACTACTGTAGCACACATTCTATTTAAATGCGGTAAGATGGTCGTTTTGGTTATAATTATTTGTTCTGTGTTCCAAGAGGTAAAACGTATATTTCTTGCTCATCATGTGTTCCTCCTATTCTCGCGGGGAAATCAACAACACCAGTCCTACCACTCTGTCCCGACATGTAAGCGCTGTATTTATTGAATATATTTTTGTAAACGTTGCTTATATTTAGCTACAGAGTGGAATATAAGTCGCTGATATATTTTTCCTCATGTGCTTCTCCCATCCTCTTGGGGAAATCAACATCTATACTCCTACCACTCTGTCCCGACATATAAGCGCTGTTTTCATTAAATATTTAGGTATAAACGTTGCTTATATTTAGCTACAGAGTGATTCCCTGGCATCTTACGTGTTTCTCCCATCCTCTTGGGCATATCTACAACAAAACTACTACCACTCCGTGCCGACTTATAAGCGCTGTTTTTATTGAATATTTATGTATAAACGTTGCTTATACTTAGGGACATAGTGGTATTTCGTGCCGACATATAAGCGCTGTCTTTGTGCCGACATATAAGCCCTTTTGTATTACGTATGTAGGTATAAACGTTGCTTATACTTGGGGACATAGTGGTATTTCGTGCCGACATATAAGCGCTGTTTTTATGGAGTGTGTGGGACCTCCATCATACTACGATACGAGTTATGTCGTAAACGCGTGTCACTTGTTTCGCAAGCGTCTTCCAAACTGTTTGTGTGCGAATATATATATATGTGTTTCTAGCGTCAAACCGCACGTTTACCGCATGTTACCTCTGCCGAACTATTTGTCTTGGAGTACGCGTCAAACCGCACAAGAAAAATGTGTTGATTAATTATTTATTTTCAGGAGCGGGGGTGCTATCTGGGCAAAACAATAAAATAAATTGATCACATTTCAAATTTTATTATTTTGTACCAGATATAGAGTCAATTAACTATTTTCGGAGTTCGGGCACACGATATGATGCCGAAAACGAAATGATTTCGTTTTTCGTTTTCGTTTCTGTTTAGACATGCCCTTAATAGTGTTGTTTTTAAAAACCAACAAAAAAAAGGGCTTGGTTAAATTATTGATTATTTTGACATTTCCTCCGTGTTTGATTAACTGCGATTATTTGATTATAATCAAGTAGCTGGTGATTAATCATGTTTGGGTGAATAATCGCGATGTGGTGCGACTGGGTTTTCTCTAGCTCTTAGTATAAGTAATTACGTTTTATTTGAGTTTAGTATGGAATCGAAGGTTTCAATGGAAACTAATAGGGTGTTTTGTAGGGGAAACCGGGAATGTTTCCGAAAGTATGCGTGATGCGGTACGTTGAGAGATATTATAGGAGCACAGAGTGAGGAGATATTCCAGAACGGTATCACCGAATAGGTGAGAGAATACGAGAATCGGTAGAGAAGACCAGTACAGCAGTAGACCAATCATCTGCAGCAGTCGGGGAGATCTACCAGAAAAGTAAGTTGGAAATCGGTGATGATGTGGTATCTCAAGAGAAATATTAATAGTCGAAAAGTATGGACAGTTGGGAGTTTCGGACTCGCGTTTTTTCAGATTTAGAATTAAGATTTAGAATTAAGATCTAGAAATAAGCGGGGCCCTTCAAATAGGAGCATAGACGTATGTACGTACTGGTACCGCATAGTCCACACGCAGCTGACGGCTCAAAGTACGACGTGGCCTGACAACACATTGTGATTGGCCTGTAGTCCCACCGCAAGCGCAGTCTGCGCGACGCGGAGTGCTTTCGAACGGGTGGGTGCTTCAACCTTCTACCTCATGTCAGCACAGCAGCGAGGCTCTCATAGACTCTAGATCTTACACACAAATTCAAGCACACCACCACAGCATGGGTCATGCCATCACGTCCTGCGTAAGCCTTTTCATGATAGGTCAGCTCACCAAACACGTGGTTTACATATGCTACTCAATGCTACGGTCGTATCATAGTGAATCTCTGGTTGATTTCTACTGGGTCTACTCTGTCTGGCGTGTGGGTGGCGTGTAACCTCGCATTTGCTTAGCCATGGAGTCCACAGAGTGGTGACGCCAACTACGCGACGCGATCTCACGGTTGGCCCAAGCGGCGCGGTGGTAGACGCACGCCGCGATAGATACTTGCCTTTTTGCCTTTGCATATTGCACAGTCTTGAGCAGTTACCAGTTGCAGTTTTTTTCGATGCCGAACAGCCTGTCAGGCCATTCATATGGTGTACCATCGAATTGTGCAAATAAATGCAAAGCTCGTCCTTTCGATGCATTCAGGGCTATCCATGGTTCATACTGTCTGTAAAGACCCGAAATACGGATTGATCAATCACCTAGCGCTTGTTTTAAACGCAGCTGCGGGCGGCCGTCTGCTGCATGAGTTTACCGGGTTCAATGTGCATACACACGGGCTACTGGTGTGTGACAGTTTCGTTTATACCGAAGGAGTCGACTGAGAGTTCGTAAGCATCCAGCCGCAGCAGAAAATATTATTAGCGTTGTCCGGCAGCCAACACATGTGGTGCCAATCTGCACTGACTACGTAGTGCTTGTGAGGGGGTGACGAGACATCGCAAGAGTTGCGGGTGCAGCTGCCCATTTTCGAGGGGTACATTGGAATGTAAGCGCCTGACGTGCCCCAAGCTTCCATCGGTGTGGTTTGAGCCAAATATCGAGGTTGGCAGCGGTACTTGAAGAGCATGTTTTTTTTTCATGCACGTATAATCTCAGAAAGCGCAACCCTCGCGAAACACGGAGCCTTCGTGCCACCCGTATAAAGGGCGTGCATACCGCAGACGGATGCCCACGCCTTTTGCTGTCATACTTGGAGAAATCAACGGCCTCATGTTTTAATTTCAGTTGAATGCTTGTGGTTGAATACTCGCGCAGCAGCAGTGATGCACAAAACACGCCCCCCTTCTACCCCTCCCTGAAAGTTCGTACCAAAAGCCGACCGAAACCGAGCGTCGTTGCGGTACTTACACGCATAATTAATACCGGTTAGATGGTTTTATTCTTGAACAATGCAGCAATAGCAGCAGGCCGACTAACCCTTCCCTTCTTCCTCTCATTATGATAGCACCAAACGGCAAAGGAAACCACCTGTTGCAGCGACACTTCAAAACACACACAAACAACGGGATCATGCCAGAATATTGCCGCACAACCAGCAAAACAAAGCCCTTCTCTCGTCGCTCCTCAATACAATGTGCCAAACGCCAACGAATACAAGGCGGTGTGGAGCAAGGGCGCCTCCATCGCTGGCCCGGGGCTCTTCGAACGATGAAGACTGACTCGCATCACGCGGGTTGGTGGCGAAATAGCCAATCTTGGCTTCGTTGACGATGGCACTATCTATCTGTCTTCTTTGGTCTTGTCGCGGTCCTTGTGAGTTGTTGGTTTCGCGTCCACTGCCGTCAGCAACATTTAACCCTTCGCGAAAACAAAACAAGGGAATGCAACGGCGGCCAGGCACTGGTTGAATCAGTCTAACCGCAAAGTGCGATCACAACACAAATTGGGTAACTCCAGCTGGAAACTACAGCGGGGCTGGCTGCTGCTTATGTACATCACATTCAAAACCTTGTGTTGAGGTTCCACGCGGTGGCTGACATGATCGGCTGCAAGCTTGCTATTGTGGTCCTACTGTTGTTTAATGCGCTGCTCTTGAAACACCGAACAAACAAGCGTACGCAAGTTTCCGTACGTCAGGGATGTTTTGAGGAACGGCCGCCGAGCAGAATCCCCCAGCAGGCACTAAAACGAACTTATAGGTGCAGTACGACAAAGTTGACGCATCAAACATGTGTTGCAACTGCCGCCAGGGTGTACGCGTTGCTTGACGCAGACTCTATGTTGTGGTAGTGGGCAGCGCTATTTTGGAGAAAAAATATTAGTTGCTACGGATTGTTCCCTTCCAAATTGTCTCTACAATCACACGCCGCGGCGCCCTTAAGATTGTGTATTTTTGAGAGAAGTGGGACCAGTAACACATAGGACAAAGCTTGTTCAAACCTTGAACATAGTTATGCTCGAATAAGTAAGCACACTGCAATGAAGCTATGGCTGCTTCGCATCCGCCTGCGGCACGCATAGTATCTATAAATGCTGTGCGGGATTGGATTGGCTACTGTAGTGCTGCTGATTATCTTTGTGATATAAATATCCTCAACTTTCGTATAGTAGCAGTCGCGCGCGCTGCTGTGGCGAGCAACGCAACCGTTGGTTGCACACACATGCCTCATAAGCAGAAAAACTCTAAGTGCGGCCAGCCCTACTTTCCGTTCCAAATCGGTCTTTTTGTGTGGCTGCTGGACTACCACCTTGGCACTCTCTGGTGCTCCTCTTGCAAGTTGCTGCTCCTGCTAAAGGTGGCGTGTCTGAAGAAAATATCTACCGTTGCACCACTTCGTTTGAGATTTTTCATCCGGTCGGGTTGTCGGCGGAGATCTAGGTATGGCAGCCTGGAAAATGTCCCTCCATATTTGGGAACGTCGGAAATTGGACATAGGTTTGATGATAACACAATGAACCCGAACATGGTGGTATACCTGGTATGCCAACAGCAATACTATTGATACGACCTCGGGCGCATGCCGGGGCCTAGCACAGGCGGGCAGGGTCGGGGAGCTGGAGCGCTGCTCATGGAGACATAAACCACGTGTATATTATCGTCGGACCTCGCAGGCCACCATCGAGGCGCAACGAGCAAGTCAAGGAAGCAAGTCACCAGCAAGCACGAGACCTCACAGATGGAGAAAGCCTCATCAAGTATATGAACTCCCTAACATATGAAACCGTCATCATACCTGCTGTATCGAGTACCAAACACAATCAATATCCTCCCTGCTTTGCAATCGATACTGTGCGACACCACACATCCGCAGTATGCATACCGGACAGGTGTACAGCCCCAACAACTAATATCCTCCCTGCATGGTGAACAGTATGGCAATAAAGCATCACAATATCATAGCATGGTCACACCTCATAGCTATCCCGAAAACCACAAATCATCATCCCGAATCAATATCGCACATTCCCAATTCACGTACCGAATGTGGACCACAATGTCCCAAAACCTCAAGCAAATTCAAAGTACCGAATACCAGAAATTCAAGCACATTCATTCAAATTCAAATACCAAAATCTAAACCATACTGGCTCAAGCTTCAACAATCTTCCAAGACACTCAGCTGCCGTAACTAGGGCATAAGGCCTCGGTAATCAGACGGTCATCAGCTCGGTGTC
Organism: Saccharina japonica; assembly: GCA_008828725.1. Lineage (NCBI taxonomy): Eukaryota > Phaeophyceae > Laminariales > Laminariaceae > Saccharina > Saccharina japonica. Next base: position 5,645 of record MEHQ01003613.1, read on the forward strand.
AACAGGTCGATACAGGTTTGTCCAGTAGTACCAACTTCAGAAACACTGCACGTTGCAAGAATCTCGAAACTCTGAAAAATCCTCAATACAAATCTCAATACCGTACAATGTATTCTCGGAACTACCAGACCAGCCCTTATCATCATTGAATATCTCCCTGACAATCAACAATACAGCTCCCGATCACGGTTCGACCAAGAACAGTATATCCGCACAGCAGTATCCACTATTTTAATCAGTAAACAGGCAGAATTTTCAATGCCCGAAAACCATTAATCAAAAACCACAACCCAACCTTAACCCCACCAGGCCAATCAGAAACTCATTCAATATCCTCCATTCTCGAATCCTCGTTCAATCAGTCAACCAGTCAATCAATGTATTTTCCGAACTATCAGAAAAGCCGCCCAGGCCAGACAGCCAGAGACGGTATCACCATTGAGATTGACTCTAAAACTAAAACAATAAATCTCAAATCCTCATTCATACGCAAACGTAATTTATCCGACCGCGTGGTATGGTTTCAAGCTTACAGCAGTAGTTATTACGCCAACTTATCATCGGGGAAACGTGATCTCCCCTTGCCACGAGCTGCTGGTATAATCAAGAACCTTCGAGCGATTTCCACACAAGGAAAGCTCTGAAGTGTACTATTTTATCACCAAGCAACAATGCCTCAAGAACAGCGTTTTAACCAACCAATAGCAGTGCGCGGAAAGACAAAACGCATTCATATATATATTCATCAAGATTCGAATGGCGTGATCAGACAACAAGTGCAAGTGCATATTTCACATCGCCAACAAAGAGCACATAGTAACTGCTATATGATTACGTGTTTAAAGCACCTACTCCACTTATACTCCTCCTGCTTTTAAGTACGTACATAGCATTTGTGCTACATGATTGATGATCAGAACCATCTCGTACCTATAACTGGTTCGTTACGGAGGGAGGGAGGGAAAGAGGGCGGAAGAGCACACAACATACAGCAGTCAATCTGAGTCGCCCAAAACATATTTATTTTCACTCGGTATCAATGCTTCGCCCCATCGCATATTCATATCATATCACAACGCCCAGAATTTTCCAACATCGTATTATACCAACCATGATAACCATATCTGAGCAGTAGTACGTTCGCAGTTGCGTTGTACCATGGTATAACGCAGTGTCTTATATGCATGCATGGATGTATATACGACCTTCGTGATCATAAAACTGTCCGCACATAGAGCACTACCGTTTACATCAGGTACACACAAAATAAGCAGCATACGAAAATGCTCCTAAATCACGAAAACCACCGCACGCATATACCTGGTACACTCACAGCAGTATAACAGTACTTCTCGTACAAATGACAAAAAACATCGCAGACAGACAAAATAACCGTATGAGCATGTTCCAAGTACCTTCCCCTGTTGATTACAGGTCCAAGTAAAAGTTACAGCAGAATTGCTGCATGTCGGCTATTATCATACGTACACTGATGTGTTGCTATCTGACAAGGTTAGTACGTGCAGTGTGGTAGCACAGCGTTCGAAGCAAAGCACACAACCGAAACATAACAATGTCGGCTCGTCAAGTGCTCGTCACGTGCGTACTCAATCCGTATCATGCGTGCATCATATATCATCCAAGCCCCAACCCAAGTACGTAGTCCATCGTCCCGCGCAAAATAACGAAATACAACAGAACCAACTACTCGTATTCAGTATAAATGATAGGTGGTCCAAACAAGCCTATTCTACGACACACCTACTATTGATATACCTGAACAGCAGTAGCGGCATCTTCGTACGTATCATCAAAAGCATCATCAAAAACAGGGGGAAAGGCAATCGATCAGGCAGCACGAACACAGCGTATACCTCAATCAGGGCTGAACGGAGGCATGAGCCCAGCACCCAGGCGCCATTGCGGTCCAGCTTCCATGCTGATCCAAACACAACCTTGCTGTAGGTGGTGTTGCTTGCCGCCGCCCCACCCGTCCTTGCTCCCCTGCTGCTGCTGCTGCTGCTGCTGCTGCTCCTCCTCCTCCTCTTCCTTCTCCTCCTCTTCTTCTTTCCGTTGCTCGAATGATAACAGGGCTCCGTGTGCCAGCACCAAACGGCTCGCCACTACCAGGGCGTGCTGCTCCGCCTCGAGGTCTGCACGCGTGCCTTCCGCGGACGGTGGCGGAGGCGGTGGTAGAGGCGGCGGTGGCGGCAGCGGCGGTGGCAACGGCTGATGCTCCTGCTCCTCGCCCATCCCAACGCCGTCCTCTCCGACTCCTACTCTACTTTCCTCCTCCAGAGACCCCCTTCCACTCGCACATGAAACCATCTCTTCGACCTTTTTCTCTTCCGCGTGTGACGGTTTCTTCGTCACCGCGGGGTGGGTTTCAACGTGGCGCGCAGATAGAGCCACCTGCTCTACTAGCGCGCCCGGGCTCACCCAAACAACCGGCTCAAAGGGGCTCCTCTCAACCGGAAGCAGCTGCGGCAGGGCCCTCTGCCCATCCTGTGCACTGCTGCCGCTCCGGGAGGTCTGCTTCCCACCTAGCTTCACAGCTCGTTCTTCTTCTCTCTCCTCGTCACCCATATCTTCTCTTTTTTCTCCTCTCGTCGCTTCCTCATCAAATTCGGGGGTGGGCGTAGAGCGGGTATGGTTTGCAGCAGTGGCCAACGTGCCGGCTCGAGCCTCCTGCTCTTGCCGCACTGATGTCCCAGCTGCTTTCCTCCTCTGTTTTGCCGTTGCCCTCTCCGAATCAGCGCGTTGGGCCTCGCTCGGCGCGGCACGCAGCTTCGCTATCATCTTCATCCGAAGGGCTGCCAGCCGCAGCTGCTGCGGCTGCTGCTGCTGCTCCGGTTGTTGCGGCTGCTTCTGCTCTTGCTGCAGCGGCTCGCCTGCGTTGCTCGTGCCTCGAGCAGCAAGCGGGTCCACCAGCGCCAGCTCACGTCTGGCCGAGGCGGCACGCTGTTGCCGCGGCCGTATCGGGTGGACTACCTCTTGCCGCCACTTGATTATCTGCTGAGCCGAGGATATCCAACTATCCACCTGGTTGAGACGGGTCCTCTCCTTCGTGAGCACAGCAGTCCGCCTTCCGGTCCGCGCAGCCCAAGCCTTCATAGTCCTCGATGCGCTCTACCAGAACGAAGCGCTCGGCATACATCTCGTCCACGCACCCCATCAGCTGCACCGTCAGCCACCTCTCCCTCTCCAAATACAACTCCCGGAGCTCGAGATAACTCTTGCCCTCCTCACTAGCTCTCCACCTACAGTAGCATTCTCCGATTCCGCGGCATCCATCTCGACGCGGAAAAACCACCACACCGCCTGATGACCCAAGCAACCCGAGATCACGTGTCAACGACCCGCTATAGCGTATCGATACGACCTCGGGCGCATGCCGGGGCCTAGCACAGGCGGGCAGGGTCAGGGAGCTGGAGCGCTGCTCATGGAGACATACACCACGTGTATATTATCGTCGGACCTCGCAGGCCACCATCGAGGCGCAACGAGCAAGTCAAGGAAGCAAGTCACCAGCAAGCACGAGTCCTCACAGATGGAGAAAGCCTCATCAAGTATATGAACTCCCTAATATATGAAACCGTCATCATACCTGCTGTATCGAGTACCAAGCACAATCAATAAATACTTACTGGAATAGTGCCATTTGTGTCAGGCCAATCGTGTTCGCTTCGAGAGGTATGCTCTGCAAGGTAGATAAAACTGCCACTTTCTCACCAGGTTCTCTCCTTCGCAATCGGAAACCCTTTCAGCAGTACCACCACAGGACGTCCAAACGGCCTCGCTGCTAGTCGGTCTGTAATTGGCGACCAGTGAGGCGAAATGCGCCTCTATGGGGCTTCCTTCTCGACAAATACCCTGAGAGGTGGCTCCTTGTTTAAATCTGCGTGCGAGTTTCCCCACTTCTCAGTAGCGGACAGCTTTCTTCCGGTCACGCTCCAAACTTCATTGTTTAGGCCTGCAAACGGGAATTGAACGTTTTGCATCGGAATCGTCAAGATAAAAGCTTTTAACGTTCTCAAATAAGATGAGATAGCACGCCGGTGACAGGGAAAACGCTCCTGCATCCCCCGGTACGAAGAAGCAAGCTGTACTATTTCAGGACCACGACTGCGCTACGTACACAGCGCTACTGGCGAACTTTTGCGGGACTACACTATGACGGGACTGTCACTTTAATAGTGCGGGCACCGCACTATGGTTGGAACGCCACGGCTCCATGTGACTACCTATTACAGCAACTCTGTACAGGACGGCAGATCTGCACAACGGCAGGCAGCAGCACATCAGCCCTCAGCTGGACGTGACCCCATCGTGGCCATGATATACTGTGCCGTAGGGCAGACAAGGATGCCCTCGAGGCGGCTAGGGTGTGGGCAACCTGTGGAGGACCAGCAGGATGTCATATGAAACTACTGTAATGCTCTACCCCAGGATAGCGCGGCATGTCAGACACCTACAGTGGATAGTGCGGTACAGCACTAACCCGGGCTCGTTCGGGGCCCCACTTTAGTGCAGATAGAAATAATGTTCTGGCAACCCACCGCACTATTGCGGGACGACGACTGACTGCTGTAGTAACACGATCGAGTAGCATATACCTTGTATGTATATGGTATCATGAATACCCATACAAATACTTGTATCAATATCATACATGCCACCGTCTGTGGTATTCCAATACCACTACAGGGATGAGCAAAAACAAAAACAAAACGAGCAAAACTTAACTGGGACAAGAGAGCAACAATGGCCGCAGCAGCAGCAGCAGCAGCAGCAGCAGCCACTACAGTCACAGCAGACGCAGCAATAGCAGCAACAAAGCGGTGACAAATGGTCCAGAAGCAGGACCAGGAAGGAGCAGCAGCTGCAGCGATGGCAGCAGCAGCAGCAGCAGCAATCGCGGCGCCACATCAAGATCCTCCTACTATTCCTGCTGTATTTCTTTGGCAGTTTGCTCGCTTGGCTAGAAGCGCTTCACGTACACAAGAACTGCAGCGGTAGGGCAGAGCAAAAAAGGACAAACAGAGCCACTCACTACCGGCAAGAGCGACATATAAACCACATCTGCAACAGCGAACACTCCTCTCACCTATGGTCGCAAGCGCCAGAGCACGAAGGCCGCCGGGTGTGCGATCTCCTTTCACCGCTTGCTTTGCCTGCTTGACATGCTTCCACCCCTGGTGTACTCCCACATGCGGCTTCATCCTCGTTACCATCATCATCCGCCGACTCGTTTGTCGCCAAATCAAGAACCACACCCAGGCACGTAGATTGCCAGATGCCCGGAGGCCCACGCGGCCATTGGCCCTTGCTACCTCTCGTGACTGTGGTTGTTGCTCGAACAATGGCCAGGGCCTTTGGGGTGGGGGCTGCAGTCCTCTTATCCTGCCGAGGTGGCTGGGTCGACTCAGGCTTTTCAGGAGCAATCACCTCCACTTATTTCTTATTTCTGAGAGATACTCCAACTTTTTGAATTAAGCGGTCTATTCGTCGTATTTTTCTAAATCTAGACGCCTCCTTTCAGAAATAAGATGAAATTCCACAGGACTTTCGGGACCGGTCCACAGAACGGGGGCTTATTTCTAATTTTGGGGCAAAAACCTGAGGTGTTTTCCTTAAATATAAAAATAAAATGCGAGTCCGAAACTCTCAAGTGTTGGAATCGGTATGTAGCAAGACTTGTACTGTCCGTTGGCTCGCAGCAGAGGCACGGCACGGCTAGAGCCAGCTACGTGGATTTAGGAAGAGTACCTAGGAAGAGTCACATCAGAGCAGTTGGGAGGACGAGAGGAGCGCGGTGCACCCCCCCCTACCTGCTCAGTCCGCATCTTCCCCAAGCTCAACCAGCAACTGTGGAATTAATAAAAGACATCAATAAAATATCCTTGAATTATCTGAGCACACTTGTGAGACACAAGGAAAGAACCTGGTAGGCATCTCGATTCAGGGATAAGAAACCACGTTTCCTCCACTCTGGCGTCAACGGCAGTTCTCTTGTGTCCATCAGCTCACGGGTACCTACGATGTCTTCCTCCTGTGCCGGTAAGAGTAGCTGGGGGGAGAGGGAGGTGGTGCGCTCAGCCTCGCCCGTCTCTAGCCCTCGTACCCGTTCCCGAACCCATCCGGGAGCGGAGCTGAGCCCTTCAGGCTCAACTAGGTCGAAAAAACACGAGCGACCCGCCTCAGCAGTACACAGGTGCTCTGGGCCATCGCTCAACGTAGTTAGCAAGTCGCGAGGTGATCCAGGATCCACCCCCGCGCGCTCGCCCGTCTCTGGCCGTCGTACCCGTTCCTGCACCCGTCAGGAAGCGACCCTGTGCGCTCCTGGCTCAGCTAGGTCGAACACCGCGAGCGGCCCACCTCAGCAGTACACAGGTACTCTGGAAAAATCGCTCAACGTAGCTAGCAAGTCGCGCGAGGACCCTGGGTCTCCCGTGCGCGAGAGTCGTGCTCAGCCCATCAGGGTTGTAAGTCGGCTCACGATATCCCGCCCCCTTTGCGTCTTGCGCCTGCCTGTAGACCCTTGTCCCTTCGTCCCGCCTCGGCCGTATTTGATCCTCGAGGGGTTATCATGGCTATCGAAGTGTCGGGTAGGGCGGTTTGGCTCCTTTTGCGCTCTAGACGTTGCGCCGATACGTCGATACAAGGGCCGGCCCGCGCGGGACTGTCGTTCCAACTGGCAGGCCGGACCTCAGTCGACAATAGCGAGTGAATCGTCTCAGACGCACGCAGGTGTCCTGAGCAAATAGCTACACGTAGCTCAGTCGCGCCTTGACTTAGGTCTCCCGTGCGCGAGCGTCATGCTGCGCCGATCGTGGTGCAGTCTGCTCATGAAAACCCCCTTCCGCCCTCCTTTGCCTTGACCCAGCTGGGCCGTTCGTATCGGCTCGTTCGTATTTTGCTGCCGTCTCAGGCACGAAACACGCCGAGCCTGCCTCGAAACAGGCAGCGCCCTCCGGTGATGCCACCGCACCACCGGTGTTCATTTTGTTTTTGCTGTTCCTGACGATGCCCCTGGGGCCGTCAAGGGGCCGAGCTCTAAGCCGCCCCGCGGGAGCCACCAGCGCCTGACCGTGAGGTGACTGGAGAACTCTTGGCGACTGCACTGTCGCTTTTGGCCGGGTTGTCTTGGGACGACTGCTGTAGTGCCGAGTTGTAGATGTGGCTCCTCCGGCCTCACGGGGGCATCGGCCCACCGGTAGACCGGACCCGCGCGCGGCGATCTACGATGTCAGCCTGAAGGAGAGGAGGGTACTGGCCCTGCTTTCTTTTTAGATGTGCGATACCCCCTGCATTTCGAGGAGCACGCGGGAGTAGATATTGCCACGGCCGCCATGGCTTGTGACGTACACATTAAAATTTAGAGAGGGAACTAACGAAAACGACTTTGCACGTGAATGTCCCGAAGTAAGATATATCCTGCGGTTGGTGCTGGTACACCTCAGGAAGCTGCGGCACGATGGCGCCGATGGCAAAAGCGTCTGTTTCAATGGGCACTGGCCCGCGCCAACCGCAATCGTAACCGTACTAGAAATAATTGAAGCTGCAACTGTAAGCTGCCCCCCCTCTCCGGTAGCATTTCGGCCGTTTCTGTCCCCGCCTGCACTTACCCCAACAGGTGCGACGCGTACAGACAAGGACGTCCGAGAGACACCAATCGCGACGAAAAAAAGAAGGCAATTCGGCCGTTCCTGCTTTGCACGTGGCGGGTCCAGGCCAAGAGACAGGATGCGATCTGTCTGTGAACGGTAAGAGGGGTGTTACAGCTGTTGGATGTCTTCTTGATCGAAACGGAAGTAATTATCCCCTTTCATCGTTGCACACTAATAATGTTGTCACACCTCTTTGCACACGTCCCGTTGTCCCAACGAGATCTGACCGTCCGAGCCGTAAAATCGTCGGAGTAGGCCCCCAGCGAAAATGCGAGTTCGAAGCGGCATAGAAGAGCCGAGTGTAGCAGTAGACAGTTATACCGTATCCGAGTCAATGCCTGTTTCTGTAGGGGTTCAGAGCGCGCCCCCTTCGGCTGATCAACCGAAGTCTTTTGTAACCCCCCGCCAGGATAGGAGCGCTCGGGTCGTTACAGGAAGGAAGGGACTGAGACGTCGTGAAAAAGTCTGGTGTTACCCTGGTCTGGGGACGCCACATACTAATCGCGCCGCTTCGGCCCCGGCAGTAGCCGTGGATGGTACGCCTGCTGTTTTAGATGACATTTTTCACCAAGGGACGAGATTAAAGAGTGTTCGAGTCCACAAGGTGCATGGGTTGGATAAGATTGTAGAAATACATTGTGAGCTCAAACCAAACCGAACGTTCAGCGGTACCGTTAATGCATCTGACGGTGACTCCATTGTTTTGAATGCTAAGGAGCATTCCGGGCAGAGTAGATTAGATGTGCATACCGAGAGTGATTTTTCTGACTCGACAGGCAGTGACCGCATCCATGCACTTTATCCGGCAGTGGGTAGAGGGTCTGACGTACCTCTTTCTGTGTTCCCCCCCCCTCGCGTGTCGCTGCAGAGAGGTGAACGTGCCGATTATTTATCGGAGTTTACCCGAGCTGTCGGTGGTGACGTACGCTTGGATAGGGGACGCCATACGGCTAGGGTGCAGCTGTTTGCTGGAACTAAGGCACTGCAGACTCAGGCTTGCAAGGCACTTTTGGATACGGGAAGCCCAGCGTCCTTCATCCAGGAAAAGGTGTGGCTCAAAATGCTTGCTTGTTGTGCCGCTTCCGATGACGGTTTGACTAATGTTGGTCAGAAAAGATGGGGAGGTTTTCACGGCGTGCCGTTAATTACCTCAACTCAAGTACGGTTGAACATACAATTTAGGGATAGTACACAATTGGGATCTGTCCCAACGCCACCTGTTTGTTTAGTAGTATCAGCGCACGTCGTGTCGGACGCTGCAATGTCTACGGCGGTACTGCTCGGTCGGGATAGTTGGTCACACTTCCCGGTTCGGAAATATCGAGACGTAAGCGACACCGAGACTGTGGTTACTTTTGTCGAGGCAGACTCCGTTTCCGAGACAGGTAATCAACGTTTTGCCCAGTGGGTGAACAATGCAGTTGGCATGATAGAAAGTAAGGGAAGTAGCAGAGTTGTGGTCCGTGTTGCCAGCCAACCGTATAGGTTGCCGAGTGCCATGTCCTGGTTGACAGTATGCCTAACCAATACCGACGGCAGCGACGCTGACACGGGTGCATATTATATTCGTTTTGGACCAGATTGGTTTCCACAGGAAGCTATTGTTGAGGCCGGTACCTCTGAAATTCCAATAAAACGTTTGCACTCTGACAATTTCTTAGTACAACATGGTATGCGATTGGGTGTAGGTGGTAGCAAGTTAGTGCCGTGCAAATTGGAGCACGCCGACATATCTCCAGTTGAGACGTACGACATTAACACTGTAGAAGGAGGCGACAGTCCCGCTCCCCGGAATGATGAACCACCCCCATCCGTGTTAGCAAGTTTGAACCTTACACAACAACAAGCGTTTATTCGGCTATGGAAAAAGGTTCCTGCACACATGCATGCTATTCATTTTGAGTTCGAGGATGGTCTTTGGACCGCGAGTGACAAAGACGATCTGGGGAATCTACTTTGCAAGTATGCACACCGTTTTTCTAAGCACAGCACTGATCTGGGTCATGTCACTGTTGATCCCTTCCGCATTATTCTTAAGAATGATGCGCAACCGGTGAAGCAGAGACCGTACCGTCATTCTCCGGTGTTGGCAGCGAAAGTTCAAACCGAAATCGACAAATTGGTTTTAGCTGGAATTTTGCGACGATCATATTCAAACTGGTCGAGTCCTCTGGTAGTTATTGCGAAAGCTGATGGTCGTATCAGGTTGACCTGCAACTATAAAAGACTGAATGCACAGTCTATTATACCGGTTATGCCCTTACCAACAGTAGATGATTTGTTGTCTGACCTAGGTGGAGCAAACGTTTTCAGTACGATGGATCTGGTTAGCGGATCGTTTCAGTGCTCTATCCACGAAGACTCTCTTCCACTTACAGCCGTTTGTACACAAGCTGGTAACTATGAATGGACTGTTATGCCGATGGGTCTAGCTTCTAGCCCGGGATGGTTTCAGTCTATTATGTTACGAGTATGTGATGGGTTACAACGCGTACGACTTTTTATTGACGATATTGTATGTTTTTCGAAGAACGGCGCAGAGCATGTCTGCGATTTAGAGAGATTTTTCGATCGACTTACGAAATTTGATTTGAAGTTAGCACCCAAGAAAGCGTATTTGGGTGTACGAGTCATCAAGTTTTTAGGTCACCGTGTAACGTCCAAGGGGGTAGAACCGGACCCGGGTAAAGTAGAGGCCATGACCAAATTGCCCATGCCTTCAAGCATCAGTCAATTGCGATCAGTACTGGGCGCACTTTCATATTACCGGAAATTTTTGCCACAGATGGCGACAGTTACGCGACCTCTGAATAACCTCTTGAAAAAGGGTGTTAAATTCGTGTTTACCACCGAACATGTTGAGATCGTGCAACAGTTGATAAAACGGCTATCTAGCCCAGACGTTTTAGCCTTTCTGGATTTTAAAGCCGCTATTTCTGGTGACCGTCCGTTTCAATTAATCACCGACGCATCTGTTGATGGTTTAGGTGCAGTCATTGAACAGGACCAACCAGATAAATCTACCACGCCTTTGTGTTCCCTAAGCAGGACGACACTGCCGAATGAACGCACCTGGAGCGCTACTGAGTTAGAGTGCGCCGCCATTGTTTGGGCTGTGAAGAAGAACAGGCAATTGTTTTACAGAATACCCTTTGTTGTTATTAGTGATCACCAACCGTTGAAGAACTTGGAAAGTTTATCGACGAAGGTGAACAGGGTACCACCAACCTGATGTTCGATTATCTGATCCCGCAGATGTTGACGTATACATGATCGGTGCGAGTGGCGTGCATTCCGCACAGCTGAGGGGGCCACGTCCAAACTCGAATGAGCTGGACCCCGGGTTTAATTTTGAGGTGGGGGAGAGAGAATTGAGGACTGCTCCACTCACCACCAACGAAGAAGCCACTCGGACTTGGAAGGTGATTCAAAACGAACGCGAAAAACGAAAATCGACTATAGTAGAACCGCAACGTGACTTTGCAATCCCAGACAGCACACCTCTAGTGCCGCCAACGTCGCGAGTAGTGAGTGGTCAATTGGAGTCTGGACTAGTATTACATGCTTGTCCTATGACCGAAGAAGGTCAGATTCTACTAGGGTTGAAAAATAACCACTCTGTAGCTGTTATTGATCCTGAAGAGGAAGGTGATGGTTCTGGATTAGCCGGTAGCCAAGACCACTACAATAACATGGAATTCCCCGAGGAAGATCTGGTCAGTATGGAAGCCAGATAATTCGGAGAAACGTTGTGTGAAAAAACGGTTAACGATTGGTCAACTGCCCAAATTAAGGATGACACCGCAAAAATTGTGGTCGACTTGATGATTGCAGTGCCACCGTTGCAGACGTTACCGATGCGGTAATGCCTGAGACAGTAGATAAGTTGGAAGTGAAGCGATTACTCTCACAAGGTGAACTAATGGAACTCCCCAATTCCCGAAAATTGTTGGTAAAACGTCTTTCTTCGGAACCTGCTAATCCAAATGGCAGGAACCCAGGACGGTTCGAACGATTGCTGGGAGAGGAGCCTGTGAGAACCTACGTGCCTTTGTTGCTGAGACCGTGGGTAATGGATTGCACTCACAAGGAATCGGTTCACTTGGGTGAGAAAGTAACTCTGGCTCTGTTGCAGAGGTACTACTGGTGGATTGGAATGGCTGATAGTGTAAAATGGTGGATTCGAAGATGGTATACTCGCCAAGCCAGAAAACGTGCGCGAGGTACTATCAGATGGCCGTTAGTTTCCTTGCCGCTACCCAGCCGCCCGGGACAAATGGTATCGTTTGATTTGTTGGGACCCTTGCCGGAGACGAAGAATGGCAATGTGTATGTGTTTTTAGTAGTGGATCTATTTAGTAGGCATGCGGAAGGATATGCAATGACGAAGGACGAGAAGACAGCCCGAGGTTGTGCTTCCCGATTAGTAGACGACTATATACCGCGATGGGGTTGTCCGCATACCTTCCTATCCGATCGAGGTACAGAGTTTATCTCCCAAGTCAGTAGAGCTGTGTATGAGACTTTAGGAGCAGTGAAAAAGTTCACTAGTTCTTATCATCCCCAAACGAACGGTATGGTCGAACGGTTATACACACCCTTTGTCAGATGTTGTCTTATTTGATAGCAGATGACCAAAAGAACTGGGATGAAATGCTCATGCACGCTGTAGCCGCACACAATAATAACGTAAATAGGGGAACAGGTTTAGCGCCGAACGAAATCCACATCGGCAGATATCCAAGGTTACCAATGACTATACTGGAAGGCAGAGGGGTAAAAGGTCATCAAGATCTGAAACAAGACCAGTTGGGTTACCTTGAACTTATGCGGGATAGACAGACAAAGGCTTACGAATTGGTGAAGGAGGAGGACCGTTTAATTAAGGCCAGGCACGAAGCCGCTAACGAAAATCTTGCTGAGTTAATAAATCGACGCCCGAAATTCGAAGTAGGAGGTTGGGTGTGGATTTATGACAATAAAAGCACTATTTCCGGTGGAGGTCAGCATGTCCTTAAAACTAGCGAAGCTGATTCTAGAAGTAAAAAGTTTGCATTAACCGCTAAGCTAGCGCAGTGTTGGACGGGACCATACAAAATCTTGTTTTGTGGGCCCGGGTACAGCAAGTGATGGGAAAAAGGTTGGCCCTAACTTGTTATTAGTAGAGGTTCGTAAGGATGAGCCTGGTAGAGAGATACATGCACGAGTATCCATGTACCGTTGTAAGAAGTGTCATAACCCTTACGAAGGAGCCGAAGGACCGAACTTCCTACCTTGGGCTATGAGTAGCTACGTGTTGAACAAGTATTCGGAACGTTCACCCCCTTTTCATCTGACAGCAGAAGACGTATGTATTGAGTTGGACGATTACAGAATTAGGCCTATCTATATAACGAAACACAGAATTTCGAGAGGATTAGGAGGCAAAAACGCTGTCCAGTATTATACCAGTTGGGATGAAGTGTCAGTTAAAACTTGGGAGCACGAGACAGATTTAGAACAGTATGGAAGTTTAGTGTCTAGGTATTGGGCAGGAGACCCGATTCAGGTGGGTGGTGAGAATGCGAAGTACAGAAGGTTTAGGGTACAACTTGCTAAACGTACACTTGCAGGTGCGAGAGGCGAGAGATTTGTTGCTACCGGGTACAAAGTCTGTTGTGATACTCGAGGGAGGCCAGGAATATATGATCGTGACATTACTTGGATCGTACATATATTTCAAAACTTCTCGAGCAGGTTGGCAACTGGCAAGAGTTGTAATGGTGGCGGAAGACGGCGAGAGCAAGGAGCTGCCTCACACCATTAAATTGCTGGACCTCGGAAAGCGCTACAACGTCCACCTTTCGGAGGAGAAGCTGACAACCGTTAGCGAGGATGTCGGAATTTGGTGTTGACATGTACACGTTACCACTAAGAGTAGCAAGAAGTTTTTGCATTCTATTTAAGTACGGAGTGGGCGGTTAAGGAATTGTAGTATGATACGTTTTATTTTGTCAACAATAAGGGAATATGACAATACTTTTAAGTACTTGTCGGTGAAGCAAGCAATGCCAAGCACCTGTTGACCTTGGACCGCAATAAGGGAATATGACCGTACCTTTGGTATCGGTAGGTGAAGCGAGCAACGCCAGGCACCTGTGGTCCTCGAAAAATAAATTGGAGTAGTCCCCCATTAATAGCTAGTTGATTTTGTCTTAGTTACTACAGCAGCAGTCTCAGCGTAACCAGGAGTTAGTTCATTGTGCACTCGTCTGAGGGTGGCAATGAACTTGGGAGGGCAAATATGGTGAGACTGGTTTTTCTCTAGCTCTTAGTATAAGTAATTCCGTTTCATTTGAGTTTAGTATGGAATCGAAGGTTTCAATGGAAACTAATAGGATGTTTTGTAGGGGAAACCGGGAATGTTTCCGAAAGTATGCGTGATGCGGTACGTTGAGAGATATTATAGGATCACAGAGTGAGGAGGTATTCCAGAACGGTATCACCGAATAGGTGAGAGGATGCGAGAATCGGTAGAGAAGACCAGTACAGCAGTAGACCAATCATCTCCAGCAGTCGGGGAGATTTACCAGAAAAGTAAGTTGGAAATCGGTGATGTGGTATCTCAAGAGTAATATTAATAGTCGAAATCGGTATGTAGCAAGACTTGTACTGTCCGTTGGCTCGTAGCAGAGGCACGGCACGGCTAGAGCCAGCTACGTGGATTTAGGAAGAGTACCTAGGAAGAGTCACATCAGAGCAGTTGGGAGGACGAGAGGAGCGCGGTGCACCCCCCCCCTACCTGCTCAGTCCGCATCTTCCCCAAGCTCAACCAGCAACTGTGGAATTAATAAACGACATAAATAAAATATCCTTGAATTATCTGAGCACATGTGATGGTATCACGTACTACGGCTATAAAGCGGTGCAATACGTACCGGTATGAGTCATGTGGCGTACTAGTAACGGGAACGTCTCCTTAGAGAATAGCAGTATGAGGAGACACGCGGATAGGTACTACGAGTATGAGATCATGTGACGTGCTAGTAACGGAAACGTCTCCGTAGATAGTACATGTATGAAGATACATGCTTCAGGGGACAGTCTAGGTATAGACTGCCCCCTCCCATCGCACTCTGTTCTTGTGCGCAATTGAGCTCCATGAGATAAGCAACAAGAAGAACTTTATCAAGAAGAAGCGTGCCTCTGGCTTGCGTCGACATTCCTGTGTCCTGGCCCTATAGGAGTGCTACTCCCTCACATTTGGCGTCGTCGGCAGGACTGAGTCAACGCTGAGCCTGGCGCACCTTCTTCGAAGCCATCTTCCTGTCCTTCCTTCTTCAACGGACTGCCCACCTTGTGAGCATCATAGCATCATGAGCACCTTTCTTGCGAGAACAGAGTCACCCTTGTATGTTTACCTTACAACATCAAACCAGCAGCTTAAGAACATTGCTAGCTTTGTATTAGCTATCAGCTTCGCCAACGCGCAGCAGCACTGCATGTTCAAAGCAGTCGCTCTCTCGCTCTGCCCGCGGTCTTGGGTCCGCCTGATATACCCAGCTTTTGAAGCTGGGTAAAATCGCAGCAAAGCACGAGAGCTACTCGTTTAAAAAAACACTGTCGAGTACTCGTACGACTCGTACGTAGAAGGTTGTTCTTTTTGTTTTGTTCTGTCTTGTTTTTTTTTTTTTTGCTCTCGTGTAGTCTATACAAAGTACGTACGTCGTATATATATCGTAGATCGTGGCCTCTCTTTTTTACTGTCGCAGAACAGTAGTAGACAGACTGCTATATTGCTGATGTTGCTCTGAACGTACCTCAAGCTCTTACAGCAGCACTAAAGGTAGACTTGACGTGCATACCCTTCGAGCTACCATATTCCTCATTGGCACTGCTGTACTCATACGTAGCAATGCATACGAGTAGTTCTGTACCGACCGGTATCCTTTTTGTGTGTGTGTGCTGTTTGAGTGTTATTCCGTCCCTTCTTTTATTTTTATGCTGATCATTGAGTGCCCGCAAATTAATACTCGTATGTACGAGTATCATATGCATGTAGTCGTATACAGCAGTTATTATAGTAGTTGGGATGTTTTTGTACGAGTGTCATACATCCATCATAGGTTGTACGACGGAGTGCTCATACTTACACATGAGTACCGTCATCACCTGATACAATAGATGGTACGAATCCCCTGGAAGTATGATAGCAGTACGTAGCGGATGGCGGTGTCCACTGTCGGATACATGTTGCAGAAACGCATTTCAATGACACCGCTCCAAAACCGTGGTTCTACGTCTCACTTTCCTGCCGCTGGTGCTGTTGTCCGTCCACTTTTTGTCTCGAAAAACTCGGCATTTTGCCCGATTTGAAAACTTGCCATTCAAATTGCGATGCTGCTTCGTGCTCTCTAAATGTCCCCCGGCATGCTGTGTGAATCTTAAGAAATGTACCAGGATGCTGGTCAAATCTTGAGCAATGTACTGACATGTCCTTTTTTTATTGTTTTTTAGTTTTCTTTTTCTAGCGTTGGATTATAGTTTTATTACCCCTCCAAGACTGTATCGGCATGCTGCGCAAATATTCGAAACGAACGTATCGACGAAATACATCTATCAAATGTGCCTACATCTGCCCATTTAGTTTTTTGTTTGTTAGTTTTGTTTGTTTGTTTGTTTGTTTGTTTGTTTGTTTGTGTTTTGCGTCTTACTGACACTTGATATATACATTTTTCTTTGTGTACCGGCATGATGCGCAAATTTTCAACAAAACTGTCTACTCTTGACTGGTTCCCCCTCGTTGGGTTCTTTCGACTGTTTGAAGTGAAAGCACATAACCGGAAGGTTGTTCCTTGTTTTTGTTTTTTGTTTCTATATTTATTTCTTCCCTATTTTTTTTTTTTCATTTTGTTTTTGTTTTAGCACGGGTAGTATTTGTCCTCAAGATACTGTACCGATGACTTCGGACAATACGGGCGAAGTACTGCATACATTGGCTTATAACCTATTTCACGTATTCCGCGACTCGGTTATGTACTATTGAAATGCGGTTTTATGGACGAAGTACTGCCCGAAGTAGTTTTGTGGAGACATGCACGAATACCGTCCATCGAAGCTTTGACAAAATTCGGGATGCCTCTACACCCAGATTACAAGACTCGTCGGGTTCTAAACGGTAGTGCACATATCCCTCCCGTGCTGCATGTCTCTACTTTTGTGTTTTGTTTCTATTTTTTTTTGTTTTGTTTTTTAGATCGGTCTCTCGGTGGTTATAGTTGCCCTCCCAGCAAACGAGCCCCTTCCGGACGAGCCTTTGGCCCCAACGACGCTCAATAGGTGATTTCCACGACAACCACCCCCACCTTTCTCTGCTCCGGTGCCAGCGTTACCTTCCTGTGCTCCACCTTTCTCTGCTCCATATCCGACCTCACCTGAACAACATGGACGGATCCACTACTTCCCGTGAAGAGCGGCACTCTGCGCGCAGTTCCCGTGTTGCCGAAACGAACGAGGGAACGGATAGCAGTAACGCACCTACTACGGGGCCCGGAGAGACATCAGGCTTCGACGCTATCCCGGGACAACTAAGGCCGAAACCGGAACCCCCGGCGTCGGAAGATTCCTCCACCGAGGGAGTCAAAGGGGAGACAGCCGCTCTCGCCAACTCCGACGCCGCCAATGCCGCCGATACCATGGTAAGGGATGCACTCGAGGCTGCTGCTGCCAAGCATGAATCACTCCTCCAGCAAGTTCAGGACAGCAAGGCGGAGCTGGCTCTCCTGGCACGTCAACCACAGCCCATTACCCCACCCGGCTCCCTGCCTGCAGTACCACAGACGCGGTGGGCAGTTGCCGCCTCCACCCCGGTTACAGCCACTGCGACCCCGGTTCAGGTATCGCCACCTGCTACCACCACGACAAACACCCCCCCTGACCTCATGGTCTCTGCTTTCCAAGCCTCTGACCTGGTCTTCCTCAGCGCGACGCTCGAGGGTATCCGCAACGAACGCGGGCCGACAGCCCTCGAGGTTTCATCGGCAGCGCACCAACTGCTGGGTTTCTTTCCCAGGAACACTGATCCGACCGTTGCGGACGCAATGGCTCAAGCCTCAACCGAGTCATCCCCCAACTTCATCGGCGCCACCAACGCCCTCCTCCTTTCCCTCCGCCAACTCCAATTTACCGCCGGACCCAACTTCCCGCGACTCCATGCCGAAACCCCCCACAACAACGCGGCGCCCTCCTCCCAGCACGTCGCCTACCACCGGGTCCGTGACCCTGCTTCCTGGACGAACAACGACTACGTCGACGGGAACGACCGCAGTAGCAGCGACAGCGACAACGACGCCCAGGGACGCAGACGCCGCCGTGACCGTGGCCGCCGCGGCGCCAGCCGCGACCGGCTTCAGCTTTCAGCACACATGCCTGTACCCACGCCTACACCAGCTCCGGATGTCCTCACCACCAACGCGCCTACGCCTGCCGCCAGCGTACCGGTACCTACGCCAGTGCAACCGGAGACGAGCGCCACCCCTGGATTGTCCGCAGCAGCAATCCTTAAGACGAAACGAAACTACATGAACCTCCAGATGCGTAATCTGGAGCTAATCATGCGCATGCCGTTCCCCCCAGGCGTCGATCCCGCCGCAGGACTCGGCAGACTCATTTCCAGCACTAACCTAGTGATGGCGGAAATCCTCGGAGTCAGCGACGAATCGGGGACGACAACACTCACCTCAGAGGAGTGGGTGCCGGGATGGATCGTGCCCCTGCACAAGAGCTTCCGCACGGCACTACCCCCCGCTCATGTAGGGACTTCGGACCTGTCCCGCATCATCGACGGATTCTTCACGACGGTGCGCGAGCACCTCGAAACGGACGATACTGGACCCTCGGCATTCAAACTACTCCTGCGACTTCTGACAGCCCACTTCGATACCGGCGATCAAGGTGAAGGGTTCGCCCGGCTGCATGCCTTCGGCGTCCCAACAAACACGGGGTTTGCAACCTACCTCAGGTGCGCCAAAGACCTCATCTCCATCATCCAGGGTACGGAGAAAGTCTCCAAGCCGAGCGACGCGATGGTCGTCGAGTGCATCCGGTCCGGTGTCAGCCGACAGTTCCCGGCCTTGATGCCAACGCTGTTCCCAGGCGCCCTCATGACCGCGGCCGAGCCTTACTCCAGCGTGCAAGTGATGTGGCGAGCCTTCGACGTTCTCGGGACAAACAAGACGCCAGCCATCAACGGCGAGAGCTTCTACGCTCACTCCAACGGGGGCACTACTTCATACTCGTCAAACCCACCCCCGGCCCAACAGCAGCAGCGCCCGCGTGCCTCGCACAACCACGCGCGGGGATCCTCCTTCAACCCCGTGGTCATGAATGTCACCGACGACCCCGACCCCTTCGTCGATGATGCCGCCGACTGGCCACTGAGGTACTGGCCGGACGTGTCCGCGGTCGCAGGAACGATGTCCACAACGGACCCTACACTTTTTACGCCGCTGCTCACCAAAGCTGCGCGGTCACAGGCCCTCCGTGACCATGGAGGACGCTGCATCAACTGCGGTAGACCCGATCACAGTCTGAAGACTTGTACAGACGGTTTTCGAAACGAGTCAAAACTCCTTAACCCGGCGCTTGGCATGCTCAACGATGGAGGTCACGCCTTTCGCCAGTGGCAACAACGCATGCGGTCCTACCGCCGTGGGGACTACGAGCGCAACGTCGAGCGCAATTCTAACCGTCACGCCAACAACCAAAACAACAACGGCCGCTCCAACAATGGCGGCTACAACCAAAACAACAACGGCAACTCCAACCACGGACGCCATCGCCGCCACCAAGGAAACAACGGACGCTCCAACAATGGGCACCACAATACCGGCAACAACGGCAACAACCAGTCTCAGGGACAGCAATTCCAACAGCAACGTCTCGAGGCTTCGGCGGCCGCCACAGCCCCGTCCACAGCGTTGGTAGTACATGCCCCCACAACGAACACACCCGCAGCCGCCAACCCGGCGACCATGCGTCTCGGGCCGAACTACACGCCCAACAACAACCAACGGCAGCCGGGTACATTCCGGACGGGATGACAGGTCGATGGTGGAACCATCGCAACTCCACCAACAGCACCTCCTGCGAGCACACACGGGCCGCAAGACGCCCGTGTTCACCACATTCGTCCCCCCCCCATCCCTGCCCTTCAACGCCCCCTCCCTCACCCGACCTCAATACCGACCGCTTGCTCAAGCACTGATCCTCTTGACCGGACGATTGCTTTGAGGTGTGGGCGGGAGGAGGCTGAAACGTCGAGCCTCATCAGGACGCCCACCTCGACGTTTTTCCTCGATGAGCAACGCGGGGACTTGCCAACCATCGCCGAGAGTCCCGTAGACTTTGCTAATCTGCAGGACGTTTCGACGGTCACGGCCACCCGCGGTTCCGGTTCCCGGCAAAACGCTACTGCCTCACAAACCGGGCCATCGACCACTGAGCCTGACACTACATCCTCACAACTCCGCTCGCGCTCGACACAGGACGTGCGCCAGCACTGCGGACTAACAGCCCCTTCAAGGAAACCTGTGTGCGCCGGGATACCACCGGACACCACCGCTGACCGCCCTGTTCTGACCAAACAACTACCCCTGGGCCCAGGGGGTAGCCCCGCCTATATGGCGGAAGACTCGCGATCACTGTCGACCAGGGAATGCTTGGAGCCCCCTGCCCCGTCTTCCTACCCGGCGCCGTGCACAGCGACACGACCCCGGAGGACACGGACTCCAGGAATAGCATCTCCTAGCGAGTATACCCCTGCTTCACAGTCGTTGATAGACTCGAGCAGGGGTCCCCAGGGTATCTCCGCCAACCTCGGAGACCCTCCTGGAAATCCGGCTATGCCGACCCTTTCCCCCGCGGACTCTGGGACCGCAGCCGAGGGCATTGTCCCAGCTACCCTCCCGACGACGCCAGACGACTGCCTACACGACAGCCGCCAACCTCCACTGCCGGACCCACAGGTTGCCCACATCCGGAGCCTCACGCCTGACGACATTCACCTGTTCTGGCAGCGTGACTCCGTCCTTTCACAGTGGTTCATGGCAGACTTCCACTACGAAGGCATCGACTATAACTGCGCTGAGCAGTTTATGATGGCGCACAAAGCCCGGCTCTTCGCCGATGAAACGTGCTATCAGCAGATCATGACTTCTTCCGACCCGGCCGCGCAGAAAGCCTTCGGACGAGCCGTGTCTGGATTCAACGCCAAGGAATGGGACACGAACCGCCTTGAAATCGCTCATCAGGCTAATTTGTGCAAGTTCGGGCAAAACCTGGAATTGCGCAAGTTTCTCTTTGGGACGAACAACAAAATCCTTGCTGAAGCCAGCCCGTACGACTGTGTGTGGGGCATAGGCTTCAGGGCCGAAGACCCACGGGCCTACCAACCTTCGCTCTGGACGGGACTCAACTTTCTAGGGCGAGTGCTGATGTCCGTCCGGCATGAACTTTCCCCCTCCCCTCCCACGCCCACCTTCCCTTCCAGGCCCCCCGCGCCCACACCCCCCCCACCATCCGCCCGACCCCACCCCACCAACACCGGTATCTACGCGACAGTGGGTACCCTACCACAGCAACCACCGAGCTGTCATCTTGCCTTCCCAGAGAGCCGCCCTTCGCTCTGCTCAGCCAAGACCTGCCCAGTGCCCTTCACGCCTGGACTACCGGAGCAGGGTCCCGAGCTCACAAGCGGCATCATCACGGTCGACGACACCTCCTTCACGACCAGGGTAAGGACACACAGCGGCCCTGACGCCGCGGCACGGTACATAACCGTGGCCCTTTTGGATACGGGCTCGCCTCAGTCCTTCATCTCCGCGGAAGCGGTGGAAAAAATGAAGGCCTGCGGCGCCGCGACACACCTGTGCGAGCATCACGCTGCACCCCGTTCATGGGGCGGATTCGGTACTTCGGCCCCCCTCACCACTTCGACTTCCATCCGACTGAGCGTACAGTTTCTGCGAGGTTCCTCCCCCAGCGCCGCCCTCGCCGTATGGGCATGTATTGTTCCTCCGGGCACCATGCAACACCCTATCCTTCTCGGCCGAGACAGCTGGATGCGCTTCGGACGACGCTCGTATACCACGCTTCCCCACCAGCCCCCTGGACCAACCCTTGGCGAGCTTTCCCTCATCAGCCGCGACGACATCCCTCACGTCGTCCACATTCCGGAACGCCAACACATCTACCATCTTCGATACGCCGGTGCCCAAGCAATCTCCCTTTCGGCCACACCAAGCCCCGTCGAGGTCAACCTGGTACATGGATCTAACGCCCCGGCGACCGACGGGAACTACCTGGTCAACATGCTTCCCCTGAGGGGTTCCACTTCGGAGTCGGCCGTCTTCGTCTCCAACGGACGCCAGACCATCTCACTACCGGGACCCATCACCTACAAGCCCGGCGACCTCATCGGATCTTCATACTCCCCGTTCATCCAAGTTCCTTTATCTACCCTGACCGACCCCGACCCTTCCTCGAAGATCGATCCAAACCCTCCATACCCCGGCGTCCACGCCCTCCACGACAACATTCCCGTGGCCAACGAAGACCCACCGCTACCAGCCCCACCCCCGATACCAAAGGCCCCGTGCCCCATCCTACTTGGACGCCTCGACACCGACCAACGAACGAGTTTCCTACGCCTTTGGGACCATCTGCCACTACATCTACGCGACATCACGTTCGACCTCCACGGTACTGGCTGGTCACCGTCGGTGATCGACGACTTGGGCAACGTTCTTCGCGAATTCCCGGACGTCTTCTCCACGTCCAAGACCGACTTCGGCTCGTGCTCCTTGATACCATTCAAGATCACCGTCCCGCCGGACAGCCGCCCCGTCACCTCCCGCCCCTACCGGATGAACCCCATCCTTGCCAAAAAGGCCGATGCCGTCATCGACCAGTACCTGGCCGCCGGCCTCATCCGACTCTCCACCTCTCCATACTCCAGCCCGATGGTAGCCATTCCGAAGAAGGATGGCGGCGTCCGCATCACGATCAACTACAAGAAGCTGAACGCCATCAGCTCCCTCGGACAACTCCCCATCCCCCGCGTCGACGAGATCCTCGACTCCCTGGGCAAAGGACGCATCTTTTCCCTGTTCGACCTGGTCTCCTCCTTCCACCAGATTACCATCGACGAAGATACCATTCCCCTCACCGCCTTCTGCACACCCGACCGACTTTTCGAGTGGCTCGTCATGCCGCAGGGCAGCAACGCGGCCCCCGGCTGGTTCGTCAAGGTGATCAACGAGGTCATCAAAGGCCTTGACCGCGTAGCCGCCTACCTTGACGACATCATCGTCTACGATCCTGACCCCTCCGCCCACACCGCCAACATCCGCGCACTTTTCGATCGCCTTCGAAAACACAACCTTAAGCTTTCCCCCGCCAAGGCCAAAATTGGCGCCACCAAAGCAGACTTCTTGGGACATACGATCTCCCTCGATGGCGTTAGCCCTAACGCCGACAAGGTCGCAGCCTTAACCAAGATGCCAATGCCGACGAACGTGAAGCAAACACGAGCGCTGCTTGGTGGCATCGGCTATTACCGGAAGTTCCTCAACAACCTGGCTAAACGCCTCTCCCCCGTCACGGCCCTTCTCAAACAAGGAGTCAAATTTCTCTTCACCCCGGCCATGGAAGCCACCATCCGCCAGATCCTCCACGACCTCGCCACCCCTCCGATCCTGGTATTCCCCAACTGGGACGCCGTGGCCGACAACTCCCGGCCCTTCCGCTTATACTGCGACGCCAGCCGCGATGGGTTCGGCGCCACCCTCGAACAAGAACAGCCAGACGGCTCCATCCGCCCCATCCTCTTCATTAGCCGCTCCACCTTGGACAACGAACGTTCCTGGACTCCCCTGGACCTTGAAGCCGGTAGCATCGTTTGGGCCATCAAACGACTGCGCGCCTACCTTTGGTCCACCAAGTTCCGCGTCTACTCGGACCACAAGGCGCTTGAAAACATCGCCAAGGTCGGCGAGCACAACCCTCGCGTCCGGCGTTGGATAGAGTTCCTCTCCGCGCACACATTCACGCTGGAGTACCGAAAGGGCTCCGCCAACGGTAACGCCGACTTCCTTTCCCGCCTCCCGCAACCAGCCACCGACGCCGACCGCACTGGACCCAACCGCCTCACCAGCCCTGACACTGTGGGCATCTTCCTCATCCATCCCTGCGGCTTTACGCCTTGCGAGCCCTCGATGCCGGGCATCGGCTTGGGTGGGCTAGTACCCCCTCCCTCCTTCCACATCCCGGTCATCCGACCAATCCCCTTCACCGACGACGACTTCGGCGATTTCCGCCGCCTTGGACCGTACATGGACTCCTTCGGCCCCTTCTCCACCCCAACCACCTTCGTCGGGCCTATTTCGACCCACGACACCGCCGCCGCCGCGCTCGGCAATTCCGCGACTTCCGCCGTGGACGCCGGCGCTCCTCCCGGCTTGGCTTTCGGGCCGCCCATCGTCTCCCCGACATCCACCATTGGCGCAGCATCTCCAGCTCCTCCGGATCTGATCTCTTCTCGGACCCGCCATCGCGCCGCCGCCGCCGCTGGAACCCCCCGTGCAACAGCCGACTATGGTTTCGGCGCCCGGCCTTCAAGATCGACGTCTGCCCGCCACCGCGCATCCGCGCCCCCGGCCAAGGGACCGCCGAGGCCTTCACCACCAACCACGCCTCTGGCCGCCCCCTCCCTCCAGTCGGCGCAGGCCCCACTGCAGGCGCCCGCTGGTCCAAGATCGCCTTCGACATCGTCCTCTTCACCACTCGCGCCTCACTCCCTGGAGCCCGACGTCGAGCCTGACGTCGAGCCGGACGGCGCTCTATCAAGATCGCCTTCTACATCGTCCTCTCCACCACTGGCGCCTCACTCCCCGGAGCCCGACGTCGAGCCCGACGTCGAGCCCAACGGCGCCCTTTCAAGACCGCCTTCAACATCGTCCTCTCCACCACTGGCGCCTCACTCCCCGGAGCCCGACGTCGAGCCCGACGTCGAGCCCGACGGCGCCCTTTCAAGACCGCCTTCAACATCGTCCTCTCCAGCACCGGCGCCTCACTCCCCGGAGCCCGACGTCGAGCCCGACGTCGAGCCCGACGGCGCTAGTTCAAGATCGACCTCAACAGAGCTTTATCCACGACCTTCAACTCCTCCGCTCCCGCCCCACCTGCCGGAGCCCGTCGTCGAGCCTGATGACGACCCCCACCTTCTTTCCTGCGTCGAGCACTTCACGCACTCGGACTGGGCGCGTGAACAACGGGCCGAGCCCCTCTGCTCCGCTACACTCCACTACCTTTCCTTGGACTCCCCTGCTCCCCCGCCGACCGACTTCCTGGATTTATTTCCATCGTCTAAGCGCCCGCACCTCTCAGACGTGCTTTCCCTCGCCGCAAAAAGCCAACTCCACCGTACAGACGACGACATCGTCATTTTGGTCCGACGAGCCCCTAAGCCCCCCGACCCCGGAACCAGCACCACTTCTTCCACCACCCCACCCCCGCGCATTTACGTTCCGATGTTGATGCGCCCTTGGGTATTACACACCTGCCACGCCACCACCTCCTGCCACTTGGGAGTTTCGCGCACGGTTAGTATGATCGCGCGCTTCTTCTGGTGGATTGGAATGGACATTTCCGCCCGCTGGTGGATCCGCCGCTGCCTCAAGTGCCAGGCGCGCAAGACTTCGCGCCAAACCATTCGCTGGCCTACCCTTTCCTTACCCTTACCCAACGGCCCGGGCATCACCGTCAGCGTCGACTACTTCGGCCCGCTGCCACTAACACCACGCGGCAACTCCTACATCCTTCTCTTCACCGACCGTTTCAGCCGCCGAGCCGACATGTACGCGGTGGCGGCAGCCCAGTTCACCGCCGCCGGCACCGCCGACATCCTCGTCGACCAGTACATACCCCTTTGGGGGTGCCCTGTAACGCTTCTCTCCGACAACGGCCTTCACTTTACTTCCAAGCTCTCCTACGCCTTGTACGCACGCCTCGGCATCAACAAGATCAACACCAGCTCGTACCACCCCTGCACCAACGGCGGCGTCGAGCGCGTCAACCACACCATGGCCCTGATGCTGGCCATGGGCTGCAATGAGCAGCAAAACAACTGGGATGCGCTCCTGGCGCACGTCGAGTCCGCCTACAACAACTCCGTCAACGCTTCTACTGGGCTCGCCCCCAACGAAGTACACATGGGCCGCCTTCCACGTCTTCCCCTTTCGATCTTCGACGCCCCCAACATTGGCGGCCACCAAAGCCTCGACCGGGATCATCTGGCCTACTGCAACCTCGCCACCGACCGCCAACAACGCGCCTACCGCCTCGTCCGCGAAGTCCACGCCGTCAGTGTTTCGCGCTTGGCCCGCCGCAACAGCCCCATCATGGACGCCCTTCGCCTCTCCCCGCCTTACGCCGTTGGCGGCTGGGCATGGATCTACAACTCCGCGGCCACCATCAACCAAGGCGCCAAGAAAGGCACCGACAGCACCGTGCTCAAGACCAAGCTCTCCCTCAACTGGATCGGACCGTTCAAGGTTCTCGCCGTGGGCCCAGCGCCGGCCTCCGACGTCCCCGACAACCGACCACTTCACGACAAACTCCTCTTCCTGGACTTACCTTCAGATCTACCTGGACGAGACTCCAAACGCCGCGTCTCCGTCGAGCGCTGTAAGCCCTGCCGGAACCCCGACGACACCTCCGACATGCCCAAGTACCTACCGTCCGACCTCACCAAGTACGTTCTCAGCTCCTTCTCCACCAAGTCCCCCCCTTTCCACGTCACCCTCGACGATGTCTCGCCACCGCCGGAACGCCTCGTGATCGAACAGATCACGGGCCACCAACTAGTGCGCGGCCGTGGTGGGGTTATTGCGGTCCTGTACGAGACCCACTGGGTCGGCCTGCTCAGCCCTTCCTGGGAACGGGAACTAGACCTTCAACACTCAAGACGCCACATCCTCCTCTACTGGTCCGGCACCCCAACACAACACCGACAGGAGAACCGCCTCTACCGACAGATGCGCATCGGTTCGGCGCAGCGGGAACTGTCGCGGTCACAAGGCCAGATATTCCTTGCCCCCGGCTACACCTTCGTCCCCCGCGACGTCTGGCTTCGCACCTTCAGCTCCACCATCCTTCCCCCAGGCGCACACCTGTGGTACAAGGCCCGCGACGGCCTGTGGTGGCTGGGCAAGATCGCTCACCGCACCACCCAGGACCCCGGTTCACGAACGCCCGCGGGCCCCTCTTCGGACAACACCTACATCATCCGGTTCCTCGACGACCCTGGGCCGATCAAGATCAACCTTCAGCCGGCTAGCTACACAACATCCAGCGTCGCCAACCACGGATCGTGGTGTTTGCAACGCTACAAGACTGGGAGCGCCGCTCGCGGGGTACTACGCAGTTCGAACGCGTCCCGTGGCGCTCCGACTGTCTCTCCTGCCCTCCTATGATCAGTTCTCTGATTATGCTTGGACATCGTTTTGTTTTATTTTCTGTTTCCCCCAAGTTGCCGACATCAGACATAAGTTTTCTTTTGTTCGGTTTAACACAAGGTATTCGGGTTTGCGTTTCATTTTCCAGTCTACCACTATCGGTTCGGCCTGCCTCCTCTCGCGAGGGCCGCTGAACTGCCATGGTATTGTACTTTCGGGCGTATTAGTGTTCTACTTCAACCTACCACTATCGGTTCGGCCTGCCTCCTCTCGCGAGGGCCGCTGAACCTCCATGGTATTGTACTTTCGGGCGTACTAGTGTTCTACTTCAACCTACCACTATCGGTTCGGCCTGCCTCCTCTCGCGAGGGCCGCTGAACCTCCATGGTATTGTACTTTCGGGCGTATTTGTGTTCGGCTTCAACCTACCACTATCGGTTCGGCCTGCCTCCTCTCGCGAGGGCCGCTGAACCGCTATGGTATTGTACTTTCATACGTAGAGGTGTATTATGTACTCCTACCACTGTTCCGCTTGCCTCTTCCCACGACAGCCGTCGAACCTCTGCAACAACGTTATTTCGAGAATATGTTTGTTGTTGTTATGTCTTTTATTTTTTGTTGTTTTTCGTTATTTTCACTTGTCTTTGTGCTATTTTGCTTTCTTTCTCCAATCATGTCGCCCCCGACCCCGTTTGCATCCTCTCGCGAGGGTCGCCGATTTGTAGCATTGCAAATTTGGGAAGCTTGGTGGTCCTTTCTTGTGATCCGATCTCTTCAACCCACCAGCATAGTTTGGTAGTATTGCCCTTTCGGCATCATTTTTTTTCTTTGTCTTGCGTTTTGTTTCCAACTTACACCGCCGCTCCCGCAGTTTCTTCTCCATGAAGGCCGCCGGACCGTGGTACTACTGTATTTATACTTGGGCTTATATCTTCACGCCCTGTTTTTGTTTTGTTCTGAGTGTCTGTTCTGACACGGGTTTCATATTTCCTGCTTTTTGTTGCATCGTACCGAGCGTTTGGCTTTTCTTGACCTTCTGACTAAGGAATACCTGCCTTAACCGCGAGTACTCTTCCCTGCGCCGTCCGCGTAGCTTCAACCCCTGCAGTATACTTTAGGGCCTGTTCGTTTCTTCTTTTCATCTCGCGGTATACGAGGCATTTCCTCTTGACCTCGCTCGTTTTCGATCGTATCATCTCGCTGCGTCTCAGCTTGCGCTTGTAGTGGGTTTGCCACCTAGTTTTCAACGTCCCTCTTTCGTAATCGGCCCCACGTTGTTGTCAGTGCACGCGAAATCAGTTACCGACCCCCCCATGGTCTTGCTTTGCAGCACACTTCTCACTTTCGTAGCGCTTCCAGCCTTCGCGTTGTTCTTTTTCGTGTTTCCCACCGGCCGGCGCTTGTTGTCTTTCCCCCAGTCCGACCCGTGGCCCCACGCTATGCAGTCATCTTTCAAGCCCAAGTCCAAGTTCAGGGCTTTGCTTCTCTGCATAGCCGCGTGCATTATTTTCTCTTTTGTCTGTTGTTTTCAGCATCCGGCTTTTGTCTTCGTTTTTTTTTTCTGCTTTGTTTTGTTTCGATACCTTCGTGCTCCGGTTTGTTTACTTGGCTTTTGTCTTCACCGTAGCCTGCGTGCCGTTGGCTTTTCGTAGGTATCTCTTCCGGTACGGCGCGTTAGTTTACGTGTGAGGCGTCGTAGCCTCATTGCGAGGTATGGGGTAGAATTATAGCCTCTTTTACCTTTGTTTCGAATAGCCGCATCTTCGACCTCCCTTCCCGATTTCTGGGATGAAACGGTCATCCCCTCCGATCGTCGTGTGATCTGCATCTACGACTATTCAGGGTGGGCTAATGTGATGGTATCACGTACTACGGCTATAAAGCGGTGCAATACGTACCGGTATGAGTCACGTGGCGTACTAGTAACGGGAACGTCTCCTTAGAGAATAGCAGTATGAGTAGACACGCGGATAGGTACTACGAGTATGAGATCAAGTGACGTGCTAGTAACGGAAACGTCTCCGTAGATAGTACATGTATGAAGATACATGCTTCAGGGGGCAGAATAGGTATGCACTGCCCCCTCCCATCGCACTCTGTTCTTGTGCGCAATTGAGCTCCATGAGATAAGCAACAAGAAGAACTTTATCAAGAAGAAGCGTGCCTCTGGCTTGCGTCGACATTCCTGTGTCCTGGCCCTATAGGAGTGCTACTCCCTCACACACACTTGTGAGACACAAGGAAAGAACCTGGTAGGCATCTCGATTCAGGGATAAGAAACCACGATTCCTCCACACGATTATTGATTATTTGTAGCGAGATGGAAGGCGTTTTCATGCGAGGAAATTGACGTCGCTACTCCGCAGACCAGTACAGCTCCGCACACCAGCACACAACAGGCCGCAGCAGTCTCACAGCACGGGTACAGCACATTGCACGCGGTAGTAGGTATGTTCTCCATTGCGAAGAGCGTACAGTCACGAACACATAATCACAGATCAGATGATAATCACCAAATATGGGTTGGTTGATTAATCATGATTATTTTTCAAAAGTTGGCACCATACTGGTGGAACCTCACAGCAGTACCGCGGAGGTTTCCCAGTACGAGTACAGCACATAGCACACTGCACGCGGGAATGGGTATGTTTCCGTAGGGAAAAACGTACAATTACGAAAATAATCATGATTAATCACCAAAAATGGGTTGGTTGATTCATCATGATTATTTTTTAAATAATCAAATAATCACGGCCGGCCGCGGTGATTAGTTTTTGGTTATGAATAATCACATAATTGAATCAACTAAAATGTTGATTATTTTGGTTGGTTAACAACACTACTGCCCACAAAAAGAGAAAAAAAGCAAGGCTTATCACGGTACTCGATAATCTAGACGCGACGGGACGGTGGTACTGTTTTTACTTGTTTGGCGGGAAAAAAAATGAAGACGGGGCGGGACGGGACGGTAAAATGACGACCAAACAGGTTTTTGAGACGGGACGGGACGGGACGGGACGGTTGGTGTACAATTCCTCAACGGGACGGGACGGTAATTTCAACGGGGTAGATTTTCACGGCGGGACGGGACGGTAAACGGATTATTTTTCCACGACGGGACGGGACGGTAAATATAATTTTTCACGGCGGGACGGGACGGGACGGTAAAGATAATTTTTCACGGCGGGACGGGACGGTAAATATAATTTTCACGACGGGACGGAACGGTAAATATTTTTCACAACGGGAAGGGACGGTAAAAAAAATATTTTTTCACGACAGGACGGGAGGGACGTACCATGGGACCGAGTTTTCCTGTCCCAAATGCTAGTTGTATACTATATACCAATTAATTGCAATCTACTACACAACGCATAGAAGTAGTGGTAATTGCGGCACTGGATAATTATTGGATCAAAACAGTTGTTGCTCCAGAGGAACAACGAAAAGAAACACTCGTACGAATCGTACATACGTACCGGTACGTGAATAGAAATTCATCTTGAAATTCGTATCCCCATATAATAAGATTTGGCGGAAAATTCGTATCCCCATAATAAAAAATACACTTAATTTTATTTCATATTTTGATATTTTGATGTTTCATATTCGTTATTTCGTAAATTCGTAAATTCGTATAACTTTAATTTAATTTTAATGTACATACCAATGTGAAAAAAACAAATTTAGTAAATTCGTAGATTCTTGGTGGGAATGACGGGAAGAGACAACGGGCAGGTGTGAATCTGGGCGGGAGAGACAAGTTTTGTCGGCGGGACGGGACGGTAAAGACAACGGTGCATGACGGGACGGGACGGTAAATTACATTATCTCGACGGGACGGGACGGTAATTTTCAACGGGAGCGATTTTCTTGACGGGACGGGACGGTAAAGTTCAACGGGGCAGATTTCGATGACGGGACGGGACGGTAAAGTTCAACGGTTGGAGATTCATCGGCGGGACGGGACGGGACAGGATTTGACGGGACGACGGGAACAGTTTAACGACGGTTTAACCGTCCCGTCCGGCCGTTACCGTCGTTACCGTCCCGCCAAAATACCGTGATAAGCCTTGAAAAAAAGTACTTTCAGATAACGCCTGATTTGTGGAAAACGGGGTTGGGTCAATATCAGCCCCGAACAAGGAAGGCCCTTTTCACAGACACCGTGCTCCCCACAGAAGCCTCCAAATGACACTCCACACGCAGAGCAACTCAATCAAGTCATGGTAGAGCCTGTTCGGTAGCTTGATGGTGCTTGATCCTCCTAGAGTTGGATTAATTCAGTTTCCTGCAGATGGAAGCAGGTAGCAGCTTCGGTCGAAGCAATTACGCCGCCTGTTTAGGCAATCTTCACATCTTCACGGCCGAGGTCGCGGTGGAAGGCGTGGACGAAATCGCCCAGAACTCTTCCTGTTTGTGCCCGTGTATATATGCAAGGAAGGCTTTCAGGGGCGGGATCTGCAATATGGAGCAGACGTGGGGTCGCGGACTGTGCGAAAGATAGGTCGACCGGTGCATGATGTCGCATGAGCGTGGTCGAAGGGGGTGTTACAAGCTACGATTAGTAGAGGGATTAGTACGACGGAAGGCCGAGTGTGGGGCCGGCGGGGGTCGTGCGCGGACATCGAGGGTGCGATGAGTACGACGGAAGGCCGAGTGTGGTGCCGGGGGTCGTGCGCGGACAACGTACAGGAGAAGGGTAACACGGGCTCGAACGGGCACAGTCCAAAAACTTGTAGGGTCAGGGAGCATCCAATAATAACGGAAGGGGCGAGGGTGGTCGATTATTGTTTTTCGACGTCAAATTGTTCAACTTTTACGTTTTGAAAGGGGGGGGGGTACCTGAGACCATCCCCTCCCTCTACGCCTACACAAAACCTATAAAACTCTGCACACAGGGGACGGTAGAGGGCCGTCCCCCCCCCTGCTTGATACAAGGCCTTCCATACTACTACAATACCAGGGGCGGCCGCAGGCTTATGAGCTGCAGCTGCGTAGAGGCAGCGACTGCAGCAGGAGAGTCGAGGGAGAGTAGTGAGCGGTATAAAGGAGCTATGAGCTCGATCGAAGGTGCACCAGAAGGTCCCGAAGAGCCGTGGGATCCACAGGCTTGGATGGATAAGCACTGCCTGAAGAAGGTCGCGACGGACGGGGCCTCTTTATCATTCCAGTCAAGTCTAGGTATAGTAGTCGACGCCTTGATGCCCTATACTCGCCCTGCCCTATATCGTATACTTCGAGTATACTAGTACCTGGTATCTGGTATCACAATAAATACTCGTATATGTATATACCGGTACGTACCTGTGGTACCTCATATAACCATGTTGCCTTGCCTTACCACCGAGCTGCAGCAGCATGCTTGCTCGCACAGGTGAATCTTGGTACTACAGCAGCAAGCAGTACTCGTAGCGCCTCCCGCAGCTACAGCAGTCGAACCTTGCAAGCCGTTGCTTCGTGTGTTTCTGGGTGGGGACTTGGATGCCGTATTTAGACGAGCCACGTATGTATTCATACTGGTGTGGGTAGACCCTTTTACTCACAATCTCGATACTATTATATCTCGGTAGCACTACTTGTACTGTTGAATGGTCTCTAAAGGTGTA
Organism: Saccharina japonica; assembly: GCA_008828725.1. Classification (NCBI taxonomy): domain Eukaryota; class Phaeophyceae; order Laminariales; family Laminariaceae; genus Saccharina; species Saccharina japonica. The sequence continues at coordinate 38,417 of MEHQ01003613.1, forward strand.
CACGCATTTGACACAGGCAGGCGTCGTGGTGGCTCAAGACAGCAGTTACACAGAAACTCTCGTATGCATTATTCCCATTGCTGCCGAGCTGACTCGGCCCAAACATCGAGCTGACTCGGCCCACGTATCGAGCTGACTCGTCCCACGTATCGAGTGACATCGATCGGCTCATAAAACATCCCGATGTCCCATATCCCACTACAATAATTCCTATCAATCATGTGGAACTCCTACTATACGATGGATCTTATGCGTTGTGTTACTGAGTACAATCAACATCCCCCCTTCTCATTATACACAACCATAATAATGTCCCCCCTGCTCGGTGCATAACAAGGCACGACATTGCAGGGTCAATACATCGTAAACTCATAATGAACTCATACCAAACTCGGTAACTCAAACTCAAATCTGCAACTCCTCAAATCAAGACTCATACAATCTCAAGTCCAAATCACATCCATATCAAGAGGAAACTCATCCCGACGACAAGTGAAAACCTCTCCCTCAACCCCAGACAAAAACAATGCAACTATGGAAACTGTGACAGTACGTACAGTAGTTACACCAAACAAATAAAAACTAAGAAAAAGGTATCATGCTAGAGATCGCGAGGGACCCCGTCCCCCCGGATAAAAGCCTCCTTTCATCCCCTGCTCCCGCCATAGATTCACAGATCGCGACGGTAATGCGAGATAGCATACATACTTCTTCCCAAATAATTAATCTGGCGCTCAAACCACAGTACCCGAAATCATAGTTGCTCGTGCTGGAAACATCGAATACTCTCGAAATCCATTGCCAGGAAAAACGGCATTATCCTCAGAATTAGCCAAGGAAAAACGGTATTATTCTTCGGATTCATAACTCACATACCCATACGTTGCTGTACGCTTACGCAACAAGCGGCAATAAATACTCCATTCATAAACCAACATAAACCTCCTTGATTATCCCTGATTACCTCGTATACTAGTACCCAGTATGGGGCCTAGCTGAACCAGGAAAAATGAAACCCTACTCGTATTATATGAACGTAACCGCAGAAACTCCATCCACGTGTATTCTACATGACTTCAAGTATGCAGACCCAATATCGCTCGATCCGACGCAAAACAAACGCAAAGAAAGACGACTTATAGCTCAAAACCAAGAGGATTTAATCTGGACCGAATGCGCCCTCTGGTGCAGTTCAAAGTCACTTCAGTCGTGGTCATTTTGCCGTAAGACTGAGATTATTTAATCTTCAACAGTCAAACTCTCAACGCAATACATACCAAGTAAATCGGTCAGCAAAAACTCAAACAATGAAATCGTTCGTAAGAATAAGGCAATAACATTTCATCCAAAAACCTAAAATCTACCCAGTCCCAATAATGCCCCAAACATTCCGACTGCTGGTGTTGCCTCCGCTGCGGCTGCCTCTCTTTCCGGCCTCACAGCGTCACCGCAGCTCGCGTCACCCAGCTCATCCCCCTTGGTATAATCAGCAGTCACCTCGACAGCATAGACTCGAAACAAACAGCAGGGGACAAAACGTGCGGACCAGAGATTAGGGTGGTCACGGGTATTTTGCTCTTTTCACGCATTCATACATACGTATCAGCTTGCAAATCTCTCTTTTTACCGCAATTTAATGATCTTAAATGCCACTGCATAATGGTTACTTGACAACGAAAACATACTGATGATACCACATGATATCCTATACCATGTCGCATCCATGATTTACCGATCACTACATACTGCTGTACGTACGTGTAGTATATCATCCAATCCTCCTACTTGTTGAACATGTACAGCAGTACCGTGCAAAGTATTTCCTCAGCTCATACTCATAACTCTACCATCAACAGCAGTACCTACCTGAGTAACGGACAATATACCCGCTGATTCCACGTAGGTGTTCCCCTCACACATAATGCCTCATCAATGGAACTCCTTACTACGAAATGGATAATCTGCGTCGTATATTTTAGCACAGTCAACATCTCCCCCTGCTCAATACATACGACAAAAGGGGTCTGTGCTACTCTGCAGTCCAGATATATGCGATGTAGTATCGTACTCAACTCTGTGCATACTCTTGTACCCGCCTTACCATACTACTTCTGCTTTCGTACTCGTATTCAATTTCGGGGTTTGTGTTGATACGATACAGCAGCAGTACTGATGATGTACGTGTGTAGAAAGCTCAACTCGTCCTTTCAGAATTTCCTCATATTGCACTTTCAATATCTACGTCTTACTCGTACGGGAACGGAACCCAGCCAGAGCGTACGACCAGGCAACCATAAAATAGACAGCCGTTGTCCTGCAGTAGTACTTGTACGTTACAGCAGTCTACAGGAAAACTTCAGTGAGAGAAGCTATCCAAATACGCCTTTGTGTCATACCTCCGTTCCACCCTCAAAATCTCCAAAACATGCTCCATTCTCCATCTCAAATGTGGGGGTATCCTTCATTCTTAAATCAACACAAAATCAATTCAAGAACGGAAATCATCAGCAGCAAGCAGCCAAATCATACTCGCCTCGTGCGGGCGAAAGCCCTTGCTGGCAGCGTGGTGATCATTTCTCCTTTACTCTCTCTCGTTTCGGGCAGCGCCTCCTCTTGCGCCCGTGCTCTTCCTTCCAGCCAACGATGCAGACTCCTCCGCCAGCCCCCACCTTCGCTCCCTCCTTCTCCTCCTTCCTCGGGGGCAACGTCTCCCCCGGCTTCCAAGTATCCTCCCCTCCCCCGGCTCCTGGTGCCGGCCAACTAACTTCCTCTTCTCTTGCACAAACTAGACCCACAAATTCGGGCATAGGCCTGGCGGTTCTGGGGCTTTGCGGCGGCGGCGGCGGCGGCGCAAACGGCGGCGGCGGCGACGGCGGCGGCGGCGGTGACGATGGCGGTGGCAGCGGCGGCGACGAAGACGGCGGCAGCGACGGAAATGGTGACGCCGGCGGCGGCGACGGCGGCGACGGCGGCGGCGGCGATACGGCGGCGGCGATAGTTGTGCTCTTATGTCCCGGCAAGCGCAGCAATCCTCTGACTGCTGCTCCTCTTCTTGCGGTCGTTGTAACTGGAGTAGCTGCGGCCTCTGCAGCTGCTGCACTCCAGTACCTTCGCCTCCAGATCCGCGCGGGTCTACCAGCTGCGGCTCATACATGGCGTTGCTGGGATCGCGCTGCTGCTGCTTGGGCGGCATCTCCTCTCCTCGTGCTCTCTCCTCGTTCTCCTCTTCTCTCTCGTATCTAACTAAATCTACAGCAACTTTCATCACCACCTCCGCTTGAAGCTCATGCGCCTTACGGAGAACCTGAAGTCTGTCCGTCATCGCCGTCACTCGCCATGACCAAAATCTAGTCAAGGCGGGATCCTCTGCATACGACGCTTGCAGGGCTGCCTCTGCGAGTCTGGTCTCCTTCTGGAGCTCCAATGCCGCGATCTCTATCTTCAGCAGCTGTATCCTCTCCATACCAGCGTCCTCGTGACCTGGCATGGTCTTGCGCAACCTGTTCCACTCTGGGACTCTCCTCTGGGATGCCTGCGCTCTCCGATAGGATCACCGGTTGCCCGGACGCACACTAGTGGGTTCAATGGTCTCTAAAGGTGTACACGCATTTGACACAGGCAGGCGTCGTGATGGCTCAAGACAGCAGTTACACAGAAACTCTCGTATGCATTATTCCCATTGCTGCCGAGTTGACTCGGCCCAAACATTGAGCTGACTCGTCCCACGTATCGAGCTGACTCGTCCCACGTATCGAGTGACATCGATCGGCTCATAAAACATCCCGATGTCCCATATCCCACTACAATAATTCCTATCAATCATGTGGAACTCCTACTATACGATGGATCTTATGCGTTGTGTTACTGAGTACAATCAATATGTACTCGTACGAGTAATTGCCCCGGTCTGCCCTACGTGGCGGTACTACAGTAGTAGTATTAATAGTACCTCCTTAATACTGCACTGCTGCTGTACGTGCGGAGAATATTTATTTTTGACCGGCGCTACAGCAGTATAACCTCGTAGAACACTGCGAATCGTTGCTCGGGTTGTTTCATGTTGGTTCTGTGTGGGGACGTGAGCGCCGAGTTGCACGAACCACCTGGTACGAGTAGACAATCTTACTGCTTCTGTGAATATCCTCTACCTATCTGTCGGAGATGTGATATTACTGGTACGTTATTTGACTTGTTGCGAGGGTTTGCATTTGTCCGGTACTAGCTGTTACACCAAACATACGCCGATACTGATCGACACACCCTGCTGGATACACCGGATACACCACCAGTATACACAAGGTATATTCGTACATGATTTTATTTTATTTTTTTCGGCCTCTGTGTGGGTGGGGGGGGTTAGGTGTATGATATCCAAATCCTCGGCCGCCCCTGGAAGGGGTATGGTTACGTCAGTTGGCGAGTGTCATGCGGGTATGAGAAAATTACTGTTGAATGTGGTTGGTTGGGGAGCGTGTCTGCGAATGGGATGTGTTCGTAAAGGCCATGTTCGAGCACCTTGTGAGATTGTTTCAAGTCATCGTATTAGTCGTCCCAACAGGGAGAGGCAAAAGGGGATGGCCCCAGGGGCCATCATGGCATCCGCCAGCACATCAGCCTGGAAGACAAAAGCGGCGGAATATTCTATAAAGTACCTACCACCCGAAACGACACGAAACTGTCATATTGTGAAGAGACCAAACAATACAGTGATAACAGAGCAACGATCAACAATAGAACTCAATCGACTCCATCACCAAAGTCAACGAAAATGGCAAGAGGAAACCCGTCCAAACGAGCAAAAACCTCTTCCAAACTCCCACTCAAAAACTATTGCAATCACATACCAGGTACGAGACTACAACAGCCGCGCCTCAAAAGCAAAAACTAAGGCGAAAGACATAATACCAGAAATCGCGAGGTCTTCCGGACAAAAAAACGTATTTTTGCCCCCTACTACCGCCGTAGATACACAGATCGTAACGATAAAGCAATATAGCATAAACCTTCTCCGCATAACAAAGAATTTACCAGACGCTACAATTACCCAAAATAATAGTCGCTCGTGATACACCATAAAACCGAAAATACTCTCTTTTTGGCTTTTGTATACATATTACAGTAGCTCCTATCCAACGGATAAAGAAACATCGATGTGTTGTTACCACGAACAGCCCAAGCCCTCCCAGCTACTAAAGCTATCTGATCATATGAACGCATCTAATATTCCATTTTTCTCCCTTGCGAACAAATCCACCAAGTTCGCAGATAATACTGGTGTTAGAATAACGAATCATGAATGAATATGCATACCCTCCCTTATTCTGCATACAGTAAATAGTTACAAACAAAAGATATTCTGCATTAATCAAACAAACCAGTAACCACCAATAATATCTCTCAACAGGAATACACCCCTCAGGGCGTATGTAATGGTATGGGCTAGGAAGGCCGGTAATTACCTCTGCATAGGTAATTGATCCGTTTTCGTATAACTTGGATGGCATTCGTATTCGGTATTCGGGGTATTTATAATATTTGTGGGCCATACTTGAAGCCCATCCCGAGCAGATGTCATCTGGCTCGGGGATTAATATAAGCTGCTTCTCTTCTACGCTTGACTCTACGGAAAGTGAGTAACACCAAGGATGCTTAATAGACAAACCTGCAAGGGGATACTCTGTGTCTCACCCAGTCTTATCACACGTGGCGTCTTTGGCATTGCGACTAGTCTTCTAGCTCTTTGGTCCGACCCTTTCGGGTTTTGTTTCTTTCTTTTCATGAGGAGTTTTGCGTACGAGTACACACGGAAAAGTGGCATCATCTATCCCATCGAGCCTTGCCCCTGTCTCCCTCGGATGGCATCTCAACATGGAGTGGGTCCTCTTCCCCCTCCAGTGGCGACCACTACAGCAGAGCAACGGCAGGGGCCTCCTGCTGGTCGTCGCATGCACGCTGGCCAAGGACGACAACATCGGCCTTCGTGCAGAAGACGCTCCATCTCGGAGCGAAGCTCCTCGAGACTCAAGACGGCTGTACGAGTGCATCCCGGACATCGAATGGCAGGCCCTTCGATTTCTCCGCTTTCCGCCGGTTGCTCAGCAACCCGCGAGATGATGCTGATGCAAGCCCATCGACGCGTGCTACGGTAGAGGTAGCACTTTTTGCCTGAATCGATTTCTGAACGGTCGGGCTCCTTAACCCAAATTCGTCGGACTTTCATTTTTGTAACGAATAATGTTTCCAGAGTACTTCGGCCAGGATATTTCTCATCCGGCAGCACTTTTATTTTCCTCCAAAATCATTTTTATCGGTGAGGTATGACGCTCCTTAAGTGAGTAGCTCAGAAAAAACATGGTGCACCTCTATCGTAGCACGCGTCCTTCAGCAGGCTCTTCAGCCCGCGCCTCGCCAGCTTGCCTCGTGCAGCTCTGCGGACCGCCGGTATCAGCCTCAAGATCGCCTCTGTCCCCAGCACATCTGGGCTTGCCCAGCGCTCTGCTGCCAGACATGCCACCGTACGTGCCCTTCGATTCACCTGGCTTGCCCAGCGTACTACGTACCTCGGCGTACATACTGGATTCAAGACCAAGATAATTCGTGACGAAGTAATCCATCTCTCCAAGGCCCGCTGAGAGGCCTCGCGAAGCTTTTGGTTTCAGCAGATCGAGCCGGGCCGATCTTTGCGGGATCCTTCACGGACTACCAGCGCTGCGCTACGACAGGCTGCTCTGTACTACACTGCGGCAGGAGTGTAGCCTCGGCTCCATGAGCCCGCACACAGGACGCAGGACTGCCTTTTGTGTTGCTTCCCGTCGAAGACAGGCGGCTCTCGATGGGATACTTTTTGTCACGATTATTTTTCCGGTACAACAAAGCAGCTGCTCGTACGTACAACCTGTTTATATAGGAGCTTCAATACAGGCGATTCTTTCTTTGGGTGCTTTTTCGTCTGTACTACAGTACTACTACTGCTGTTGGATATTGGGCGTCTTTTCTTTCTACGAGATACAAATACATGTATGTACCGGTGCAAGACCTCCCGATTGGGAGTCACTGCGTAGCTTCGAACAACAGGGTATACACCCCTCTTCGCTCGTGTAGCAATGAAGCCGCGCTTCTTCTATACACTCACGCTCCCTCTGATGAGCAAGCGACAAGCCGTGGTACTGACGCCCTTCCCTGCTGCACCCTACGCTACAGCTCATGTCACTTCTGCTGTTGAATAACCCAGCACTTTTGTTTTTGCGCCGCGGCCTTCCGCGCATGCAATTCGGGTTACTGGATTACAGTATGGGTACTGAACTCCATACAGCTTTGCCGTACCCTGACCTTCAAGTTGTACGTGCCGCATGTTTGACCTACCGCCCACCCGACTTGCGCCGTCGTGCAAGGCACTTCGCCGTACGAGTCCCAACCGCATAGCAATACAGCCTTACAGCTTCGCCCGCTCATCGAACCGCGCACATCACGCATGCATACCGTTAGCCTAGCTAGGCACCCCACGAGGGTAAAACGATCTACTCTGGTTTTCTCACGCCTCTCCCCTTTTGTACGTACGCACGTGTGCTCACTGTGCTGTACTTGCGAGGAGCGTT
>MEHQ01003279.1:0-26336 GCA_008828725.1 Saccharina japonica
TAGATGGCAAGCAACAATCGACGACTCGATTGGATGCGGATCAATCGAATCGCCTGGCTGAGCTGAGATGTCACAGCAACGAATCGATTCCATGCGAAGCAATCGAAGCGAATCACCTGGAGCCTGGAGCTCCGTGAGAGTATGATATGTCAAGGAACGAGCCTATTGATGTTGGATGCGAAGGAATCAAATTGAATTGCATGGCTGAGATGGCAATCCGCCTGTGGCAGTCCACGTTGGACAATGATAGCACCCTTTGGGGGAGCCCAGTACTCGGCCCCCTCTACGTACGTACTGTATATACGTGTCCAGACTCCAGACATTACTCGGTAGTCACAGCACGTATTTATGATGCGTGTCATTCGTACCGAGCATAACTGGGCGTTGTCTGTTGTCTTCCTTCGCGTACCACAGCGCCTCCTGATTTACTGATACACCTCAGCACTCATACTGAAGTACCAGTATAATACATACCAGGTACCTCATACGATACCTCATACCCTGGTACGTATATATTATACTGGAATTCACTTCTTAAGAATGTCTTACAATAACATTATTCACTCATTATTTTTTACCTAAGCTGCCGGGTGCCGGGTATATTTTACCGGTATTTTTTAAGTGTTCATCTTTTACTTTAATCTGGTGCATACGGATATACCTGGTACCAGGGTATGTTTGTTCTTAATTTGTGTGTTGCTTATTTACACTCTTCTTGCCTATTTACAGTGTCGTGGGCCGTTTGTCCGGGCCGGGCCGGGCCGCAGCCTACCAAAGTATAAATGGATGGGCCAGGCCGGGCCGCGGCGCATCAATTCAAACAGTGATGGGCCGGCCCGTCAGCGTCGGCCTATGACAAGCCCTGCTTTATTTTAGCAGAAGGCATTTTTAGGACTGAAACGGGAGCACGCCGTTTCTTTTTTTTGTACATCTACAGGTATTCGTCTGAACGTAGTTGATTTTTACTCACCTGGTACCGTATGTTCTCGTTTCCTCCTTGTCTGTGTATCTTCTTATTTGTTTCGTGCGCGTTAAGGTGGTGCTGCGAGCGGTGTGCGTGGTATTGGCGGTGGTGGTGTCGGGGGTGGGCGAAACGGAGGTTCTTCTTCACCTCTTCACCAGCTTCGAACCCTTCAAGCAGGTGCGCGCGAAGCTGACGTTGGCGGTCAGTGATAGCCTTAGCTCTAGCCTTACCTTTAGCCTTAGCCTTGGTGTTTCGAACTCCTTTGGTCCCAGCTTCCAGCGTGGGCCAGCCTCGATGCGGTCTTAGCACGAGTATTGGAAATATCGTCAGAGTACCAGTACCAGCCCTAGGGACTGAGTCAATGACTCGCCAGTACCAGTCATTTTGGGGAGAGCCAGTCCTCAGGATACCTGGGGGGCTGAAAGGACTGATCCTCAGGCTACCTAGGGGCCTGAAAGGACTGAGTCCCACCAGTCCTCAGGCTACCTGGGGGTCTTAAAGGACCGAGTCCCACCAGTCCTCTGGGTACCTGGGAGCCGGAAAGGACTCAGTCCCACCAGTCCTCAGGGTATCTCAGAGCCTGAAGTAATTGAGTCGCATCAGTCCTCAGGGTATCTCAGAGACTGAAGTAATTGAGCCGCACCAGTCCTCAGGGTACCTGGGGTCGGAAAGGACTGAGTCCCACCAGTCCTCAGGGTACCTGGGGGTCGGAGAGGACTGAGTCCCACCAGTCCTCAGGCTACCTGGGGGTCTTAAAGGACCAAGTCCCACCAGTCCTCCGGGGGCTGGAAAGGGCGGAGACCCACCAGTCCTCAGAGTACCTGGGGGTCGGAAAATACTGAGTCCCACCAGTCCCCAGGTACCTGAGGGGCAGAAATAACTGAGTCGCACCAGTCCTCAGGGTACCTGGTGGCCTGAAATGACTGAGTCCCACCAGTTCACGGGGTACTTGGGGGCCGGAAAGGACTGGTACCCGGCAGACTGGTACTCTGACGACCTTCGGAGTATTGGTGTCTTGCACTGCTGCATGCAATATGTAGAGTTACACCCGCAGTGACTACGTATACGAATACAGTCATAACAGGTGCTCTGCAACAGGGTTTCTTCCTCAGGAAACGCTTGACTATTCTTGACCCTTGTGAAAGCCTGTGATTGGTCAAGACACAGTTTCGACCGCTAGCGCCAGTCAGCCCTAGGCCCTCGACATCAAATAATATGAAAATAAAAATATACGGGGTGTGTCGCCCTCTTTCGCTGATCATTGCGGTCAGTACGATACCAAAATATGTGACCTTCAAGTAGCTACTGCATGCAGCATTCGAGGCAGACAAAAGTTGGGGTGGTATGGTTGAGCCAGTGTTGTAGTGTGGACTGTCAACCATTTTGTGGCTGCTTCTATTGGAGGCTTCGAACGTACTTTGCCGTAATCCTTACCCCTGACCCCGACCCTGACTGCCTGTGGGGGCAGTCTTGGAACTAAGATGGAATGAGTAYTAAATGGTTGGTTTGGGCCATCAACCATTTCCCCAGCCTTAGCCTTATCGTATCCTTAGCCTTTTCCTCAGCCTTATCCTTAGCCTCAGCCTTAGCCTCAGCCTTAGCCTTATCCTTAGCCTTAGCCTTAGTTCACGTGCTTACACCCCGCTACCTTATCCACGCCACCTCCCCCGTCGTACCCTCCCCTCCCCCCCGTCCCCATTTCTGACCCCCCACAGTACTGTGAAGCCGTGGTCTTCCAGCACAAGAACCTGAAGAACCTGAAGCACCCCTGCCGACGCCGAGGAAGCCGCTGGCCGCTGGCCGCTGTCGCCGCTATGACTACTGCTAGCCGTGAGTACCGTGTAACGTGTATCTGCCGAACATCCGCTGTGTAACCGCCGTGTCACCGCCGAGTAATCGCTGTGCGACTTCCGTGTAACCGCTGAGTAAGCTCCGAGTAACTGCCGTGTTGCTGTCGCTCCACCCCCGGGTGTAACCGTCGGGTAACCGTCGTGTTTCTGTCTTGGAACCGCCGTGCACCCGTCGCGATGTTGCCGTGTGTCCATCCTGTAACCGGCGTACGCCTGTTATGTAGCCATGTAGTAACCGTCGTATTACTATCTTGTAAGCGATGTGTAACCATATTTTAACCACCCTGCAACTGCCGTGTAACGGCCGTTCAACTTTCATATAACCGCCGTGTAATCGATTGGGTTAAACTGTAACCGCGGTGTAATAATCGTGTAACCGCCCTGGAACCACCGTGTGGTCGTCCTCCACTTTTTTTATCTAACCGTCGTGTAACCGTCGTGTATCCGCCGTGCTTGTTTTGTAGCCGTCGTTTTGTTGTCATGAAACTGCCGTGTAACCGCCGTATAATCGCCGTGCGACATTTTTGTAAACGTCGTGTCACCGTCGTGCTACTGTCTCGTAACGATGTTGTAGGTGACGTACACCTTTCATGTAACCGCCGGAAAAATTGCATGTAACCATCGTGTAACCGCCCTGTAACGGCCCTGTAACCGCCGTGTAACCGAACCAGGTGTACGCCTCCACCCCGTTCAAGCTCCGGAAGGGCTTGCGCTAGAAGACTGCGAAATGGATCACGGACAGACACCGTCGTTCCTTTGGCGACCGCGCCGACGTCATGCCGGTCCTCATCAACCATCTCACGCAGCAGTAGCGAGCGCACGAGGAGGCGCGGGAGCAGGCCATGTTCGCGATGCTCAAGGTGCGCCACGCCCGCCCCCCTGCTCCACATACACACCCCTTCCTCCTATTTGGTTTCTCCTGTTTTCTAGTTTGGACTCTCCCTTTTTCTTATTCGCGTGCTCCTGTGTTCTTATTTGTGTGCTCCCGTTTTCGTATTTTCTTGTTTTGTTAGGTTCTAGGGGGCGCTTCCTCGACCGCTGGGTTCTAGAGCACGTCCGGCCGCTGGTGTCCATCCGGTAGTGCCCCCGCAATCCCACCGCCTCCGAGCACTTGGTAAGCCGCAGCGGACAATAAGACAAAAAATACGCCTCGGTAGGGTACAAACCCAGCCCGTTCATCCCTCTTCCATAATTCTTACTCAACCCCTTGCCCCCCTTCTCTACATGTACGCATTTGAGAGCGCCTGTTATCTGCCCTTTTACGCAGTTTGTTTGGATAATTTACCTTGCGCTTACACGGGCTGTATTATGCTATGACGATTAATAACGGTGTACTGTAACAACAGTGACCGCAACAAGTAAAATAGGAGTTGGCACGGGCGCGCCTGCCGCTTAGAGTGGAGGGAACATCACCCCATTCCGCTCCTTCCTATCCCATCCCATCTCATCCCATCCCATCCCATCCGATCCCATCCCATCCCATCCCATCCCATCATATCCCATGCCCCATCCGATTCCTACTATCCCACCCCATCCCCATCATCATGTCCCATCTAATTCCTACATACCATCCCAGTCCCATTCCATCCCATACAATCTCTCATCCTGTTCCTTCCCGCCGCAGCCCACTCCCATCCCATTCCCACCCGTCCCAACCATCAGTCCAAGCCCATTCCCATCCTCATCTCATCCATCCATCCTATCCCCATCTCATGTTATATCCTCTCCCAATTCCTTCCCATGCTCATACCATGTCCCATTCAGCCATCCCCATCCCATCCCATGTCCTTCCCATCCCATTCTCGTCCCATCCCTATCCCCATCCTATCCCATCCCATCCCATCCCATCTCATATAATCCCATCCCATCCATCCCATCCCATTATATCCCACCTTATGCCATCCCATTCCATTCCATCCAATTCCATCCCATTCCATCCCATATCACCCCATCCCATCCCACCCCACCTTATCCCATCCCATCCCATCCCATCCCATCCCACCTCCCCCCCCCCTCTGCTGTCATCAACGCACACCACCAGCAGACACAGGCGTAGCGCTTGCGTGTCCAGGACTACGATAAAGGACCCGTCCATGCTCTCCCCGCCCCGGGAGGGATTAGGACGGATCGGGAGGCTTAGAACGAGAGGCTTAGAACGGGCCACAAGCGCCACAGGGAAGCACCGGCCGGAGCGCGCCTGCCTCTAGCCTACGGCACCGTGGCACCGTCGCGTCTCGAGCTGCTAGCCCCGTCGGCATCTGACACAGACGGCTTACGTAGCTATTACGGTCGCGGGAAGGGCTGGGTTTGAGTCGGACGGCGAGCTGAGCGAGTAGAGACCGGGCATGGCGGGGAGGGGGGCGGCGTGCATAGGAGGAGTGAAGTGGACAGAGCAGTGGGCATGGGAGGAGCATGGCAGCGTAGCGGGCAGCGTGTGTTCATGGGAGGGGTGAAGTGGACAGGGCAGTGGGCATGGGAGGAAGGAGCAAGCGAGCGACGGACTGACTCAGGATACTTTGGGTTGTTGGGATGGCCCCCCCGACGTCCGATATGATGACGGGGGGCGTGCATGGGAAGAGCAAGCGAACGACGGCTTGAAACATGTTGAGGGGGCAGTGAGGGGGAGGAGGGGGGAAGGGACGGGGGCATGAGTGGGGGGCAAGGGGAGGGCGAATCGCAACCGAGAAGGGAATTTGCATTCAACGGAGAGGGGGTTCTTACGGAGAGCAAGGTTGGTGGTGGGCGAAGGGAAGTAAGACGAGCGGGGGTGTGCGGGGGGGTCTACTGAGAAGAAGTGCGGTGTGAGGGGGAGATGGGACTGTTGTCGGCTGTTGTTTACATACCATTGTCGTCGTATGCCTCTGGCAGTTTGTGTTTGGCGAGTCGAGCCTTACTCTGGGCGTGTCGCCCTTTGCAGCCAGTCCTCGCGGAGCGTTGTTAATTATTAATACCGTAGTTGCCGCGTCGCTCGTCGGGGGCTGTCATAGCAATACAGCAGCAGTGCGACCGGTATGCTTGAGGTACCGGCAGGTTGATACATTCCACAATTAGGCTCTGTAACAACACGTAGGGATGCTGGCTGAGGGAAGAGGGGAGCAATGGAATGAGTGCTCGCGCAGCTGAAAGCCCTATTTTCTGTGCTGATCTGATGCTGCTGCTGGTATGGTAACCCTAACCCTAACCCTATACCTTATACCTCTATCGTAGCACGCGTCCTCTATCGCAGCATGCGTCCATTACCGTATAAAAGGGCGTTGATTTCGCGCAGGGGTGCCATCTCAGCGCCCGTTTTCTCGACGCGTGCTACGATACGATAGAGGTAGTGTAGTAGCACATTTTTGGTTGTTTTTGTTTCTAAATGTTCGGGCTCCGTAACCCCTTAAGAACCGGTCTCCCGTTTTGGGGGACAAACTACTTGGAATTAGTGTGGAATACGTTTTTCAGCTCTGACTCTGAATGGGTTAACCCACACTCGTCTGACTTTCAATCTCGTTCGTGTCGAAATCTTGTTCAATGTATACTTAGCCCTTTTAGGACTGCAGTCCCTTTTGCGGGACAAACCACTCTAATTACAAGTAGTTTGTCCCCAAAACGGGACTCCAGTCCGAAAAGGGTTAGAACATGGTATGGTCTATATCGGATGGCACTTTCATTTCCGTCTAAGATCAGTCATTCGGTGGGGTGTAGAGCTCCGTAATCAAGTGACCACCCTTATGAGGCAAAAACATGGTACACCTCTACCGTAGCGTAGCATGCGTCGCCTACTGCAACTTCAACATTGCATTTTCGGGAGGGTCTCGACCAGATATGTATATATATATATACATCTGGTCTTTCTGAAAACGCCTTGTTCGGTAATAAAAAAAAACCTTCCCGTTCTTCTAGAAAAAAATCGAGTACCGACAAACGACCTCGCACCCCTATATATGCGAGCTCAACGCTCTTTAACTCTTAGCTGCATTAGTTCATACCAAGCACCTGTGAATTGCCGTGCATTCGAAGTGTCCTAAAGCGGTCAGGTGCTGCTACTGTAGAACACACAAAAAACGTGTACTGTTGTACACAGTAGTAGGCGATGTGTGGGCAAGCTACGCGTACACACGGTACAACAGTGCGACCTGGTTCAAGTTGAACGACCCAAATTCCTTGTCAGCACAATCGATGCAAATATCTACTCGGAATGTCACCTATATTGTATCATACTGACCGCCATGTACAATGGAAGAGGGTGGCATAGTCAGTTTTTCAGTTGAGCTCCTAGGGCTGGCGCTAGTGGCGAAAATGCGTTCCCGACCGACCACGGCCTTAAAAAAGGCCAGAAACAGTCAGCGTTTCCGAGGAAATTATTTTATGGTTTTTTACATTTTTTTTGCTGAACGACTGAAGAGTATCCAGGTACTTCAAGGCATGTCTGGTAAAAAAATTCGCGCAAATATTCGAAGATTGACTGCGTAGGGCCAATATCAAGGTCATTTTTATCACCCAAAAGCTGATCCTATACTGAAACTAAGTAATTACCAGGCAACTGCACAATACGCGTGTTTCCGCACAAAAGCTCAAATGTTCACGCCGTTTTACAGAGATAGATCCTGAAAAATTGCACAGGTATTATTCGAGCCCCTGCCAAGGCCTTGACGAACGGTGTTTTTTTTTTTTTTCGTCGGGATTTTGGTGTTTCTGAAGGCCCAAAAATCCAACTCCTATTAATAAAATAAAAACAATTACCTGACGAAAAAAAAACAAAACACCGTCCGTTAACGGGTCGGCAGGGGTTCATAGAACAACTTGTATGTGCAAAAAAACAGGATGTATCTCTCAAAAATGGCGTGAACTTCCGACTCTGACTAAAATCGGGGAATTCACCTTGAACCAGCCTGTATCATCCTCGCTATACAGGCAGGGCACGCATACTGACTGCTGTATAAATGGATAGAGCAACGCCTTTTAAGGGTGGTGGCTTATTTTCTGAAGGCCCTCACATGAGGGGCTTATAGCCATTCTTATCGGAGCCATAAATTTCCAAGAAATTCCAATTTTTCCAATATTTGTTTTCGCGCAATTTTCTGTATTCCCATTTTTTTTTCCCATTTATTGGAACGTGAAGCCTTCCAAACATTTTTCCCTCTGAAGAATTTCCAATATTTCCAATATTTCCTCTTTTTCCTCGTTTTCGTTTTTATTTCTGGAAGAAAATATCGGAAATTATGGGAAAAAAGCTGCTCGACAAGAATGACCCATAAAATATCAGCACTCATCACCCGAAACACAACTTCGAAGATTTTTTTCGCGCAACCCGAGCAACGTTTCTATGCGCTATAGCCCTAGGGTAGCAACTGTAAAATTATCATATTTCGGGGGGCCACCCGTAGTAAATAGAGCCTACGGTACAAACAAAAAACCTATATAATATATATATATATCCCTAATTTTAGTAACAATATATTAGGTCCTATTTACTATCGTATGGATCTTCCGTAAATAGTATTATGACGGGGTGGGCTAATGTAGTAAACAGAACCTACGGTGCACACAAATACCTAGTGTACGTATTTCCCTATTTTTCAGTAGTGGACAAACACTGTTAGTGGATCTTCCTAAGGTAGCTAATTAGTGTTATAAGGATTACCCTGGGCTGGGTAATCGATCGATCTTTTACCCCTATAGCTCAGCAGGTAACACCCTCACATTTGGCGTCGTCGAGGACACGGGTTCGAATCTCACTTCGAACGTTTCTTGTATAGAAACGCTTGCGCGTGCGTCCCCAAAAAACACGTCTCCCTGGTTCCCCAGGTATTGAAACGGAGCGGGTAGGTCAACGTACGGCCGTATACGGTACCAACGTCCCAAATATCCCGCCGTTCAGAGGGGGGGAGAGTGTTATAAGGATTACCCTGGGCTGGGTGATCGATCGATCTTTTACCCCTATAGCTCAGCAGGTAATACCCTCACAATCGACCGTTTCACAAACCCTACCGTGGACATATTACTACTGTTAATACTATATCCTACTAATAATGCTTCACTGTGTACGTAGCCGTTACTGTTGTCGATTTACAACCACCGCCGGATTGTGGTGCTAAATTCAAACGACGAAGACGAGGAAAATCTGGGCACCATTCCGCTTCTACATCTCTGAATCACCGCCCCATACCGTTGTTACAATCATCTGTATGCTCATAATTGCGCATTCACACGTAAAAAAAAAACGTTTCGAAGCAGCTATCGTATAAACAGGGGGTTCCACACCGAGCGAGGCTGTATCGTCCGGAGGGGTCACCGTCTTCGTCCCCTATTCGTTGGAGCTGTACGGCATATAAATGGATGTACCTGGTATTTGTGATCCGGGGATGGGGCTGTATCCTACCGGGGCGCAGCTGGCTTTACGAGCCCCGCTCCCCCCCCAGTCAATGGTGTACCAGGAGTGCTTGCGACACGGGGGATCACCTCTTCTTTCATTCTTGATTCGTTAGAACTGTACATATATATTGAATGGGCTATGATCAGGGGATAGGACCGCCTCCCCCCCCGCCCAATAGTGGCCGAAGTTATTATACCCGTATGAACTCTGGTGTCAATATATAGCGATGACTATTTTTCTGGCCAGGTTACCCGAAATACATAACACCCGTTCGAACTCTGATGCCGACGTCAAACGATGACTGTATTTCGGCCAGAGTCGCCGGAAGAATAATCCATATTTGAACTACGATGTCCATATCAAGCAGTGACTATCTTTCCGGTCAGAGCATATTAGCAGTGCGTCGTATTCGTTAATAAAAAGGATAACACCACTCTGTTCCAAAATATAATGACCATTTATTTGGGTACAGTGGGTACCCCGACTTAAGAGAGGGTACCCTATATAAGAGAATAGTACAGTTGAGAGAGACCGAATCGGCTGGACTCGCCTACACTAAACCTATCTATATCTATTTCTCACTGTGGATAAGAGAGACAGCTACTAGTAGTTAAGAGAGCTGTTTTTGGCCTGTATGATACCACACCTCTCTCAAGTCGGGGTACCCACTGTATACTGTATAACATTTGTATAACATTGACGCCTGTTACGATAGAGGTATACCATGGTATACCGTTTTTTGGCTCAAACGCTTTCTGAATGACAGGGGGGGGCTTCTTAATCCAAACTCGTCGGAATCTCAAGTCTTGTGTTGACAGCCGATTTCCCTAATTGAGAATTGCCTTTCCGATGAGAATGGAAACCGAAAATATTGGTTTCTGATTTGTAAGAGATGTACTTCCCTTACAGTCATTTTTTTCACTGTAAACTATTGTCAGTTGTGACACCCGTCGCCGACAAAAAAAACGAAATCGGCATCGGCTGTCTCAATATTTCGACGATCCCAGAAAATCTGTATTTATGGGCGAGGGACCTCGCTCATAAATGCAAATTCCCTTAAATCCTTGATTTTTCGAGCCTGTCAAGGCCGATTTCCATTTGTTTTTCGTGGGTCGATACCTACCATCGAGGAATATTTTCTAGGTCAAATTTTGATCGCGAGCCAAATGCAACTCTTAAACAATAACAAGGTACTAAAATCGATTTTCATTCTCATCGGAAAGGCAACTCTCAATTAGGAAAATCGGCTTTTTGTTGCAGAATGTTTCGTTTTCTGCTTTACTTTTCGCCGTGGGGATTGTTTATCGGGTATGTAATACTGTAATACTGCTTATTTTCCTCCAAAAGGCCGTTTTTTCTTTGTTGAGGTGTGCTAAAATTAGTACTTATAAACCTCCTCCTCAAGTAAGGAGCAGCCTCCGAAAAAGCATTGTGTACCTCTGCCGTAGCATGCGTCGTATGTTAACATTAACCTGTATTTGCTCCAAACTTTCCTTATAATTTGGAACAGAGTGGTACGTACGTAGCACGTGAGTTGTAGATTGATGTCAAGCCGGAAAAGTGGGCACGTACAGAAGGGGTGGAGTTCGACCTGATGACAAATACAGTACCAGGTAAGTAGTAGTAGTCGGTTTCCTATTTCGTATTTTGTATTTTGCTTTCCCTCCCTTGGCTTTCTTCTTCCTGGTGTTTCTGGGGAAATGCTTCACCCGTCGGAAAGATCATCAATTCCTACTATTGTTAAGGGGCCCCTTCGGTCATCAAAAAAAGAAGAGTACGTGAGTTTTGAAAAAATGTACCGGTATATATTTTCGTCTTTTTTACGGCAGCAATACTATTTCTGGTATAATAACACCATCGCCTACTACTGTGTACAACAGTACACGTTTTTTGTGTGTTCTACAGTAGCAGCACCTGACCGCTTTAGGACACTTCGAATGCACGGCAATTCACAGGTGCTTGGTATGAACTAATGCAGCTAAGAGTTAAAGAGCGTTGAGCTCGCATATATAGGGGTGCGAGGTCGTTTGTCGCTACTCGATTTTTTTCTAGAAGAACGGGAAGGTTTTTTTTTATTACCGAACAAGGCGTTTTCAGAAAGACCAGATGTATATATATATACATATCTGGTCGAGACCCTCCCGAAAATGCAATGTTGAAGTTGCAGTAGGCGACGCATGCTACGCTACGGTAGAGGTGTACCATGTTTTTGCCTCATAAGGGTGGTCACTTGATTACGGAGCTCTACACCCCACCGAATGACTGATCTTAGACGGAAATGAAAGTGCCATCCGATATAGACAATACCACGTCCTAACCCTTTTCGGACTGGAGTCCCGTTTTGGGGACAAACTACTTATAATTAGAGTGGTTTGTCCCCAAAAAGGGACTGCAGTCCTAAAAGGGCTAAGTATACATTGAACAAGATTTCGACACGAACGAGATTGAAAGTCAGACGAGTGCGGGTTAACCCATTCAGAGTCAGAGCTGAAAAACGTATTCCACACTAATTCCAAGTAGTTTGTCCCCCAAAACGGGAGACCGGTTCTTAAGGGGCTACGGAGCCCGAACATTTAGAAACAAAATCAACCAAAACTGTGCTACTACACTACCTCTATTATATCGTAGCACGCGTCGAGAAAACGGGCGCTGAGATGGCACCCCTGCTCGAAATCAACCCCCTTTTATACGGTAATGGACGCATGCTGCGATAGAGGACGCGTGGTACGATAGATGTATACCATGGTATACCTTGTTTTGGCTGAAACGTTTTCTGAACGACCTATTGAAAGTGAAGGCTCCTTAACCCGAATTCGTCGGAATGTACCCATTCTTGTCTTGCAGAATGTTTCAGCTTACACTTTAGGCCGACTCTTATGGGATCGGAATCCAAACAAAAAACAGGTTTTCCCTTCATCGTACAGAAACCCGCGAGCAGTGCCGTCGGTAGTGATAGGCAATTTCTGGACGCAGACCACAAGAAAAACCCTGTTTCGATCAGCAAAAAGTTGAGACAGAAATGGACCAGGCCTCACGTTATATGCAATGCCTCTAGTCACAAGCCACCTACGGCTCTCATACTTGGCAGCGGGGACGCTCAGAGAAGAGGAGCATACAGCCTTGGAAGTTTTAGCGCGACCCGGGCTCTGTGAGGCGAGAACTCGTGGCAGCATCGGTGGTTGCTGTGTGCCAAAACCTCGTTTTTTTTGCTGCGTCGGGCAGGTTTTGGGACAGAAAAAATGAAGCGGAGCCTTGTGCGGGTTTCACCACCACAAAGGGGAAAGGCTGTTTTGGTTTCTGGATTCCGATCCCATAAGAGTCGGCCTTAGGCCGTGGGATTGGTCATCGGGTAGCCCGGGTGATCGTTTTTGCCCCCGGGTTGTTGGAAGTATAGATGTATGAAAAAACAAATTGATCCGGGGATACGCCAGTATCGTCCCCGGGTGCAGCGAGAACTCGACGTTTCCTCGAGGGGAAACTCTCGCCGCGCGCGGACTCCATGAGCCCCAGCCTATCAGAAACCAGCCGATGGGTGTGGAGATTCCACATCTTGTGGGGCGGTATCGACTCGGGGGATCTCCGTTTTGTCCCCGGTTGGTCAGATTTGTAGATGTATGGAAGAAGGTATGATCCAGGGATGGGATCCTATCGTCTCCGGGTACGGCAGGACTTCGGCGTTGCTCCGAGGGGAAACTCTCGCCGTCCGCTGGCTCCATGAGCCCCAGCCAATCAGAAACCAGCCGATGGGGGTAGGGATTACACACCTTGCGGGGCAGTATCGACCCGGGGGATCTCCGTTTTGTCCCCTGTTGGTCAAATTTGTAGATGTATGGAAGGAGTTATGATCCGGGGATAGGATATTATCGTCCCCGGGTGCGGAGGAAACCTCGGTGGCTCTTGTCAGCACCAACCTTCTAGAAAAATCCGGCGGCTGATCATCTGCCAGAAATATAATCCAGCATTGTAACTCAGCAGCAAGAGGAAGGCTGGTCTGATGTCATAACTGCCTTGGGACTGTGCCACGGCCACGGCACGGCGCGGCATGATACCTGGTTTTTCTGCTGGTTGTGTCCCCAAGCCTCCCTGC
Organism: Saccharina japonica; assembly: GCA_008828725.1. Classification (NCBI taxonomy): domain Eukaryota; class Phaeophyceae; order Laminariales; family Laminariaceae; genus Saccharina; species Saccharina japonica. Next base: position 13,260 of record MEHQ01003279.1, read on the forward strand.
CCATTGAGCGAGGTGGAGCTGAAGCGCCCTGGATCGCGCTACCGTGTTGATAGGCAGGCAGGCAGACATAATTTGTCTTTTTTTACGTATAATATGCGTAATGTTTACGTCACGTATAAGAGTGCCTGGGGTGCGAATACTCGTAGTTCTATTAAGTCAGGTATGTTTAGAGCTACGGTCATATGCGAATCTATACAGTTACAGTACGATCAAATGGGAAGAACGCTGTATCATTGGCTATTTCGGCCCCCTTCAATAAATATTATGACTGCTTCTCCCCCCCGATGGAAATACGGGGGGGGGCGTACTCATTTGTTGCTTGCCTTAGTCATTTGACCATTGACCACGCATCCCTTTCGAGACGGAGCGGGGGGGGTACTCATTTGTTGCTTGCCTTAGTCATTTGACCATTGACCACGCATCCCTTTCGAGACGGAGGGGGAGTCGTGTAACAACACTGACTGGTATATTTCGAAAGAATGGTATATGATGCATGATCATCCATTGAAAGTACATACAACATTACACATGGTGTGTGTAACAATATTTGTTTTTTGCTCACCCCATCTAATAGTGTGCTCGCTCTTCCTCTCCTCTCTCCCGTAGTAGTCGTGACTCAGATCCAGGGTCGGTCACAAAGCAGGCTCTCCCCTCCCCACTACGGTGCAGTCTCCTTTTACATCGCGAGAACAATCCATTTAATCCTTCTCCCCTCTCGCCGACTCTCATCGACTTTCGTACACGAGTACACAGGCCAAGCGCTTTCTGCGGTCGATTTTGGTCCGAACGTAATAACACTCCAGATGGGCAGGGCTCGAAACAGCGTCTTTTGACCTTCTCAGTGGTTTCTAGACTAACCACTAGATCACCGGGGCGACCGGACATGCCCGATCTACCATATTATTTGACTGTTGAGGGTACTTCCATGGAAAACTTCCACGCAAACTGTTTTAGTCTCTTCATGGAAGAAACTTTTACTTCCACAAATGTTTTTTTGTTTTCATGGAAGTGAATTATACTTGCACGAAAGTTGTTTTTTACTTCCATGGAATCCATGGAAGAAACAATTGCTTCCACAGAAAAAAACATCTTCACTTTCATGGAAGTAAATTTACCTTCCTGGGAGCTTTCTTACTTCCATGAAATTGTTTTTCACTTCCATGGAAGTAAATTTTATATCTACGGAAGGGATGTTTGTTCATTATCATGGAAGTAAAAATTACTTCCATGGAAGATTTTTTTACTTTCATGTGATTGATTTGGAAGTAAATTAAACTTTTTCTTTCCAAGGAATCAAAATATGTACGCGAGGGCATGAGTTCGCCCCCTGCTCCCAGACGGTACACCGTCCCACCCAAAGTGGGCCCATCCCGATTACCAAAACGTAGACCAGTTACAAACGGGATATTAAAAACCATGTAGCACGCAGCGTGGAACCAAACTACTCGTAGACCTGTCTACTGTAATGGCCGAAGGCCATCTTCACACGGGAACTTCCACGGAACCATAGAAGCGTTTTTACTCCCATGCAAGTAAATACGGTTAACTTGAATGAAAGTTTCCACTTAAGTCAATGTACTTCCATCAATTGTTTTTTCACTTTCATGGAAGTATATTTTTACTTTCCTGAAAGTAAATTTTACGTCCAGTAAAATCGTTGACCAATCAGCGGGAAACAACCGTTGGAACAAAAGAGGTGGTTCCAGCTTTGGTTCGGTTGTATGAGATTCGGTGTGCTGCCCCTCCATCATTCGGTCGAGAGCGAGCCGAGCAGCGAGGAACAGGGTAATAGGTGCAGGAAAAATACAGACCTTCCCACCCACCCCACAAGCTTGATTAGTAGTCTTTTTCTGCACGGTCATTTTCAATTCCAGGGAGAGACACCACGCTGAGAGCGCACTCAGTCGCGGAGTTTATCCCGGGCGAGGCCCTCCGCCGGAGCAGGAGGCCTCATCCAAATCCAATACTTACATTGAATGATCGGCGGCAGCGCTAAATAATACTATAGAAACGTATAGTACCCCCACCCAAGGTGGGTCCATCCCGATTACCAAAATATGGACTATTCACAATTGGGATATGAAAAACCGTGTAGCGGCAGCGTGGAACCACACCACTCGTAGACCTGCCTACTGTAATGGCCGAAGGACCTCTTCAAACGGAAACTTCCACGGAACAATGAAAGTGACTTTACTTCCATGGAAGTAAGTACGGTTTGGCTTTACTTTCCATGGAAGTAAATACGGCTTATTTCCATGAAAGTTTCCACCACACAAGTCAATTTACTTCCATGATTTGTTTTCTTACTGTCATGGAAGTACAATGTAACTTCCGTGAAGGTAAAAACAAAATCATGGAGGAAGTAAATTTACTTTCAGGTCAATTTTACTTCGCCATGAAAGTAAAAAAAACGTTCATTGAAGTAAATGTTTACTTTCATGGAAGTCACAGAAAAAAAGACAAAACATGTGGTAGACCTGGCATGCCAGGGGCACCTGTATGTTCAGTATGATACCTGGTACCAAGGACCCGAGGGAAGAATCTCAAACATAAAAATATGTATTAATAGTGGGTATGTATCCACTATATAATACACAGTACCCTGGTAGTATACTCACCACAAGGAAGACCCCCCTATAAATATACCGTACCAGCAGCAGCATCAGATCAGCACAGAAAATAGGGCTTTCAGCTGCGCGAGCACTCATTCCATTGCTCCCCTCTTCCCTCAGCCAGCATCCCTACGTACTGTTACAGACCCTAATGACGGAATGTATCAACCTGCGGGTATCATACCTCGAGCATACCGGTCGCACTGCTGCTGTATCGCTATGACAGCTCCCAACGAGCGACGCGGCAACTACAGTATTCATAATTAATAACACTCCGCGAGGACTGGCTTGAAAGGGCGGCACGCCCAGAGTAAGGCTCGACTCGCCAAACACAAACTGCCAGAGGCATAGACAATGGTATGTAAACAACAACAGCCGACAACAGTCCGATCTCCCCCTCACACCGCACTTCTTCTCAGTAGACCCCCCCGCACACCCCCGCTCGTCTTACTTCCCTTCGCCCACCACCAACCTTGCTCTCCGTAAGAACCCCCTCTCCGTACTGATGCAATTCCCTTCTCGGTTGCGATCGCCCCTCCCCTTGCCCCCCCCATGCCCCCCCCGTCCCCTTCCCCCCCCTCCTCCCCCTCACTGCCCCCCGTTCCTCCCATGCACGTCGCCATACTGTATGTACCCTGTGGGGGTACAAGTACGCGATAACCATCGTCGTCATACCGGACGTCGGGGGGGCCATCCCAACAACCCAAAGTATCCTGAGTCAGCCCGTCGCTCGCTTGCTCCTTCCTCCCCTTCCTCCCATGCCCACTGCCCTGTCCACTTCACTCCTCCCATGAACACACGCTGCCCGCTACGCTGCCATGCTCCTCCCATGCCCACTGCTCTGTCCACTTCACTCCTCCTATGCACGCCGCCCCCCTCCCCGCCATGCCCGGTCTCTACTCGCTCAGCTCGCCGTCCGACTCAAACCCAGCCCTTCCCGCGACCGTAATAGCTACGTAAGCCGTCCGTGTTAGATGCCGACGGGGCTAGCAGCTCGAGACGCGACGGTGCCACGGTGCCGTAGGCTAGAGGCAGGCGCGCTCCGGCCGGTGCTTCCCTGTGGCGCTTGTGGCCCGTTCTAAGCCTCTCGTTCTAAGCCTCCCGATCCGTCCTAATCCCTCCCGCGGCGGGGAGAGCATGGACAGTTCCTTTATCGTAGCCCTGGACACGGAAGCGCTACGCCTGTGCCTGCTGGTGGTGTACGTTGATGACAGCAGAGGGGGGGGGGGGGGGGGGGGGGGGGGGGGGGGGGGGGAGGTGGGATGGGATGGGATGGGATGGGATGGGATGGGATGGGATGGGATAAGGTGGGATGTGATGTGATGTGATGGGATGTGATGGGATGGGATGGGTTGGGATGGGATGGAATGGGATAGGATAGGATGACATAAGGTGGGATGGAATGCGATGGGATGGGATGGAATGGGATAGGATAGGATGACATAAGGTGGGATGGAATGGGATGGGATGGGATGGGATTTGATGGGATGGGATAAGGTCCGAGGGGATCGGATGGGATTGGATGGGATGGGATAAGGTGGGATGGGATGGGATGGGGTGATATGGGATGGAATGGGATGGAATTGGATGGAATGGCATGGGATGGCATAAGGTGGGATATAATGGGATGGGATAAGGTGGAATGGGATCGGAAGGGATTCGATGGGATGGGATAAGGTCCGATGGGATCGGATGAGATTGGATGGGGTGGGATAAGGTGGGATGGGATGGGATGGGCTGGGGCGGGGTGGGATGGGATGGGATAGGGTGAGATGGGCTAGGGTGGAATAAGGTGGGATGGGATGGGATGGGATGGGGTGGGGTGGGATGGGCTGGGGTGGGATTGGCTGGGGTGGGATGGGATAAGGTGGGACAGGATGGGATGGGATGTGATGGGGGGGGGTGGGTTACTGTAGGATGGGATGGGATGGGGTGAAATGGGATGGGCTAGGCTGGATGGGATGGGATGAGATAAGATGGGAAGGGGAGGGGAGGGGAGGGAGAGGATTGGGTGGGATGTTCCCTCCACTCTAAGCGACAGGCGCGCACGTGCCAACTCCTATGTTTCTTGTTGCTGTCACTGCTGTTACAGTACACCTTCATTAATCGACATGGCATATACAGCTCGTGGTAACGCAAGGAAATTATCCAAACAACTGCGAAAAGGGCGAGATACAGGCGCCTTCAAGTGCGTACCTGTAGAGAAGGGGGGCAAGGGGTTGAGCAAGAGTTATGCAGGAGGGATGGACGGGCTGGGTTTGTACCCTACCGAGGCGTATTTTTTGTCTTATTGTCCGCTGCGGCTTACCAAGTGCTCGGAGGCGGTGGGATTGCGGGGGCACTACCGGATGGACACCAGCGGCCGGACGTGCTCTAGAACCCAGCGGTCGAGGAAGCGCCCCCTAGAACCTAACAAAACAAGAAAATACGAAAACGGGAGCACACAAATAAGAACACAGGAGCACGCGAAAAAGAAAAAGGGAGAGTCCAAACTAGAAAACGGGAGAAACCAAATAGGAGGAAGGGGTGTGTATGTGGAGCAGGGGGGCGGGCGTGGCGCACCTTGAGCATCGCGAACATGGCCTGCTCCCGCGCCTCCTCGTGCGCTCGCTACTGCTGCGTGAGATGGTTGATGAGGACCAGCATGACGTCGGCGCGGTCGCCAAAGGAACGACGGTGTCTGTCCGTGATACATTTCGCAGTCTTCTAGCGCAAGCCCTTCCGGAGCTTGAACGGGGTGGAGGCGTACACCTGGTTCGGTTACACGGCGGTTACAGGGCCGTTACAGGGCGGTTACACGATGGTTACATGCAATTTTTCCGGCGGTTACATGAAAGGTGTACGTCACCTACAACATCGTTACGAGACAGTAGCACGACGGTGACACGACGTTTACAAAAATGTCGCACGGCGATTATACGGCGGTTACACGGCAGTTTCATGACAACAAAACGACGGCTACAAAATAAGCACGGCGGATACACGACGGTTACACGACGGTTACATAAAAAAGTGGAGGACGACCACACGGCGGTTCCAGGGTGGTTGCACGATTATTACACCGCGGTTACAGTTTAACCCAATCGATTACACGGCGGTTACATGAAAGTTGAACGGCCGTTACACGGCAGTTGCAGGGTGGTTAAAATATGGTTATACGTCGCTTACAAGATAGTAATACGACGGTTATTACACGGCTACATAACAGGCGTACGCCGGCTACAGGATGGACACACGGCAACATCACGACGGGTGCACGGCGGTTCCAAGACAGAAACACGACGGTTACCCGACGGTTACACCCGGGGGTGAAGCGACAGCAACACGGCAGTTACTCGGAGCATACTCAGCGGTTACACGGAAGTCGCGCAGCGATTACTTGGCGGTGAAACGGTGGTTGCACAGCGGATGTTCGGCAGATACACGTTACACGGTACTCACGGCTAGCAGTAGTCATAGCGGCGACAGCGGCCAGCGGCCAGCGGCTTCCTCGGCGTCGGCAGGGGTGCTTCAGGTTCTTCAGGTTCTTCGGGTTCTTGTGCTGGAAGACCACGGCTTCACAGTACTGTGGGGGGTCAGAAATGGGGACGGGGGGGAGGGGAGGGTACGACGGGGGAGGTGGCGTGGATAAGGTAGCGGGGTGTAAGCACGTGAACTAAGGCTAAGGCTAAGGATAAGGCTAAGGCTGAGGCTAAGGCTGAGGCTAAGGATAAGGCTGAGGAAAAGGCTAAGGATACGATAAGGCTAAGGCTGGGGAAATGGTTGATGGCCCAAACCAACCATTTACTACTCATTCCATCTTAGTTCCAAGACTGCCCCCACAGGCAGTCAGGGTCGGGGTCAGGGGTAAGGATTACGGCAAAGTACGTTCGAAGCCTCCAATAGAAGCAGCCACAAAATGGTTGACAGTCCACACTACAACACTGGCTCAACCATACCACCCCAACTTTTGTCTGCCTCGAATGCTGCATGCAGTAGCTACTTGAATGTAACATGTTGTGGTATCGTACTGACCGCAATGATCAGCGAAAGAGGGTGACACATCCCGTCTATTTTTATTTTCATATTATTTGATGTCGAGGGCCTAGGGCTGACTGGCGCTAGCGGCCGAAACTGTGTCCTGACCAATCACAGGCTTTCACAAGGGTCAAGAATAGTCAAGCGTTTCCGGAGGAAGAAACCCTGTTGCAGAGCACCTGTTAGAACTCTATTCGTATACGTAGTCACTGCGGGTGTAACTCTACATACTCTGTCTCTTATACACATCTGGGATGGGCTGGGGTGGGATTGGCTGGGGTGGGATGGGATAAGGTGGGACAGGATGGGATGGGATGTGATGGGGTGGGGTGGGTTACTGTAGGATGGGATGGGATGGGGTGAAATGGGATGGGCTAGGCTGGATGGGATGGGATGAGATAAGATGGGAAGGGGAGGGGAGGGGAGGGAGAGGATTGGGTGGGATGTTCCCTCCACTCTAAGCGACAGGCGCGCACGTGCCAACTCCTATGTTTCTTGTTGCTGTCACTGCTGTTACAGTACACCGTTATTAATCGTCATGGCATATACAGCTCGTGGTAACGCAAGGAAATTATCCAAACAACTGCGAAAAGGGCGAGATACAGGCGCCTTCAAGTGCGTACCTGTAGAGAAGGGGGGCAAGGGGTTGAGCAAGAGTTATGCAGGAGGGATGGACGGGCTGGGTTTGTACCCTACCGAGGCGTATTTTTTGTCTTATTGTCCGCTGCGGCTTACCAAGTGCTCGGAGGCGGTGGGATTGCGGGGGCACTACCGGATGGACACCAGCGGCCGGACGTGCTCTAGAACCCAGCGGTCGAGGAAGCGCCCCCTAGAACCTAACAAAACAAGAAAATACGAAAACGGGAGCACACAAATAAGAACACAGGAGCACGCGAATAAGAAAAAGGGAGAGTCCAAACTAGAAAACGGGAGAAACCAAATAGGAGGAAGGGGTGTGTATGTGGAGCAGGGGGGCGGGCGTGGCGCACCTTGAGCATCGCGAACATGGCCTGCTCCCGCGCCTCCTCGTGCGCTCGCTACTGCTGCGTGAGATGGTTGATGAGGACCGGCATGACGTCGGCGCGGTCGCCAAACGAACGACGGTGTCTGTCCGTGATCCATTTCGCAGTCTTCTTGCGCAAGCCCTTCCGGAGCTTGAACGGGGTGGAGGCGTACACCTGGTTCGGTTACACGGCGGTTACAGGGCCGTTACAGGGCGGTTACACGATGGTTACATGCAATTTTTCCGGCGGTTACATGAAAGGTGTACGTCACCTACAACATCGTTACGAGACAGTAGCACGACGGTGACACGACGTTTACAAAAATGTCGCACGGCGATTATACGGCGGTTACACGGCAGTTTCATGACAACAAAACGACGGCTACAAAATAAGCACGGCGGATACACGACGGTTACACGACGGTTAGATAAAAAAAGTGGAGGACGACCACACGGTGGTTCCAGGGCGGTTACACGATTATTACACCGCGGTTACAGTTTAACCCAATCGATTACACGGCGGTTATATGAAAGTTGAACGGCCGTTACACGGCAGTTGCAGGGTGGTTAAATGATGGCTACAGGTCGGCTACAAAATAGTAATACGACGGCTATTACACGGCTACATAACAGGCGTACGCCGGTTACAGGATGGACACACGGCAACATCGCGACGGGTGCACGGCGGTTCCAAGACAGAAACACGGCGGTTACCCGACGGTTACACCCGGGGGTGAAGCGACACCAACACGGCAGTTACTCGGAGCATACTCAGCGGTTACACGGAAGTCGCGCAGCGATTACTTGGCGGTGAAACGGTGGTTGCACAGCGGATGTTCGGCAGATGCACGTTACACGGTACTCACGGCTAGCAGTAGTCAAAGCGGCGGCAGCGGCCAGCGGCCAGCGGCTCCTTGGGCGTCGGCAGGGGTGCTTCAGGTTCTTCAGGTTCTTGTGCTGGAAAACCACGGCTTCACAGTACTGTGGGGGGTCAGAAATGGGGACGGGGGGGAGGGGAGGGTACGACGGGGGAGGTGGCGTGGATAAGGTAGCGGGGTGTAAGCATGTGAACTAAGGCTAAGGCTAAGGATAAGGCTAAGGCTGAGGCTAAGGCTGAGGCTAAGGATAAGGCTGAGGATAAGGCTAAGGATACGATAAGGCTAAGGCTGGGGAAATGGTTGATGGCCCAAACCAACCATTTATTACTCATTCCATCTTAGTTTCAAGACTGTCCTCACAGGCGGTCAGGGTCGGGGTCAGGGGTAAGGATTACGGCAAAGTACGTTCGAAGCCTCCAATAGAAGCAGCCACAAAATGGTTGACAGTCCACACTACAACACTGGCTCAACCATACCACCCCAACTTTTGTCTGCCTCGAATGCTGCATGCAGTAGCTACTTGAATGTAACATGTTGTGGTATCGTACTGACCGCAATGATCAGCGAAAGAGGGTGACACATCCCGTCTATTTTTATTTTCATATTATTTGATGTCGAGGGCCTAGGGCTGACTGGCGCTAGCGGCCGAAACTGTGTCCTGACCAATCACAGGCTTTCACAAGGGTCAAGAATAGTCAAGCGTTTCCGGAGGAAGAAACCCTGTTGCAGAGCACCTGTTAGAACTCTATTCGTATACGTAGTCACTGCGGGTGTAACTCTACATACTGCATGCAGCAGTGCAAGACACCAATACTCCAAAGGTCGTCAGAGTACCAGTCTGCCGGGTACCACCCCCAAGTACCCCGTGAACTGGTGGGACTCAGTCCTTTCAGGCCCCCAGGTACCCTGAGGACTGGTGCGACTCAGTTATTTCTGCCCCTCAGGTACCTGGGGACTGGTGGGACTCAGTATGTTTCCACCCCCAGGTACCCTGAGGACTGGTGAGTCTCCGCCCCTTCCGGCCCCCGGAGGACTGGTGGGACTTGGTCCTTTAAGACCCCCAGGTAGCCTGAGGACTGGTGGGACTCAGTCCTCTCCGACCCCCAGGTACCCTGAGGACTGGTGGGACTCAGTCCTTTCCGACCCCAGGTACCCTGAGGACTGGTGCGGCTCAATTACTCCAGTCTCTGAGATACCCTGAGGACTGGTGCGACTCAATTACTTCAGTCTCTGAGATACCCTGAGGACTGGTGGGACTGAGTCCTTTCCGGCTCCCAGGTACCCAGAGGACTGGTGGGACTCAGTCCCTTCCGGCTCCCAGGTACCCTGAGGACTGGTGGAACTCAGTCCTTTCAGCCCCCCAGGTACCCTGAGGACTGAGTCCTCCCAGAAGGACTGGTACTAGCGAGCCATTGACTCAAGTCCCTGAGACTGGTACTGGTACTCTGGCGATATTTGCAATACTCGTGCTAAGATACATGAAGGCTGGCTCACGCTGGAAGCTGGGACCAAGGAGTCGAAACGCCAAGGCTAAGGCTAAAGGTAAGGCTAGAGCTAAGGCTATCACTGACCGCCAACGTCAGCTTCGCGCGCACCTGCTTGAAGGGTTCGAAGCTGGTGAAGAGGCGAAGAAGAACCTCCGTTTGCCACAAAATGGTCGGCAGTCCACACTACAACACTGGTTCAACCATATCACCCCAACTTTCGTCTGCCTCGAATGCTGCATGCAGTAGCTACTTGAATGTAACATGTTGTGGTATCGTACTGACCGCAATGATCAGCGAAAGAGGGTGACACATCCCGTTTATTTTTATTTTATGTTAGTTTTTGTTGAGGGCCTAGGGCTGGCTGGCGCTAGCGGCCGAAACTGTGTCCCGACCAACCACAGGCTTTCACAAGGGTCAAGAATAGTCAAGCGCTTCCGGAGTAAGAAACCCTGCTGCAGAGCACCTGTTAGAACTCTATTCGTATACGTAGTCACTGTCGGTGTAACTCTACATACTGCTTGCAGCAGTACAGGACATCAATACTCCAAAGGTCGTCAGAGTACCAGTCTGCCGGGTACCAGTCCTTTCCGGCCCCCAAGTACCCCGTGAACTGGTGGGACTGGTGCGACTCAGTTATTTCTGCCCCTCAGGTACCTGGGGACTGGTGAGACTCAGTCTTTTCCGACCCCCATGTACCCTGAGGACTGGTGGGACTGAGTCCTTTCCGGCTCCCAGGTACCCAGAGGACTGGTGGGACTCAGTCCTTTCCGATCCCAGGCACCCTGAGGACTGGTTGGTCCTAGTCCTTTCAGCCCCCCAGGTACCCTGAGGACTGAGTCCTCCCAGAAGGACTGGTACTGGCGAGCCATTGACTCAAGTCCCTAAGACTGGTACTGGTACTCTGGCGATATTTGCAATACTCGTGCTAAGACACATGAAGGCTGGCTCAGGCTGGAAGCTGGGATCAAGGAGTCGAAACGCCAAGGCTAAACCTAAAGCTAAGGCTACAGCTAAGGCTAAGGATAAGGCTAACGCTAAGGCTATCACTGACCGCCAACGTCAGCTTCGCGCGCACCTGCTTGAAGGGTTCGAAGCTGGTGAAGAGGTGAAGAAGAAGCTCCGTTTCGCCCACCCCAGACACCACCACCGCCAATACCGCGCACACCGCTCGCAGCACCACCTTAACGCGCACGAAACAAATAAGTAGACACACAGACAAGGAGGAAACAAGAACATACAGTACCAGGCAAGTAAATATGAAGTACGTTCAGACGAATTCCTGTTATATGTACAAAAACCAAACACGGCGCGCTCCCGTTTCAGTCCTAAAAATGCCTTCTGCTATAATAAACCAGGGTTTGTCATAGGCCGACGCTGACGGGCCGGCCCATCACTGTTTGAATTGATGCGCCGCGGCCCGGCCTGGCCCATCCAATTTTAATTTGGTAGGCCGCGGCCCGGTCCGGCCCGGCCCCGACAAACGGCCCACGACAAACACTGTAAATAGACAAGAAGAGTGTAAATAAGCAACACACAAATTAAGAACATACATACCCTGGTACCAGGTATATCCGTGTACACCAGATTAAAGTAAATGATGAACACTTAAAAAAAAAAATATACCCGGCACCCGGCAGCTTAGGTAAAACATAACGAGTGAATAATGCTATTGTAAGACATTCTTAAGAAGTGAATTCCAGTATAATACGTACCAGGGTATGAGGTATCGTATGAGGTACCTGGTATGTATTATACTTCAGTATGAGTGCTGAGGTGTATCAGTAAATCAGGAGGCGCTGTGGCACGCGAAGGAAGACAACAGACAACGCCCAGTTATGCTCGGTACGAATGACACGCATCATAAATACGTGCTGTGACTACCGAGTAATGTCTGGAGTCTGGACACGTACGTATATACAGTACGTACGTAGAGGGGGCCGAGTACTGGGCTCCCCCAAATGGTGCTATCATTGTCCAACGTGGACTGCCACAGGTGGAATGTCATCTCAGCCAGACAATTCAAGTTGATTCCTTCGCATCCAACATTAATAGGCTCGTTCCTTGACTATTACATTATTAATATCATTCTCTCACAGGCTCACAGGGCTCCAGGCTCCAGGCGATTCGCTTTGATTGCTTCGCATGGAATCGATTCGTTGCTGTGACATCTCAGCTCAGCCAGGCGATTCGATTGATCCGCATCCAATCGAGTCGTCGATTGTTGCTTCACGTCTCTCAGCCAGGCGGCTTAAATGCATTCGTCCGCATCGGTTCGAGCCGTTCGCACGATCGTTCCATGTTGAGCGCGTGGTATCGTATACTTCAGTACCAAGACAAGTGCACCAGGTAGCATAGGTCGTACTAGTATACTGGGTGCTGGTCATACTGCCAGTATACGTATTTATATGGTATTATCATATGTCAAATTATACTCGTACGTAGCTAACTGGTGTACTTCGTAGATGATACCTTCTGCTTTCGCGGCTTGGCTGTACAAACATCATGTGTATACGAGCTGGTTCAGGCATATCACCCCAAATTTTGTCAGTCACGAATGCCGCTTGCAATAGCAACTCCAATGTCACATATTTAGTATCATACTGACCGCCATGAACAGTGGAAGAGGGTGCCATCGCCAGTGTTTTTGAACTGGCGCTACCGCCGAAAATGTGGCCCGCCCGATCACAGGCCTTCAAAGAGTTCAACAATAGTCAGGCGTTTCCGTAGGAATACATTTTTTCCACCCATTGTTTTTTTCACGCAAATATTCGATGATCTGACTGCGTATGATCAATAGTAAGTCATATTTGACGCCCAAAATCGATAATATACTGAAACTAAGTAATTACGAGGCAACGCCTATTTATTGCACTTTTTCCGCACAAAAGTCCAATATGTCCACGACGTTTTTTGGGGATAGACCCTGAAATTTGGCACACGTGTTTTATGCGCCCTACCCAAGCCTTTCACGAATGTTTTTTTTTTTTTTTTTCGCCAGGAATTTTGGATCTCTCAAGACCAAAAATTCCCCAAACAATACAAAACAAACAATATCTGGCGGAAAAAAAAAAAAAAAAAAA
>MEHQ01003279.1:32150-43201 GCA_008828725.1 Saccharina japonica
AAAAAAGTGGAGGACGACCACACGGCGGTTCCAGGGCGGTTACACGATTATTACACCGCGGTTACAGTTTAACCCAATCGATTACACGGCGGTTACATGAAAGTTGAACGGCCGTTACACGGCAGTTGCAGGGTGGTTAAAATATGGTTATACGTCGCTTACAAGATAGTAATACGACGGTTATTACACGGCTACATAACAGGCGTACGCCGGCTACAGGATGGACACACGGCAACATCGCGACGGGTGCACGGCGGTTCCAAGACAGAAACACGGCGGTTACCCGACGGTTACACCCGGGGGTGAAGCGACACCAACACGGCAGTTACTCGGAGCATACTCAGCGGTTACACGGAAGTCGCGCAGCGATTACTTGGCGGTGAAACGGTGGTTGCACAGCGGATGTTCGGCAGATACACGTTACACGGTACTCACGGCTAGCAGTAGTCATAGCGGCGACAGCGGCCAGCGGCCAGCGGCTTCCTCGGCGTCGGCAGGGGTGCTTCAGGTTCTTCAGGTTCTTCGGGTTCTTGTGCTGGAAGACCACGGCTTCACAGTACTGTGGGGGGTCAGAAATGGGGACGGGGGGGAGGGGAGGGTACGACGGGGGAGGTGGCGTGGATAAGGTAGCGGGGTGTAAGCACGTGAACTAAGGCTAAGGCTAAGGATAAGGCTAAGGCTGAGGCTAAGGCTGAGGCTAAGGATAAGGCTGAGGAAAAGGCTAAGGATACGATAAGGCTAAGGCTGGGGAAATGGTTGATGGCCCAAACCAACCATTTATTACTCATTCCATCTTAGTTCCAAGACTGCCCCCACAGGCAGTCAGGGTCGGGGTCAGGGGTAAGGATTACGGCAAAGTACGTTCGAAGCCTCCAATAGAAGCAGCCACAAAATGGTTGACAGTCCACACTACAACACTGGCTCAACCATACCACCCCAACTTTTGTCTGCCTCGAATGCTGCATGCAGTAGCTACTTGAATGTAACATGTTGTGGTATCGTACTGACCGCAATGATCAGCGAAAGAGGGTGACACATCCCGTTTATTTTATTTTCATATTATTTAATGTCGAGGGCCTAGGGCTGACTGGCGCTAGCGGCCGAAACTGTGTCCTGACCAATCACAGGCTTTCACAAGGGTCAAGAATAGTCAAGCGTTTCCGGAGGAAGAAACCCTGTTGCAGAGCACCTGTTAGAACTCTATTCGTATACGTAGTCACTGCGGGTGTAACTCTACATACTGCATGCAGCAGTGCAAGACACCAATACTCCAAAGGTCGTCAGAGTACCAGTCTGCCGGGTACCACCCCCAAGTACCCCGTGAACTGGTGGGACTCAGTCCTTTCAGGCCCCCAGGTACCCTGAGGACTGGTGGGACTCAGTCCTCTCCGACCCCCAAGTACCCTGAGGACTGGTGGGACTCAGTCCTTTCCGACCCCAGGTACCCTGAGGACTGGTGCGGCTCAATTACTCCAGTCTCTGAGATACCCTGAGGACTGGTGCGACTCAATTACTTCAGTCTCTGAGATACCCTGAGGACTGGTGGGACTGAGTCCTTTCCGGCTCCCAGGTACCCAGAGGACTGGTGGGACTCAGTCCCTTCCGGCTCCCAGGTACCCTGAGGACTGGTGGAACTCAGTCCTTTCAGCCCCCCAGGTACCCTGAGGACTGAGTCCTCCCAGAAGGACTGGTACTAGCGAGCCATTGACTCAAGTCCCTGAGACTGGTACTGGTACTCTGGCGATATTTGCAATACTCGTGCTAAGATACATGAAGGCTGGCTCACGCTGGAAGCTGGGACCAAGGAGTCGAAACGCCAAGGCTAAGGCTAAAGGTAAGGCTAGAGCTAAGGCTATCACTGACCGCCAACGTCAGCTTCGCGCGCACCTGCTTGAAGGGTTCGAAGCTGGTGAAGAGGCGAAGAAGAAGCTCCGTTTCGCCCACCCCCGACACCACCACCGCCAATACCACGCACACCGCTCGCAGCACCACCTTAACGCGCACGAAACAAATAAGTAGACATACAGACAAGGAGGAAACAATAACATATCTACAGTATCAGGCAAGTAAATATGAAGTACGTTCAGACGAATACCTGTATATGTACAAAAAAAAGAAACGGCGTGCTCCCGTTTCAGTCCTAAAAATGCCTTCTGCTAAAATAAAGCAGGGCTTGTCATAGGCCGACGCTGACGGGCCGGCCCATCACTGTTTGAATTGATGCGCCGCGGCCCGGCCTGGCCCATCCAATTTTAACTTGGTAGGCCGCGGCCCGGCCAAGCCCGGCCCGGCCCGAACAAACAGCCCACGACAAACCCTGTAAATTAACAAGTGTGTAAATAAGCAACACATAAATTAAGAACATATATACCCTGGTATATACCAGATTGTAGTAAATGATAAAACACTTGAAAAATAAAATATACCCGGTAGCTTAGGTAATACATATATGAGTGAATGCTACTGGAAGACATTCTGGTATGAATAAGTAAATTCCAGTTGAATACGTACCAGGGTATAATATGAGGTATCGTATGAGGTACCTGGTATGTATTATACTTCAGTATGAGTGTTGAGGTGTACCAGGGTATCAGTAAATCAGAAGGCGCTGTGGCACGCGGATGAAGACAGCAGACACCGCCCAGTTATGCTCGGTACGAATGACACGTATCATATATACGTGCTGTGACTACCGAGTAATGTCTGGAGTCTGGACACGCAATATATATACAGTACGTACGTAGAGGGGGCGGAATGCTGGGCTCCCCCAAATGGTGCTATCATTGTCCAACGTGGAGTCATCTCAGCCAGGCAATTCAAGTTGATTCCTTCGCATCCAACATTAATAGGCTCGTTCCTTGACTATTACATGATTAATATCACAACTCTCACAGGGCTCCAGGCTCCAGGTGATTCACTGCTGTGATTGCTTCGCATGGAATCGGTTCGTTGCTGCGACATCTCAGCTCAGCCAGGCGATTCGATTGATCCGCATCCAATCGAGTCGTCGATTGTTGCTTGCCATCTATCTCAGCCAGGCGGCTTAAATGTATTCGTCCGCATCGATTCGAGCCGTTCGCACGATCGTTTCGTGTTGGGCGCGCGGTATCGTATACTTCAGTACCAGGACAAGCGCACCAGGTAGCATAGGTCGTACCAGTATACTGGGTGCTGGTCATACTGCCAGTATACGTATTTATATGGTATTGTTATATGTTAAATTATACTCGTAGCTAACGGGTGTACTTCGTAGATGATACCTTCTGCTTTCGCGGCTTGGCTGTACAAACAGCACGTGTATACGAGCTGGTTCAGGCATATCACCCCAAATTTCGTCAGTCACGAATACCGCATGCAATAGCAACTCCAATGTCACATATTTGGTATCATAGTGACCGCCATGAAGAGTGGAAGAGGGTGCCATCGCCAGTGTTTTTGGACTGGCGCTACCGCCGAAAATGTGGCCCGCCCAATCACAGGCCTTCAAAGACTTCAACAATAGTCAGGCGTTTCCGCAGGAATGCATTTTTTCCACTCCATTGTTTTTTCACGCAAATAATCGATGATCTGACTGCGTATGATCAATATTAAGTCATATTTAACGCCCAAAATCGATAATATACTGAAACTAAGTAATTACGAGGCAACGCCTATTTATTGCACTTTTCCCGCACTAAAGTCAAAATGTCCACGCCGTTTTTTGGGGATAGACCCTGAAATTTGGCACAAGTGTTTTTTGCGCCCTACCCCAAGCCTTTCACGAATGCGTTTGTTTTTGTTTGTTTTCGCAGGAATTTTGGATCTCGCAAGACCCAAATTTCCCCAAAAAATACAAAACAAACAATATGTGGCGAAACAAAAAATATATATACGATAACGGCTCGGATAGGGCGCATAAAACACGTGTGCCAAAAAATCAGGGTCTATCTCCAAAACACGGCGTGGACATAGGCTACTGAATAATTTTTGGGCGGTATGCTTGAACCAGCCTGTATCGACTGCTTAAGCTGTTGACATTGCCGGCGAGAAGTTGATAAAACAAAACACCCAAACATGTGTAAAACCAGCAAGAAATCGTAATATATTTGGTACTTTATCTGGTATCATACATATGATTTGTGGGATAAGACCGGCGAAGGCGCCTCCTGGCGAGAGAGGTCGAAAAAATGAAAAAAATAAAAAAAAGAAAGAACATAAGCGGAGGAACACTACACAAGAACAAATTATATTAACATTCGTTTTCATAATAATTTTATGTTAAAACAGAGTTGAAGAAAATAACATACCTGGTGCCAGGTCTGTACAAGGTTGTACATATGTTCGTAGATATACCTGGTACCAGGTAATAACATGATACGAGTACCGGTATGTATGTACGAGGGCATTAATTAGTGGGTCGGGGTCTGTTGCGCGCAGCGCAACAAGCGACTCAAGGAGTGTTGCGCGCACCGCAACACGCCTGAGGCGCGTGTTGCGCGCCGCAGTCGCCGCAAGCCCCGACCACCCTCCCCCCCCCCCCGGAAGGAATGGCGATTTAAAAAAAAAAAAAAAAGCCGGGCGAAAAAAGCGAAAAAAGCGAAAAAATGGCGATCTTTGGGCGAATGTACGCCTAAAAAGCCTAAAAGATGTCCAATTACGACTATTGATCAAGAAAAAAAGCCCCCCAAATTATTTTCTCGACCCCGGCGAGAAAAAAACCGGCGAAAATGTTGCGCGCCCAAAAACGCGTGTTGCGCTGCGCGCAACTAGTCTCGCGGCGACTGTTGCGCAAAACCGTTATTTTGGCCAAATGTTGCGCCAGCGCAACAGCGCAACACCTAATTAATGCCCTGGTATGTACGTATGCTATAATTGTTGTTGTTGTTGTTGTCTTCACATTAAACTCGTTTCAGTTGCTAACCTAGGCCCTAGCCTTTCAGGCACGCCTCAGGTGCTTTCAGGCATGCGGAGATAGGCACGCCGCAGGCGAAACATTCTGAGATAGGCAAAAAGATAGGCATATGCCTGACGTGCCTGAACGTGCCTGAAACGTGCCTATCTATTTCAGGCATTTGCCTGAAACAATGCCTGAGACGTGCCTGAAACCTTTTCGGCGCCCCAAGACAAACCCTATACTAATTTCAAGTATTTTTGTGTAAATGGGCAAATTGCCTGAAAGAATGCCTAAAACTTGTTCAGCGCCCCAACGCAAATCCTGCACTAATTTCAAGTAGTTTGGTTTCAAGAGGTAAAATGCCGAAACGAAAATGCCGGCCATGCCCCACCCCGCACCCCGCACTGTCCAACGCGCTGAATGCTCGCTGCCTGCAGTACAGGACCCATAATAAGAAACAGGCTGATAAGAAATACAGGCTGAGATTTAGAGGGAAATAAGAAACTCGGGAGTTAACTTGAAATTAGTGTAGAAATCACCCTCTCTCAAATAAGAAATCCATCCTGGACCATATTTCCTGTTTCTTATCAGGTGTCCTGTACTGTACCACTATATTACAGTACAGGACACCTGATAAGAAACAGATTAATGAGAAATCCAGCCTGAGATTCAAAGGAAAATAAGAAATTCGGGAGTCTTTCTATTGAAATTAGTGTAGAAAGCACTTTCGCTAAAATAAGAAATCCAACCTGGGCCAGATTCCCTGTTTCTTATTAGGTGTCCTGCACTATACGAGTATAATACGTACGATGTGCCTGCAAAGTGGCGCTGCCAGAGCGATTCAGTCTAATATAATATGCAGGAACTCTTTGTTGCATGTGGAACCCTTTGCTACTGCTGCTGCTGCTGGCTATTATACACAGGTTAGAGGCGTGTTTGATAGTACGAGCGTGATCGCGCGGTGGTGGTGAGGGACGGGGGGGTGTACTCATATCGTGCATGGCCGTATGGCCGTAGTCGTATGACCATAGACCCTCGCACCCCTACAATGCCGGGACGGAGCACGTTGGGTTTTCACCAACCAGGCAGACATTGAAGGAGGGGAGGGGGGTTGGTAAGGGGTAGTGTTGCAAACAGTCCCACCCGCTCTTGTGGTGTGGTGGAGATGGCGTGCCGCACTGGGTGCCTTGACTTGCCCTGGCCCCTTTATATCCTGTTTCGGGGACAAGTTACTTGGAATTAGACTATGATACATATTTCTACGTAGTAAAAGGAATAATAAGAGGAATGCCATGCGGGGCTGAGGGGAGGTGCAGACGTCACGGCTGAAATAAGTGCTCAGCGAGACACGGAGAGTGACCCCCCCCCCCCCCCCCTCCGCCCCCGCCTCTACGTAGTTCTGCTGTCATTGAATCACCGCTGCGCTGTATCGATCGTGCTGCTCTTTGTTATCTGATACCTGGTATGTTCTGCCAAGCCGGTTCATCTGATCTCGCTGCTCTTCGTCCATCAATGGTCTGTCATTCTATACCCGTTATTTTAATTTTAATTTAATTTTTATTATTTCTCCCCCCACAAATAGACACACTCCCTGAATTCTACAGCCTCAGATTGTGTTCCCCTCATACGGGATGTACATCCTACTGAGGACATATAAAATCCGTAAGTACGCGCGATCGAAGTATTACACTCAGCTAGCAAAGATGAGCTTCGACGAAATCCTCGAGCTCACAGCTGTTGTTTTTTTAATTTTTTTTAATATATCACAGCTGTTGTTTTGTATTTTTTTAATATATAGTGGTATCATACGTACGTACGTATTATATTAAAAAAAATGTGTACGACGTACTCGTACGATCAGCTAACCGAGGGTACGTATTATATGATATGATATTCATGTTATAAGTCGTCTGATATTAATAAAAAAAAATAAAATTATTATGAAAACGAATGTTAATATAATTTGTTCTTGTGTAGTGTTCCTCCGCTTATGTTCCTTCTTTTTTTCTTTTTTTGATATTTTTTCATTTTTTCGACCTCTCTCGCCAGGAGGCGCCTTCGCCGGTGTTATCCCACAAATCGTATGTATAATACCAGATAAAGTACCAAATATATTACGATTTCTTGCTGGTTTTACACATGTTTGGGTGTTTAGTTTTATCAACTTCTCGCCGGCAATGTCAACAGCTTAAGCAGTCGATACAGGCTGGTTCAAGCATACCGCCCAAAAATTATTCAGTAGCCTATGTCCACGCCGTGTTTTGGAGATAGACCCTGATTTTTTGGCACACGTGTTTTATGCGCCCTATCCGAGCCGTTATCGTATATATATTTTTTGTTTCGCCACATATTGTTTGTTTTGTATTTTTTGGGGAAATTTGGGTCTTGCGAGATCCAAAATTCCTGCGAAAACAAACAAAAACAAACGCATTCGTGAAAGGCTTGGGGTAGGGCGCAAAAAACACTTGTGCCAAATTTCAGGGTCTATCCCCAAAAAACGGCGTGGACATTTTGACTGTTGTGCGGGAAAAGTGCAATAAATAGGCGTTGCCTCGTAATTACTTAGTTTCAGTATATTATCGATTTTGGGCGTTAAATATGACTTAATATTGATCATACGCAGTCAGATCATCGATTATTTGCGTGAAAAAACAATGGAGTGGAAAAAATGCATTCCTACGGAAACGCCTGACTATTGTTGAAGTCTTTGAAGGCCTGTGATTGGGCGGGCCACATTTTCGGCGGTAGCGCCAGTCCAAAAACACTGGCGATGGCACCCTCTTCCACTCTTCATGGCGGTCACTATGATACCAAATATGTGACATTGGAGTTGCTATTGCATGCGGCATTCGTGACTGACGAAATTTGGGGTGATATGCCTGAACCAGCTCGTATACACGTGCTGTTTGTACAGCCAAGCCGCGAAAGCAGAAGGTATCATCTACGAAGTACACCCGTTAGCTACGAGTATAATTTAACATATAACAATACCATATAAATACGTATACTGGCAGTATGACCAGCACCCAGTATACTGGTACGACCTATGCTACCTGGTGCACTTGTCCTTGGTACTGAAGTATACGATACCGCGCGCCCAACACGAAACGATCGTGCGAACGGCTCGAATCGATGCGGACGAATACATTTAAGCCGCCTGGCTGAGATAGACGTGAAGCAACAATCGACGACTCGATTGGATGCGGATCAATCGAATCGCCTGGCTGAGCTGAGATGTCACAGCAACGAACCGATTCCATGCGAAGCAATCACAGCAGTGAATCACCTGGAGCCTGGAGCCCTGTGAGAGTTGTGATATTAATCATGTAATAGTCAAGGAACGAGCCTATTAATGTTGGATGCGAAGGAATCAACTTGAATTGCCTGGCTGAGATGACTCCACGTTGGACAATGATAGCACCATTTGGGGGAGCCCAGCATTCCGCCCCCTCTACGTACGTACTGTATATATATTGCGTGTCCAGACTCCAGACATTACTCGGTAGTCACAGCACGTATATATGATACGTGTCATTCGTACCGAGCATAACTGGGCGGTGTCTGCTGTCTTCATCCGCGTGCCACAGCGCCTTCTGATTTACTGATACCCTGGTACACCTCAACACTCATACTGAAGCATAATACATACCAGGTACCTCATACGATACCTCATATTATACCCTGGTACGTATTCTACTGGAATTTACTTATTCATACCAGAATGTCTTCCAGTAGCATTCACTCATATATGTATTACCTAAGCTACCGGGTATATTTTATTTTTCAAGTGTTTTATCATTTACTACAATCTGGTATATACCAGGGTATATATGTTCTTAATGTATGTGTTGCTTATTTACACACTTGTTAATTTACAGGGTTTGTCGTGGGCTGTTTGTTCGGGCCGGGCCGGGCTTGGCCGGGCCGCGGCCTACCAAGCTCAAATTGGATGGGCCAGGCCGGGCCGCGGCGCATCAATTCAAACAGTGATGGGCCGGCCCGTCAGCGTCGGGCTATGACAAGCCCTGCTTTATTTTAGCAGAAGGCATTTTTAGGACTGAAACGGGAGCACGCCGTTTCTTTTTTTTGTACATATACAGGTATTCGTCTGAACGTACTTCATATTTACTTGCCTGATACTGTAGATATGTTATTGTTTCCTCCTTGTCTGTATGTCTACTTATTTGTTTCGTGCGCGTTAAGGTGGTGCTGCGAGCGGTGTGCGTGGTATTGGCGGTGGTGGTGTCGGGGGTGGGCGAAACGGAGGTTCTTCTTCGCCTCTTCACCAGCTTCGAACCCTTCAAGAACGTGCGCGCGAAGCTGACGTTGGCGGTCAGTGANGTGTACGGCAGCTCGTCCAGCCTCCTCTGCAGCGTCCCCTCCCCCCCCCCCCCGGAACCCTAGACGCCAGCTTCCACACGTGCGCAAACTCGTTCAATCTCAGTCGGCACGTCCCCTCCTCCCCCACATCTCCGAAGATCATCCCACCGCCCGTGCCCCCGGCCCCGGCCCCGCCCCTCCCCCCCACGCCTCGCTACCTCTACCAGGCCCCGACACAGTTAGACTGGGTAGGATACCCGCCCCCCCGGTCCGAGCCCACGGGATGTGGGACACCTATGGTATGGGCAGGCGGTGTTGCAGGAAGGGGATGTTGGATTATCAGGAGGTCCGCTGCGGCATTTGGAGTCACGTACAATACAGCAGTAGGTAGATACTACAGTACGTTCTGCTGTTTTGTTTTCAATCTCAGTAGTAGTAGTACGGACGAAGTAGCTTTCATTCAAAAGTGTGATATGCTACTGCTGTACGTATTCTACTGTTCATGCAGTAGTAGCTGCTATCTTACCTACCTACAATCTACAGGTAGAAGCTACAATAAGTACTGTTCAAAAGTGTGAGCTACGTGCCATTCTGCTATACATGCAGTAGAAGCTTCCATGCCACCGCTGGTAGTAGCAATACATTCATATCAATAATGCACTTCAAAAGTAGTAAGCTGCTATCGCACAAAAGATAACAGGCAGTAGCAATTGTCCTGCTACACCGCTACACCATGCATTACTTATTTCAGCACCCTCCAGAAGCGTGGCATGCATGCTCCGCTCCGACTCGAACCGAATGGCCTCTACCTTCGCAGTAGTCTGAACCGACACATATCCCACCGCGTATTATATGACATCTCTTCTTGAAGGCTCCTATTCATACTTACGCCTCCCTCCCTTGGCAAACCCTCGTTTGCCCTATACGAGTACCCATCGTCAATATTCCATCACTACGTCATTGGGAGCAGTACTCTGGACAGTTCCGTCTCTCCTTCCTCTACTCGTATAGCAGCCTGGCGGTCCCTCAGTGGCAGCTTGTACCGGTGTAAGTACTCTTAGTGTATGTATGTTATACACGCAATAGCTACCTTCCCGGCTTGAGTAAATACTACCGGTACCAGGTAATAACTACCCTGGTATGATATGATACATACCCTGCATACCAGGGTTATAATTAGGCGGTGAAATGTTGCGCAGTTGCACCATTTTTCTGAGAAATCGGCGCAGTGCACCACGAAAGGGAGTAGATGTGCGGCTTGCCGCACATCCGTTTTCGGCCCCCGCACCTTTTTGGGCCGCAGGCCCCAAAATATGTGCGGGGCAAAATTCGCCGAAGGTTATTTTATTTTTGGGGTCTGTTTTCGCCGAAGGCGAAAATGTTTTGCGGCCTTTTTTGTGATTTTCTCCACAATTTCATGCTGAATTTCTCTGTGGATTTCCTTTGTAGGGAACCGACTTCAAAATTATGACGTTTTTAATGTGTCCTACGATCAGATAAGGCTTCAAAGGCTCGCAAATATAGAGGAAGAGGTGGTTTGAATGGTTCAATGGTTCGAATGGTCAGTGGTAATCAAATGAGAAAAAACGCTTGTATGAATAAGTTGCCCCGTGATAATAATACCTCGTGAATACACGGAAACCCTTGGTCCCCAATATTCCGGAGGGCACAGGGCACAGGGCGCAGGGACACCTGCCCGGCGTCTTGAGGAGAGCTATCGCCGGAAAGAGAACGGCGTATTTGCTCTGTAGAGGGCTAGGGTTAGGATAAGGGGGCGAATCAGTTGATTTCAACATTTCAAAGATTCCCCAGCGTTGACCTGCGCGCTGACATTTTAGCGCTTTAGGTATTGATGGTA
>MEHQ01004419.1:0-24959 GCA_008828725.1 Saccharina japonica
GTTGTCTTTCCGTCCTTCAACGCTATCGAACGGTCCTACATACATGATGTTATGGTTCGTTTAAATCTGCCCTACGCCATGTGGAGACGGACGAACTCACCTTCCAATTCGGAAATATATTGCGGCGGTTGTTGTTTGTTGCCGTTCCTCAGACCGAGATATACGTCGAAGTGGACGATGTGCCCGTCACCGGCATTGCCGCCTCCGAACGCGTGAGCGTTGGGGCATCGGCCACGGTCAACAGCGATGCAGCCATGGAAACTCTTGTGAGCTGCAGCAGATCGCGTACGATATCCCACTCCCCATCATGTTTTTGTACGATGTCAAACGTTCCGTACTGCTGTGCGTTGTCAAAATACGTCAATTGGCTCCGCGCCGTTATTAAACCCTGCGCATCGTAATCATAATACCGGTGTTTATTTAGGGATATGTGAAAATCGTGGACGATTCTACTGCGTCGTACTACGTAGCTGAAGGGCTCTACTACTGTAGTCCAGTTTAGCTTTTCCTGTAGCTTGTGTGTTTGCAGGGGTGGTCAGCGATTGGAGTCGGAGAGAGTTTCTGTTGCGTTGAGGTCAATTTGTAAAGCAATCGAGTTTTCGTGTTACGCGCAAATTAAAAGGTGGCAGGTACAAGCTTGATGTAGTGTAGGGAAGCTGTCGTTGCTGCTAGGTGAGTAAATCACTGGACACATGTCCCGAACGTACGGATATCTGGCGCTACATTTTGGACTTTTGGTTGTTTCCTCTGCTAACGTGAACGTGCTATTGTTTCTTCTTCGTTTGGGAAGGACGGGAGCACCAGCATTTCTTCTTCGTGGTTCTGCTCCGAGGGAGACGTGTGCGAAATCACGTACGACCTGCTGGAGGTCCAGTCCACGGAGCAAATCCGTATTGGTGAGACAATAACGACTGACGGCAAGACAGTGAATATTGTGGGTACACCGATGCGAGGGCGTTGTATAGCCAGCGCAAATTTTGATAAGTGCATCAATTGAGACGATTCAGCCGAAAGCACAGACTGACCAAAGTGATAAGCTACAATCGTACATTTTCAGAAACTTATGCATTTACATGTATGTTGAGCAACACTATCACACTGACTGGCTGCTCGACCATCTGCAGTCATAGACTGTACAAGGTGCCGTTTCAGGGTATTCCTCGAGCGACAGTAGTGGTACCTGCGTGGTAAATACAGTAGTCCCAAAACCACCGAAAGGAGAAAGAACAATGCTTTTATGGTTTTCGAAGTGGCTGGTGTTGCCGGAACACGGCCTTGGAACATCTTGTCTCCCGTCTGTGCACAACCCGTCCCACAATGTTTCGCTGAACACGACTATTCCCGTGCTGTACATGGTAAAATTGGGATTCTTGTTTGCGCCGCCAGCTTTCGTCGAGCAATCTTCGACGGCGGGAGCGACGTTCAACCTTTACACTGCCGGGGCCGATGAAGTATTCAGTGCCGTGCTGTCCGGAGTAACCGCCGGTCCCCGGGACGCTTCCATTGAGGGTCTTCAAACGTTTGGCGGCGTGCGGGCATTGGCGCGATACGTCAAAATCGAGGGTGTTCAAGGAACCGGCGGCGAGTTTGCCATCAGCGAGGTGTGTTGTAACGTCCACCGAGATTTATTTCGTCTTCCCTGTAGCTGGTGCATTGAACGCTTCTGAAATGTTCCCCGAACCTTGAATTCAAAGCATGTTATTCACACAGACACCCACATCTGACAGGAATAAAAAAGTTAAATTTGCTCCCTCCTCCCTTTGTTGTAGCCACGTAGCGCTTGGGGCGGTGTGTGAA
Source organism: Saccharina japonica (assembly GCA_008828725.1). Classification (NCBI taxonomy): domain Eukaryota; class Phaeophyceae; order Laminariales; family Laminariaceae; genus Saccharina; species Saccharina japonica. The sequence goes on from MEHQ01004419.1 coordinate 1,798, forward strand.
GACCCGAGCAAACGCTTGCTTTCTGTTTCGTGCGGAGTACAAGACGTTCGTTGTTCACGCTATGTATACTGCGCAACAATGGACCTACGTTTGTCAGAGTTATCTCGCGTGAGGGTTTGCTACGACACAGTGAGATCACCGTCTGGCTGACACGCACCGTTGTGTCATAATATCATTTTTGTTGTCTGTCGCTACACGACCAGGTGGACATTCGTTTGAACGAAAACGCCCCGGCCTACCCCACCAGCGTAGACAGCTCTTTGGTGCCCGTAGGCCGGCTCCCTCTAGGACAAGACTTCGAGGATGAAGTTCAACACGACCCGAGGCCAGCGAGCGAGGGAGGGTGCAGCTCAGGCCTCTTGCAGGGCTGCAGCATCTACAACATCAAGGTGAGACACCGTGAATCCCTGCGTGGACCCCGAGGTACAGGCCAAAACAACCAAAACAACAAACAAATGGCGGTATCAATAGGCTAATATCGGCATGAGAAGACAGCAGTACGGGTTGGAGCATGTGATGCCCTTTTGCTGTACGACTCACCTTGCAATAGGAACTTCTGCGCCGATTGGTTCCATCTCCCATTTCATGCAGTGGCCGTTTCTGCAGTCCTCACATTTGCGGTAGTACGAGTGAGATTTCCCCACTGAAGTTCCACGAAGAGGTCAGGTGGCACCTCATTCAAGGGGTTAAGCGGGAGGTCACTCGGTACCTTCGTTGTCTGCATGCAAACGCGTAGTACGTAGCCTGCAGCAGCCCGTGCTCGATGGCGTCCATCCGGTTAGGGGACATCGGTGTACGAAGGGCTTATCGATTTACCATTTCCCCGTTGCGATCCTGAATGGTTCATGGTACCGTACAGGACGGCGACAACTCGCCGGATTCCAGATGGTCCTGTTCCCCGACGGTTGGTGAAGGAGGAGAAGGAGTCTGCGTCGCCCAGTTCGACCTGAACACCAACAAGAACATCCGGCAGATCCAGCTTGGTGAGCAAGGCGTTGTCGTTGCGCCAGGCGACAAAGACGCAAGGCACTCGAACTACCGGACTAAAGCTCTGGTGGGGGTGTGCCGAATTGGTATAGAGTTGTAAATGTTATTTGTGTACGTGACAAATAAAACGTCTGAGGGGAATCGAACGCGTGCTATATACGGTAAGCATGCTTAGGGCTTATTGGTTGTCAATCGTCACCCGAGCAGTCATACAGTGTACCCAAACTCAACCGATGTTATTGTAGAGTTGATCAAATACGGTAGATGTTTCAAATATACCCAGACAGACTACTGTAGTAGTATGAGCTACTGTAAGTATCGCACGTCAAATACGTGGCTGCTCGGTTGAAGAGCTCCCTCAGTGGAAAACGCCTGGGCGAACATAGCTGCAACTCCGACAGTCGCACGGCTTATTGTAAGGTCGTTGTATTAGGCGGTCCCTTCGGAGCCTCGTTAGTATGGGCTAAAGGTGTACATCATTCCCCTTGCCGTACGTAGGTTTGTGCTGTCTGACAACAACGAAAACCGCAAAGACCACAAGAAACATCGGGAGTCAAACCTCGTTGAGGTGTGCTTAGATACAACATCGCCCTTTACAGAATGCCGAGCGATTCATGTAGAACCCGTGTTGAATGCCACGGGCATCCTATCTCGGGTAACACAAGATGCCTGCCTGTTTTTTCGTCTTCGTGCGCTCTGGAAAGTCATTATCATATAGACCATTGTTTGTAACACGAACGCCGCTTACTAATATCTGTGTGCATACGTTTAACTGTACTACGGCAGCATTTCACAAGGGCGATGAACGTCACGACGAGTTCAGCATTAACGTGCGGACAGCAGGCGGTCGGGTGGTGAGTGAGTGATGCATGTGTTTCAAAACTGCGGGTAAGGCGCACGCTTGAAACTGCTGTAGGTTGAATCCCTTATGTTCCTGCACGCTAAGAAGTGTCCGTGGTGCCACTAAAAATGTACTCTCTTGCAGCAATCTCAGACTAATGCGCACGATAAGCCTGTCTCCGAATGGTCGTTGTTCGTTGTTGTTCGTTCGAACACGCGAGGAGTGGTGCGCGGAAAAGTGCGGGGTTTTTGTGTTGGCCGCGTAGGATGCACCTGCCGGGTTATTATCGCGGCTCTATTTCAGACGTCTCGACTGCCGGACACGCCGATCAAATTTAGCTGGGGGCCTCAGCGCTACATCTGGGCTTCCTTTACTTTCCTAGAGCAATCCCACAGCACATATCGTAGGGCTACCACGTATCGCATCTACTGCGTGTTTTGTGACCGGTTGAGCTCGCCAAGTGAGGACTTGCCTGTCGTATTTGTTTAGAGCTACGTAGTGAATGGTGACGTGTGTCGGGTTGCGCAAACAACAAAGACATTTACTGCTCTTGGGCTCCTCATATATGGAGGTCAGACAATAAGCCACCACCCCTGCCGTGCCATTGGTGTTGATTTGATCCCTATCGAAATGCCGGTACTCCTGACCCTTCCCGACGGACGCACCCTGCAAACAGGCGGCCGTCCCTTCCGCCATCACTTCGGGGGAAACGACGGGATTTCAAACCTGGGACATTGCGGCCTCGACAGACTACATCGAAATCCAGCCCAAGTTCGTCAGTGTAGCTCAATTCATGAGCATCAAAGAGGTGACGACTTTCGCATCCTAAAAACATGACCTTCAATAGTGTACTGCAGTAGTTACCCTGCCCCAAAGTTTGTACGCTATAACGTGTAGCCGCACCATCTCACGTGGGTCGAAAACATCCTTGAGCGCTACATGCCTACATATATAGAGGAAATCGTTTGATTGAAACTGCTATTCCTTAGTGTTCTGGTGAGCCTTATCTTGCACACACAATGCGATACCCAGCTTTGGACGTCATCGTTGCGTTTGTTTCGACCCCGTGGTCGCAGCTTGCGTTATTGTGTTGTCTACTAAGCTGCACTCTTGCCAAGCGACGGGCTGACTTCGAGGACCGGGGGATAGTGCTGACTGGTGATCCGGTAGAGAGGAGTATGTACTATACGAGTTATACCTCCATTTTCACTACCACCACGTCTACGCCACACTCGAGCGTGCGTCTTTCTGAACACCTCACTCACACTTGGACGCCCGGATTTGATGGTGTCGCCGGGTAGTAAAAAAGGCCGTGGCCGTGCGTATCGCGTAAAACGTGAAGCGTAAAAGCCATGAGATATGGTGGTGGTCACTCGGCTGAGTTGCTATCATCGACTGAAAACCAAATAACGTGAAAGCAACGCCAGTCTGCTCAAACGATGAGGCGGTGATCTTTCAATAGTGCTTCCTGGAAACAGTCCACGCGAACAAAAATGAGGAAATGTGCACCAACACCCGGTCCCTTACCACCTCCCTTTTCTGCTCGACATTTCGGCGGGTTTGGCACTGCTGTTCACAGATGATTCTGCTGAAAGAGGAACCAAGCTCAGACGCAACCCCCACATCGGACTCCGACGACGAAGAAACAAGGTCAATATCGGTGAGGTTCGGACGCGTTCTTTGCGCACTGTTCGAGCTTTCGTGGGCGGACAGGATGGCCGTTGACAAGTGGTCGGTGAAGATGATGCATACACAAATCGCTCTGAGACAATGCCCCATATTGTTGGTAGGTTACTCTAATTCCCAGAAGTCGTTGGTGGTTTAAATAGCACCATGATACAGTTTTAGGTGACGGTGGACCATTAAGGATTTATGGGTTGGGTTGGCGTCGCGTGGAGACGACGCTGTAAAACATGCCTCTCACTGCGTGAGCTAAGCCACCAGGGTACCGTTGTTTTTTTTTGTGTTTTTTTGCGGTCACCCAGGCTGGTGGTCGAGTTAGATCATTTTTGCGGGGTGGAGAACCTTTGCTCCGCACAAGGGGGATGATCGTATCACGTAGTGTGATATGGTAAGGCATTCATGAGCAAGATACATAGTGCTCCCATTTCTGTCTCAGGACGTAGCCACACTAGACACTAAATTAACTCATTGAAGCTGTCATCCATATGTAAGTCCGCCAGACAAGCGGTTCTTAGTAGGATGCAGCTCACCCTTCATGCGACTCGCCCAACACCTCACGGCGCTTCGCGCTTTGTGCTAGCAATGTCTGCCTGGTCGGTGAAAACCCGACACGCCACTTCCCGGCATTGTAGAGATGCGAGGGTCTATGGTCATACGACTACGGCCATGCATGAATATGAAGTACACCCCCCCCCCATCTGGTCCGGCTGCTCCCCCCGGAGTGTCGTGTCTCTCCACTTAAAGAATTGTGAACGTCTCCTGTTGTGTGTTTTGGTGATGGACTCGAAAAGGTGGCGTCAACTAGAATCATGTCTTGGCGAGGTGTTCCTGACTACATTGCCGATGGGAACGGCGACCAGGAGGAGATCATGATGGCTATCTGCGATGGGATCGGAGAAGGTTTCGACGGCACAGACTGCGATGGCGTTGCCACGGGAGAAGAACAGGTGAAACAGAAGCCATCGCTACCACGGTTTGGTACCGTCGAGGGCACTGGAACCGGAGCTGGACGTTCTCAGGCAGAGTTGTTAAGGAAAACGGGCGGATGCGCTTTAAACCATTGGCCAATGATTGTATATCAGCCTTCTGCAAAAGTTTAGGAAGACCTCGACACTGATGTGAATTGCACGAACGTTCTGCTGTTGTCATCTGCCGGCTTAGATTACCAACAAAACATTAACGCAATGAACACCTCTCTCAAACCTACGTCGACGTAAAATCACAGGTTGTGGACGTGATTCTGGAACTGGGCGACTTTTATTTGGATGGCCCCGTGTTTCTCAAGAGCGGGGTGAACCTAAGAGGCGACTCTAACAGCGAGGAGGGATCGACGGAGTTTATAATGCACGGAAGCGGAACCGGCGCAGACGGGGTTATCAACGCCATCGGCGTTTCGGGTGCCCTCGTGAGTAATCGCACACATATGGGATAGACTAGCATGAGTATGTGGTATATAACCACAAGAATACCTACACTGCAGGTGCGGACGATTCTGCAATATTGAGCCGACGACGTCCACCAAAGTCCAAATCGATTGGCACATCCTACGGTCTCAGTAAGATTGTAAGGGCGGACGCATGTTGAGGCGCGGGGAGATGGCGCCGTTCATAACACGATATTGACCTAACATATATCCCCCGGCACTGAATACTGTGGCCTCTTTTGTATCCAACTGGCATCTTCAGGTCGAAGATATACGAATTCGGTCCAACCTGGAGTCTGCAGGCCCGGTCGACACAGTGGGGAACGTCTGCTTCGACATCAAAGATTCAGAGGTGTGTGTATTATCGCATCCTCGGTGCGTGTGCCAATGTGATGGAGTCTAATTGACGAAACCTAGAACATGTGTTGCTAACGCACGATAGTCAAGATTATCTTACGTACAGGGCATCGGACCCGGATACGGCGCGAAATGGGGCTCCTATGCATGCGAATGAGTAACCCGTAGGAGGTAGAGTAGAATTCTCGGGACCAGTAAAACTACTCAACATTAGAGCGTTTGACAGCTATACATTTCAGGCCCATTTGTGGAACGAAGATATGAATGTCGGCCTTTTTATTACTGAAATGGGTGTGCACCAGCTCACACCCTGCCGTACGTAAGCAATCGAGAGGGGTCCAAAACAAGAATACTCTCAAACTATTTATATAGCATACTGTGAAGTGGCCTTAATCTGAAACTTACTGTGATAGCTGGGCCCATCTTCCTTGTCCCGTGGCCACCGGGCTTGTGCCAGGACATCATCATCGACCTTATTCTATACTTCGGAGGGGGGGCAGGTTGTCCATTGGCTACAGCCCGTTTCGTCGATACCGACAGGATCAGGTAAGGACAATATTTCGAGCATAGCCGGCGGGTCAAACCTGGCGGGCTGAGTACAGCCGCTGTTGCTATGGTAGATAGGCAGAGGGTACCAGGGCGTGTTTCGTCTCCTCGTTAAGGCCACTCGGACGGATGCCTTTGTTGCCTCGCTAGAATTTGGATACGAAAACGTTTGAGTTTTGCACAGATCACATTATTGACGACGACTCCGAAACCACTGCGAACTGGTGGCTTTGGATTAGAGGACAGGATCCTTTCCCTTTTGAGCAGTGGTAACAGCTCATCACGCACTCCCGTATTGGGTGTCGAGCGGGGTCGGAATATGACCTTCCGATCCGTCTTTTCGGGTGTGGGTACATGAAAGCCAGGCTGGAAATTCCTGGCCTCTGTTCGACCATAGAGGACAGCCTGTTGAAGTGAATACGCGCAAATACAAGAAGACATTGGTCAACTCGTGATTTCGCGAGCAAACCAAGTTCGGGCAAGGGTCTTCAACTCTGAAAAGCTTCGTGATTTACAACAGTAGCATAGAGAAATGGTGTGCATCTGCTATAGACAAGTGGCCCTGGCTAAACCACGATTGGTAGTGAATTATGTGGTCAAGGCGGTGTCCACGCTTTGCGTTGAAATACAGCGAATTAACCAAGCAAGCTGGTATCTCTAGAGCCATCACTTGGACCGGTGAACTATAGGATGGTTTCGGACATTAATCTATATATCAAATTAAGCGTGTTACAGCTCGCTTGCAAGGGCCACCTTTCGTAGCGATAGCAAGAGAGAACAATATTCGGCAAGATATGAAAGCACTGTTTGCCTAAACTACTTGGCACTCAAACGCCACATTCCTAAGATACTGGAGTTATACATGTGCAACGGTGTGTGATACGATATACCGCTAGGTATTTATGAGAATACCTAACCGTCCTGAGAGTTATACTTCAGCCACCTTATTCCCCACCCAACCACTGACTCAATAAGCAACACATTTCCACCGAGGCTGTGGCTGCGGTGGATGTCGTGTACCCCAATTATACTGCATTGTTTAGCCTACTCCGATCGGTGGCCCTGCACCTCAGTCGAAGTTGCACTCGAAAAAGGTTGTTGGCGCTTCGGTAGTCCGTGCGCTGTACCCATGGGAGTACCGGACCGATCTTGAGCTGGCTTACAAACATCACTGACCCAAACAGTAACGCGTCAAAGTGCCAGAAACATCATGAAGGTATATTATAAATGTGGTTAAACAGGCACTAACCCACATGCCACGTGCATTCCTCGACCGCAGTGTTACGAAGTTATCTGAAAACGCGAATGACGAGGGAGTCGAAGTGATCCTTGACGGAGTGACCGATTTCATCCTCGAAGAGTCGGTGAGTCGGCTATAGAGCTCGCGCGTGTGTCGAGTGTTTGCCGCAATTCAGTACGATTAAAGTCAGCCTATTGGTGTGGGTCGTTTGCTTCGACATATGGATATTTATATTTATATATATATACGTTACGATAGTAGCTATTACAAGTTTCCTTGGTACGAAGCTTGGGGCGGTGTTGACCGCGCTGACGTCAATGGGACCCCAACCTTACGAAATACATACGGAAACAACACGCTGCGCTCATCTACCATGCCGTCCAATCGTCGTCGCCGCTGCTGCAATATACGAAACCTACCAGTTGAAGTTGAACGACCCCTCAGACACCCACATTGCATGTGCATAAAACAAAGCCCTGAATTATGACATGAAGCGAAAACGTTGGCGTGTATCGAGTGCAAACTTCCCCGATCTCTGCCAGTCCCCTCAATTTTGTCATTACCTATCCTTCCAACCCCTCAGGAGATACAAGGCGCCACGATCAAGGACTCCGTGAACGTTCTGTTCGAGGGTGGCAGAGACAATGGCGATCCTGTTGGCTCTATCGGAGTCCCAGGAGAAGGAGGAGATCAGTCGGCCAACCTCGTCGTATCCGGGACAACTTCCGGGGTGACCCTGAAAGAGTTGGCCGTCGGTTCAGGGGCAGGCGAGTCTCTCGCCTCGAGGCAACCCCCATGACCAAGTGTTACGCTGGTGTTTGGGTGTAGCCCATGGTGTTTGCCCGGCACACACCTATTCGAAGACCTTGGCACGTTTCACTCGTGTCTTTAACGCATTGCGCGTACACCTGGATAGACATGATAACCGGCTTTCGACTTACTGGAGTACGTTCTGAGCGTGAATGCGTAGAACCAGTATGACATCAACGCGGAGTAGACGCACCGTCGAATATCGCCCAGGATACATGTAAAGCCCTTGGACAAAACGGAGGTACGTGCCAACATGACCTCTCGCCCATAGATGCACGTCTCACGAATGACTCCGCGCTCTAAAACCGTGACAACTGTACCTTCGCACGTGTTCCGTTTTGCAGAGCCTCGCATTGTGCTAGAGAATGCCAACCCTTTCACCATCGACGAGGTTACTTTCCCTGGCGGCACGGCTGGAGACTGCATCATACAAATCCCTCAGGTGGGCAATAAACACGATATTGATGACGATACCTTACGTTGCGTTCTAAAACCTGAACCATGTACGAAATAGTTTATGTGCCCCGACCAGTCTTGGACTTTGGGTCAAGTTCCTCCTGTGATCATGATAACCATGTGCTGTTCCGTTTCCGCTATTAGTATCGTACATATGCCGCCCACCTTACGTAAACTAACGAGGCTAAATCGTCTCGAGTGTTATATATAGCCCACGTGACCCTCCTGCCCCTTCTCGTCCGCTGCTGATGATGTAATACTAACATTTTGATTACGCCCCACTTGCTCTCGGCGTGCAGGGGTCTGATGGCAATGCCGTCCTAATCCAGCTCAACGTGGAAACGGATCTAGTGCTCGAGGGTGAATGCTTCGTGCTGGCCTAACAAGCGGGTTTGCGGCTACCGGGTCCAAATCGGACCTGATAACTCGCACTAATGTCGGTAAACCGAAAACATCACGGGGTTCATTCAAGCACAACACGTGCAATTTGACGAGGGCAGAAATGGGCCAAGTCTTCTTTTGTCGAGAATGACGTGACGGGCCGTAGCGTCAAGATTGAGGGAGACGCCAGCTATGTGACCCCGAATTCGAATTATGCCTGTCAGCAGGAGGGAGAGACAAACGAAGGGCGAATATAACACACCAAACATTAAAACAAAACATGAAAACAATCGAATAGTCGCAACGACCAAGTGGAAGATGTATGGTACCATCTCCAGAGGTGGTACCGAGATATATCTGTCGGTGGATCTGTCCACGTTCTGCATCGCCAGCGGCGCAGTTGATGACGGACTATTAAAAATATTGGGTGGGAGGATATGGTGTATTTGGGTTTTTGCGTATTTGTTTGTTGGGTGATTAAGTGTGCGCTACTTAGTTTGCGTAAATTGGTCTGCATATGCGTGTTGCGCGCCTGTCTCGAGTTTGCTTCGAGCCATGCTAATAGGGGGATGTTTTCCTGATCGCTGTAAGGCATGTCAACGTAACTAGACGTTCGCGGTACTGCTTGTTATGTTACGCTTACGTGCTAACTTTGGTCTTGTTAGAGCTCCGCGTTGGGAACCTCATGTTTGTTTGTGTTGTTGATGTTTTCTACCGCGTCGAGGATTTTGGGTACGGTTTGGTTCTAGAGACACCTATGAATGGTGAAGGGTATACAAGGCACTATTGCACAAGATACATTAACATCTTGCAAACGCTTCCCAACGTCTTGCTGCATACCGGTATATACTTTGGTTGCGCTGCATTCTATGTAAAGTTGTACATCACTGTGTTGTGTGTGCAGGCACTGTAGACTGCCTCTGGGCCCTTTCAAAGGTCCTTCCAAAGGTTGGAACACACGGGAACTCCGCCGTTGCAGCTCGGATTAGTTTTTATGAATTACCCCGCTCGCTCGGTTGGGCGATTCGCAGTATCACCCTGGGCGTGTATCAGAACACCATCCTCACCCGCTTTCTCGGGTCATGCACACAACCCAGAGTACGTTCTACCGGGAGTTCAAATTCGTCGGCAGCTGCCGCTAGTACAATTTACGGATGTGGACCACATTGTGATGCTCGGTGATAGATACTGTTCACGGGTATACGGGTTTTGTGTCGTCGTTAATCCGTTGTTAGCGTGTGGAAGTCGTGCCAACACTACTGATTCCCGACACATGTTAACGCATTGATAACCTTGACAACAGCAGAACATGATGATGCGTAGGTAGGTTATCTTCTTTTGGTGAGTCAAATCGTGTAGAGGATGAGCTCAGGGATAATCGATAAACACGCCAGGCGCCTAGCTGTAGCGCTGTGTTCAACGAGACAGATATTGAGATATACCCGGTTCGATAAAACATCGTTAACTATTCGGTCCATTTATCTTCAATTTGTAACACTCCACGGTGTGTGGAAATCATTTTTAACACTGCGCCTACATTCAAGACATACTTTTACACCCCCCACAACAACAGGAAAAAGGAGGATGCGCAGAGGGCCATTATTCTTGCCATGATCCAGACAGGGTAACCGATGAGCTCGGGGATCGATGGTGTTGGCTTTAGGCGCTTGGCTGAAGCCCTGAGTTTTTCGAGTCGTACATTATTAGTTGAGATGAACAGACCCGAACATTTCGTCGTGAGCCGTTCATTGTTATCTGCAGCTGTCAGTGTAATACCAGCGACTCCTTCAATATAAGAATAACGCTGGCAGCAACATTACCTGAAGGCGCCTAGGTAAACACTCAGGCCCGGTAGCGGACAAACTCAGTGAATCGTTGATATTCTCTCTAGGCCTGTGGGGGATGTGTACCATGAGCCAAATATCTATATGTTCTTGTCCGTACCGTTCATCGGGAATTGATCGGTATGTTTACTCGTCGATTGTTATATGCCAATCATGCGTTCAACTGTATGTCCTTAAAGTACTGCCAATTAGTTCAACACAGATATGTCACTAGTAAGAGCAAAAACGGAGTGATGCGCGGGTGGCTACTATGCTTGTCGTGGGGCACACCGGGCAGCGGACGGTCTCAACGGATCGATAACGTTCACGCCAGGAGCTTTGTCGCACTGTAGTTCTGTGTTGCACGCTCCAGATATTGTTATTTATGTACCTGTCTGTATCATCGCTCTTTAAATGGTTGGTATATTATGTCGCCAATTAATTGGTAACTGACTCTGGTGTGTGGAAGTTATATACCACTGCCAAAACCTCCTCCAACACAGATATCTACGCCAGCCGACAGCAGACCTCGATTATGCGTAGGTGACCAACCTTCTTGTGGTGGGGTAGACTGGGTAGTGGACGAGCTCAGTGGGCCGTTGCTGTGTACTCCAGTCGCTTCGGTGTAGCCCTGTGTTGCACGACCCAGGCTTACCGCCACGATCAAATGTTTTGCTGGTATTTGGTGTAGACCTTGGTTTTGTCAGGCACACCCCTATTCGAAGACCTTGGCACATTTTACTCATCATGTCTTCAACCCATTGTGTGCACGCCTGGATATGCAGAACAACCGGTTTTCGACATACCGCGTAGTACGTTCAAAGCGTGGATAAACAGCATCAGTCTGGCATCAATAAAGAGTAGACGCGCCGTCGAAAATCGCCCAGGATACATGAAACATGGCCGTACCAACCTGATCTCCCCCACGAATCAATAAGGCTGCTTCGTATGTTGCCGTTTGCCTCATGCTGCGATAGAGGTACGCGTAGCACTTTTTGGCTGAACGTTTTTGTGAGTGATGGGGCTCTTTAACCCAAATTCGCCGGAAATTTCATTATTGTATCGATATATTGTTCATGGTATGCTTCGTAGGCCATGGGATGTTTCATCGTGTAGACCATTTATTTGCCCCAAAAGGCGTTTTTGGGTGGCTTATAGAGCTAAAGTGACCACCCTCCCTCAGAACAAAACATAGCGCGCCTTTACTGTAGCATAATACGTCGTTGAACGTAATATTTTTCCCTCCAATTTCTGTAAGCCGTCGCTTGCCTAGTCGTCGTAGAAAATGCGAGGCGGCGGAGTATAGACTCTTCCGTTACCCGCCCGCTCAGCTACCGCCGGGATCGCCAACCCTCCGTGGTCAAACCTTGTAACAGCAGCCGAAATTCTGCACCCCGCGTGCTGATCGCAGCGAATAGAACCTGACCGCAGGGCCTACAGTCTACGTACACACTATAACTTTCCACTTCTTCTCCGATACGTATATCCCCGCCTAGAAACTTTCCTTCCGGTACTTCTACATCCCGCCGACGGGCTTCTGCCATCGAGGCAGCCTCCGATGCAGTGCGCAGGTGTCTTATGGTATATGTTATGATTTCCATTCCACATACTTTCTCCTCCCTCCTTTACTCTATCTCTCCTATTAATAGTCGTAACCAAGACACAGGGTCACGCAATAGGCTCTCGATCCTCCCTCTCACTGCAGTAAGCTCCTTGCGTTGTTGTCAAAGGAACTTTTCCGCACTTTCTTCCCTGATCGACTTGTGCCTACCCTTGTGCAACAGTAGTAAATGACACCCTAAATATATACTTGAAGTAAGCATACAAATAGATACATGAACAATGTGCGTACTAAACCAGCAAAACATTTTATGTTTATTTTTTTTCCATCCCATTTATTATCTTCGCACTCCTATATCTCTCCCTCCCCAGTCGGAACTCAGATCCGGGGTCACAACGTAGGTTCCTCTCCCTCCCCCCCCCACTACGGTCCTTGCCTTGTTTTTATCGCGCAGAGGGTTCATTCAGCCTTCACAACGCTCGTCGGTTTTCATCGATTTTTGCCAACTCACGCTCTCGCGCTTTCCGCTAGTCAAGATATTTTGTTTGCGAGAAAACATCCCACGAGTATGCACTCGGGGGGGGGGCTCGAACCCACGATCTTGACTATAACAGGGACGATGTTCACCTGCCATTCAAACATTTGTGAACAATAAACTACCTAATCCTATGACAAGTGTCAGTCATAGACCAACTTGACTAACCGCATGCACCGGTGAAACAAAGCGTATGGGACAGGTGACTCCCCCCTCCCCTCGCGCTGTGCAGATTATGAGCCATGTGCTATGGTAAAGGCTGCCGTGGGCGGTCTCTGGGCCTCCGTCGGCACATCCCGTGTTGCTGCCAACACAATATATATGATGGTAACCTGCTGCCTCCATCAAACTACATGGAAACGTCGATATTTCTAATGTCGAGGACGTTGCCGACAGAGTGGCACTGAAAGAAAAAGCAGGGCGCTCTAAAGCAGTACCGCCACCTCCATCTCGGTCTTCACCGTGTGTCCAGATTGCTGCTCGTCCGGCGAGGAGATCACGGTCCGCGGCACAACCTGACGGGACTGTTCGGTGGCCATTCCGACGGTGTTGCCGTTGACATGCCTCCGCGAAGCTCTGGAAGGGGACGTGCGAGGAACGCCCTGGCTCGGATCCCTCTCCGCAGTTTGAATAACCCCTCCATATTTAAAGGGGACGTCATCGAGACGCACCAACGGCTCCTTCTCGTCCAGATCACACCTCGATCGTTTTCGATAATCCATCACCACACACGGAGAATCGTGTTTCACCAACGAACCGGCCGACGCATCGCTGTTGTGCTGGGTGCATGGGCTTGCCTGAACGTTGTTTGGTACTCCCCGTGCTGGCCTTGTAGCGCGGGAGTCACGTGAAGAACGCTTGCGGTGGGCGTGCACCATGCCATCCCCGGCATGTCCCTTGTAATTCTCCGGCGTCTTGTTTTCCTCGACACCACATGACGGATGCGTTGCGGGACCTGTTTGAGAACCAGTCGAGGTATCAACCTCCACCATGCCTCCCTTAGCGTGTTGCGCGCAGTACACCGCCGTCTTGCTGCCCACGACATTGTAGTATGCAAATCGTACGCAGAAGTTGTGCAAGCAACGCCTCCTTCGAACGAGTACCATGCCGTTTGAAGCATGCTCCTCGCAGTACACCGGAGTTTTGCACCCCTCGACATTATAGTGCGCTAAATTGCCGCAGGAGTCACGCGAACAAGGCCTCTTGTATACGACAACCATGCCGTCCAGAGCATGTTTTCTGCAGAATGCTGGCGTCTTACTGCCGTCGAAGTTGAAGCTCGGGTGTGTTGTGCAGGAGTCATGCGAACAGCACTTGTTGCGGACGTCGACCATGCCGTTCTCAGCATGCGTTCTGCAGTACACCGGCGTCTTGATGCCTTTGATATTAAAGTACGGACGACTAGCGCAAGAGTCGTGAGAGCAGCGCTCGACAGGGCGCACATCAACCATTCCTTCCTTGGCATGCGGCTTGCAAAACATCGGCGTCTTGAGACCTTTGACATTGTAGGTCGGCCGACTCGAGCACGAGTGATGTGCGCAGCGCTTGCCGACGACGTTCACCATGCCATCCAGAGCATGCTGCCTGCAATAGGCCGGCCGTTTACTGCCGGGCACGCCATACGACGGGCACGTCGTGCATCCGTCATGTGAGCACCGTCTGTAAAGGACAGGCACCATGCTGTTGAGGGCATGTTCCTTGCAGTACCCGCCAGTCTTGATGCCTTCAACGTTATAGCTTGGCCGCCGTGTGCAGGACTCGTGCGCGCACGACTTAACGCGAACATTGAGCATGCCGTCTGCAGCATGCTGCTTGCAGTACAGCGGCGTGGTGGTGCCCTCAACGTTCCAGCACGCATGCCGCGTGCAGGACGGATGTAGACAGTGCTTCGTTCGGACGTTCACCATGCCTTCCTCAGCATGTTTCTTGCAGAACACCGGTGTTTTGTTGCCCTTCACATTAAAACTTGCGCTCGACTTGCATTGTTCGTAGCGGCACCGCGCCATCTCGCCACAGGGTGATACGACAAAATGCCTCTGGAAGTCCAGTAGGAGAGGAAAACACAGCTGTAAGAGTGTGTGGTTCGGCGCACGGACACCTGTAAATAATTCAAAACCGGCATTGCTGACATGTTAAAAGGTAAACTGCTGGTGTATGACTGTTCACGCACTTGTCATTGCATCATACCACTTTGTCCATAAATATACGCACCGTTTGGACCTTTATATTCAATAACGAAGTTGCTTATATTTATGGACAGAGTGGTAGTCTATAGGTGGCCGCGATCGCACGGCAGGATGGACGTCCTGGGGTGAAGCCCGAAGCTAAAAGCCAGTTAGAAGGCCGGTACTAACCACGAAGAAAACCCAAATGTAATTGAATCAAACGAATCAATTTGAATAGAATTTCGTGAGAAAAACGACTTCGGAGTATATCGAGGAATGGAGTATTGTCTTGAAACATCGAAACATGCACAAGATGAACGAACATCCGTGGGAAACCGACGAGCCTACTAGCTGCGGTCCGCGTCCTTCCCGTGGAGCGGCGGCGAGCGGAATACTATGTCTGCCGGCACCAGCTAAAAGGCTAACGCTCTTAGGGTCTCTTTGGTGGCTGGCGCAGCCCCGAAGCCGCACGCGGGCATCCGCGACGGGGTTACACTGATCGAGATTATGAGCGAAGTCATGGCCTGGTCGATGCTCGTGTGATTCAGGAGGCAAGGATGCATGAAAACCTGGGTTAGCGGCGGTCTCACGATATATTTAAGCGCTGTGGGAGGTCGATTCTGTGCTAGGCACTGTCAAACCTCGCGCTGCGGCTATTCCGGTGGCGCCGCCTTTCGGGAATGATAGACCTCGCCTACAAGTCGACGAAGCGGCTCAAGTTTGCGTGGTTTGCTTCGGTTTCATGGAACATGCCACACCAAGTTGGACAAACTCCCAAAATTGAATATAGCACGAAGAGCAAAATAAGTCCCAAACTACTTCCTGTGGAGTGCTGTGCTAGTCAATTGCAGTCGAAAATGCCTGGTTGGTGATTCACTTTTCGACCAATGTGATGGAAACAAAATCAATCGAAAAGATTTCTTCGGAATTCAATAAAAGCACAACTTGACGCGTGCTACGGTAGAGGTAGAACTTTTTGGCTTAATCGTTTTCTGAACGATCGGGCTCCTTAACCCAAATTCGTCAGACTTTCATTTTGGTGACGAAATATGTTTCAGAATAGACTTCGGTCATGAAATTTCTCATCCGGCCGCACTTTTATTTGTCTCCAGAATTATTTGTTTCGGTGGGGTATGACGCTCCTTAAGTGAGGAGCTCAGAAAAAACATGGTGCACCTCTATCGTAGCATGCGTCACTTGTTTAATACGGGACACCAGGTAATACGTACCTATGAATCTTACTGGCATGCAAGGCTGCGCGTGTGTGCCGGCTTCGGGATGGGGTGAAGGGGCAGAGCGGTTAAATTTTGACTGGGGACAAATCACTATTCAAGTAGGTTTTCGTGGGTATTAGCGGAACATATTATGCCAAGTGTAGGAACGTCGACGATACCCATGCTCCGGCAAGGGAAGGAGTGGTTGATAGGTCACCTGCAAGACAATTGCGACTGATACTTACGCGAGATCACCACGAGTCATTCCAGCGTCCATGCTAGTGCATCCGTAATGTATCATAAAGACAGGCATGATGTTGGACACTAACGAACGTGGCCAAATGTAGGCGCTATTTTGTTTGGGTCCGAAAAAAAATAATATGGGTTATGTGTTGGTCTGCCGCTGCTGCTCTGTATACCGTGTTATATTATTGGTGCATCACGCTGGTGCGTGTGGTTGTGCGCTGATTTTCCACTTGGCATGGGTCATCGTAACGGTTTTGAGGGGGTACGTGCTGGTCCTTTCGTTTTGAAGCGATACCGAGGTTCCTATTTTGTTAAAGCATGTGCATCGTGGGGCGGGCCTATAAACAGTTTCAGGCCGAACGTTTGTTAGATTAGAGATCGAGATGGGATCGAGATCGTCAATAAATCTACCATCGCCACAAATGTCAACTTGGCCGTCTTTAGGTGGGCAGTAACGGACACTAGGGAATAAGAGGCCCTACGGCCACCACGGCCATAACCCTTCGTTTTCATATATTTCCGGACATACCCGCGTACGAAGGATGCCTATTTTCTGAAAATATGAAGATCGATATATTTGTATACTACGTGTTGTGAATATGTATGTACGTATGTACGGGTTGCTGAAATATGTTTGGGCTCTTGGCTCTCGACTATGGACATTTGACGCAACAACAGAACGGTAGATCCTCCCCTACAGTATGAATCAACGTACGTTTTTCACGGCCGCTCTCTCCAATCCCCATACGTGTCCGCACAAAGCAGGTTCATCGTGGGCTGGCCGTGGGCTGGCCTGCTCTCGGCTTTAAAACCCAACTTGCATCAAATTGGTCGTCTTTAACCGTACAATAATGTATCGATGGAATTCTTACGCACATCTGCGTACCTGCAAGTATACCGTCTCTTTAGCTTTAGCCACTTGCTCAAACATTTATGCTGCGGGGGCTTCGCCCCCGGAACGGGAACGCCTCGGGTTACCACGCCAAGTTCGAGCCTCGAGGGCTTGGCCTACACGGGGCGCCTCGTGGGGAGGGGGGGGCGCCTGCCGCCTCGTCCGGGGATGCCCACCGGCGGACCGTGCGGAGCCTCGGCTTCTCGCGACATATACTTCGCGAATGTCTCGCATTTTGTATCCGGTTTCAGAGTGAGAAAATGTTCGCAATCCTAGAGTTTCGTTCGTCGATTAAAAAGGTTGTAAAGCTTATATAAACATACGGTACTGCCTGGGTCGTCACAGCAGTAGCAGTGATGGTGTACAGGAGTACCAAATAGTATAGCAACGTTTCGGGCATGACGTCCTGCTACATTGTAAGGGGGTGTAAGGGCCCGAATTAACGTGTATAAAATAAATTCAATTTGAAAAAAAAACAAATCAATTCGCTTTTCATTGGTCAACACACGCACTACTGTAGCACCGAATATTATGCCCAAAGATCCTGATATTTGGTGGTGGTGCGTGTGTTGACCAATGAAAAGCGGATTTAATTATTTTTTTTTCCAAATTGAATATTTTTCTTCTTCGTTAAAACGGGCCCTAATCTGTATTCTACGCAAGGCGTGTTGTGAGCTACTGCGCAGTTCGGAGAAATTCGGGCGGAACGTTAGCTGGCAAACTGGTTTACTCGGAAAAATTGGTACGGGCCACATGACTTGCGTATACCGCAAGTGTGCTGGTGTACGTTATGGTATATATACTTTGTCGCTCTCGATATCCCGGGCATCTTACATGGGGGCATCGTAGTACCTACTAGCTAGGTGGTCTCAACGACGGTGAACTGCCGTACAGCTGCGCAGCAGTGCCAGTAGTGTAGCAGTATTTCAGGCACGGAGTATTGCTGTGCTTTACTGGGACGTAGTCAGTCTTGTACGTAGGGATGACGCACTAGTGCCTGGTACAATACGCAGTACGATGGAGAAAACACAAGTGGATGTACCGCACCGGCTTAGTCTGGGCTAACGGTACTGGCGACATGTTATGCGTGTACAGGTAGTATACTGCACTTGGCGGTATTGTTTCGTATTTCGACGGCGCTTGTTTTAGAGAGCCGCTTCGAGATTGCTGTCATGTGGGTCTACGTACGACCGCGATGATCTCCCGAGAAAAAAAACATCCACCATAAATAAATACAAACCCGCATCAGACATCAAGCGACCGGCACAGGACCTGTACATTGTTTTTGAAGGACGAACCCACCACAGGCTTTAGAAGCAGTATAGCAAGACCAAACGTATGCGAGGTTTATATGGGTTTTATAAGGACCGGCGATTGTGATCTCGCCGCTGCCAGGCTATACAGGATCCCGCCGCCACCACGAAGCGAGACGTGCCGAGCGGCTGCGCGTGCGAGACAGAGAGGGATCCCTGTTGCAGTTCAGACACCCAAACAAGCACAGCCGCAGAGGGCGACGCACATCTCTCCTGGTGTGGCGGTATGCCCTCCCTTTAGTATGTGCCTAGTTAAGGTTTCCGGGAGCCTGCGCTCTTCCCCCGTGCGAGGGTCGAAAGTCAGAGCCCGAGCAGGCTGCTGTATTCCTACACGTACCAACATCTACTCAGAGCTCAGAGGCGCAGGTTTTTCAAGTACGTGCGTGTAGCAAGACCACCACAACACCAGCACCAGACTGCCATAACAGCGGCAGTAGCTTCGGGTCCGTGGGTTCCAGCCCCAGCGCTTACCGGCAGCAGCGAGCAAATGCCGTGCTTGCAGTAGGCAGGGAATGCTCCCCATCATATTGTACACACAACCAAGACACAACAGAAAATCCCGCTATGTCTGGAAATGTAAGATAACCTTGATCGTGAGACTAATGCCCCAACAGTCCTTACGTTTCCTGACAGAAGGGGTATTCAGCAGTGCCACTCTGTCCGGGAATGTAAGAAACTGTTGGTACTAGTATATGGGAATGCCCATACGGTCCTTGCAGTTTCGGACACAGTGATATCGTCGACGTGAAAAACTCAAACCGAAATCTCCCCTCGAAAAACATCCCGATAATTGAATACCTCAAACAATGTTTCTCGGGTATAGGATCGGAACCAGCCCAGCGGACCCAGCGGACCGCAAGCGCAACACAGGTAGCAGACAGACGCCAGCGATCACCCTCGCACACACAGGGCAGTGTCACGGCTGCAGGGCAGCGTCATGGCTACTGCGAGTCATTGCTGGTGCGGGGAGAAGGGAGCCGCCCGAACCACGTTGTTTTTCTGGTCTCCGCCCTGTGTTCTGTATCCCTGGTGCTCTTCTTCAACATCCTTCGAGACCCCCACCCTTGCGCTACCGTATCAGTGCAGACAGAGAGCACATCAGCATAGCGGGCTCATAAACACAGCGTCACGCGGCGAGACAGACGGCTGCCGTCGAGGCTGTGCGCACCCACTGTCGCGGATGGGGACGGCTCGCCGGGTTATGTATATCTGCTGTGCCCCGCTGGTCTCTCATTAGCGTGCTGTTGTGCGATTCCTTCTACAGAAACCTTCACGTATATACCTGCAGCAGTCGTTGCACTTGGTTTTTGTGTACTTCTCAAGAATTCCTACTATTCCTTGCTTTACGAGTACTCGTACATCGGAGGAGGTTTTCGGAGGTGTAGCGAGACAGTCGCGCCCCGAGGCTGTGCACGCCCAGTGTCTCGGATGGGAACGGCACGCTGGGCTTTCTATGCCTACTGTGTTCTGCTGAGATTTCACCGTGTGCTTGCTGTTGTGTGATGCCTTCTACAGCAACCTCTAACGTACGTGCGAACAAGATTCGCACTTGGTTGTTGGGTACTCAGGAGTTGCCATATACTGCTTGCTAATCGAGTGCTCGTATAGTGGAGGATATGACTCGAAGTGTCCGTAGCGGACCGAGAAACGTACAGCTCTTCGACAAAGCTCAGGGCAGCTAGGGGTGACCGCTCATCGACTGGTGGGGCAGAGGGCAGTTAAACGGTGGCCAGTGGGGTGGGGTGTGGCCGGCGTGCGAGTACCCATCGTGTAGTTGTTGCATGCCCTGCTTTTCGTATCTACGTTTAATACATTTATTGGATGATTCCATTGTACGTTTTTCATCCACGCCCGACGCACATTTCATCAACGCCCGACGCACACAAGTTCACTAAAGCTACGAATATCGTGCTGCGCGAGTTTTGAGCAACAGCTATACCATCTTACCAACGTACCAAAAGGCAGCATGCACAAGGTAGAGTACACATCACATACTAACAAGGTGACTGGGATATGTGTGGTACATTATTACGAGTACCGTACGTAGCAGTGTCACGTCCTGTGCGATCTACTGTAGTGCGATCAGGAAGGCCACGAAGCTACTACATCTGCGAGTGCTAATTGGCGGCCTTCCAAAACGTTTAAGCTACTGTACCCCCACCACGAGAATATTGGGGTTGACACATGATATGTACCCTTCACGACGATCGCTGTTGTCGACGGCGGGAGACCGAGCACAACATCGCACCTGATACTCGTACGTACATGCCGGCAATAGTACCATAATAGCTCATGGCTCATGGCTGAGGCCTTTTGTTTTATTGTACGTGCACTACAGAAGTCGCCGAAAAACGACAGAGGGCCTACAATAATAACAGACCGTTCGCCCCCAAGGCATTCGGGATACTGGTCACACATACCTCAGGGTTGACAGCGGGTGCTTCTTAGGTCGATGGAGGCCTCTCGGTCGCCGCTTAGTTCCTGTGAATAGAGGTACTTTTTGTCAACCACGGGTTTGCACCAAATCTAGGTAGCGTTCTCGTGCTACGGTAGGGGACAGGGTTCAGGGGGAGGTGATATACGAACCCTCGAGGGTTCGTTAATACCACGAACCCTCGGCCGAGGGTACGTCTATATATACCACGAACCCCCCTCCAGTACGTATTAATAGTAATAGTACTGCTGCTGTATTGGGCCGCGTATTGCACAGTATTTGGTAACAACGTACCTGGTATGAAATAGTAAGCTAAACAATACACAACAAGGTTGCACAGATGCTCCGAGTATACTCGATACTCCGAGTATACTCGGAGTATCGAGTATTTTTTCGTACCGTCCGAGTTACTGAGAGTATTGGAGTAACTGGTGGCTCTAAATCTCATCGGAGTACTTGAGTATGAGTCAAGTACTGAAGGCCTAAATACTCCTGAGTACTGGGGAGTCTTATAATGCCAGTGCGTATACTCGAGTACAAGCAGTACTTGGAGTCAAAACATCTAGATTACTCGGAGTACTCCGAGTATCGAGAGTACCACTCTGTCCCGAAATATAAGCACAATTTTCGTGAATATTAATGTATAAAAGGTGCTCTATATTTCGGGACAAGTGTATTGGACACGAAATACTGCGAGTACACAAAGTACCCGAAGTACTTTTTTCTCGAAAATACTCTAATTATACTCCGAGGTAATGGGAGCATCTATCTGTGAATTTTTTAAATGCTATAAACGCCAGTCACATGCTCCTAGAACCTAGAACCTGGGAGGAATGACGGCCGAGTCTTTTAAATGATGCAAAGATGCTCCTAATGTACTTCACACTCCGAGTATACTCCGAGTATCGAGTACATTTCGTACTCCGAGTACTTAAGAGTATAAGGGTACTGGCGGCCTGAATACTCGGAGTACTTGGAGTATGAGCAGTACTGAAGCGCGCCCAAATATGTATAGTTATGTTTGTGAAATTTTCGCACTTTTCGCAACTTTTCTCTTCGCGCGAGCGCTTTTCGGCAAAACGCTAAGTACCCCGACACGGGAGGCCCGGCCGGACACATTGGTCGAGGTTTGAGCTCGATCCGAGCATCTGTAGGCTCGCGTGGCGGGCGCTCGAAGTTTTTTTTCCCGCGGGAGTGGATAAGCCGATTTCCCGGGTTTTCTGCATGAGGCTGTGTTTTGTACGTACGTGCCAGTAAATAATAACATTATTTTTGTTTTAGATTTTGTCTGTTTTTTGCTCTCACATGCACACGGGCCAGAAACATGTACTCGTACCAGATAGACAACAGACAACATGCACAGGGCACGGCGTTACAGCGTTGCCGCCCACACCAGTAGTAAGGGAACATCGTGCGTGAGTGGCACATCCATCTGCGCTGTATTTGCTGTGGCTAGCTGTGTCCATCGGAGGAACCTGCGGTCTAGAATCCTCACCATCTATCTACGTACCTGTTTATGTTCTGCTGCTATGTGTGACAGACCCACGCTTACTATGACCGGAAATGTAATGACCGCTTTGAAAAAATAGGAGTACCTCAACTACTGCTGTCCTTATATTTTCCGGGGTTTTTTGTTGTTCCCCGAAGCTCACTCCAGAAATCCACGAGACATCGAACACCATGCAACGAATACGAACAACGCCACAGCCCCGGCTAGAAGCACAAGCAGCAGACGTGCCTGTGGCGAGTCCACCGTATACTGCTGTGGTTATTAAGTATATAGTGGTTGCTTTATGCAGGCTTGCATGCGTCATCAGGCTTCTGCTGCTGCTGCTTGCTGCTGTGCTTGCATTATGTATGTGCGGTGTGCGACCTGTCGTGCCTCTGACGCGCAACGACAAATAATACTGCTGTACCAGTACAAGGAAATTGTATCTTTAAAAACATAGTCAAACGGTCAATGTGTCTGATTTCAGGTTTGAAGGATTGAGTTCGATCCTTGGCGATGCTTCCGTATACCCTTTTTTTTCTACATTTGTTTCCTATTTTTTTTGTATTGTACGTAACAATACCAAGTGGGTTTCTTAAGCAGGTGTTGTCGAGAGTTCCAGCCCTTTCTTCGGTGCATCCTTTTCTACTTCTTCTGCAAATATTATCCCACCACCCCTGTACATACATGTGTCACGTGCGTGCGTATACGGTGTGTGCCGTGTGTCATGCGTGCATGTATGTGCAGCGTATCACGCTTGGAGTAT